>CM047811.1:82100897-82300936 GCA_026214975.1 Gentiana macrophylla
TCCTCCTCCTCCTCCACCAGACATGAACCTGCAGCAATGTTATTGTCTTTCTATGATTTGATGATTCATGCATTTCAACAAAGTGTTTATCACAATTGCTGAATTACTAAAAGGAATTAATTAATTGTACTTTGCATTTCTTAAAATAAACTCTTAAGTCATCTTATTACCTTAAACCTGTCCGGAGTACTTGAATCTCTTGCTTTAGTTTGTTTATCTCTTCTTTTGGCTCCTGTAAGAAAATATTCATGATTGGACAATAATACCTAAGCTAAATCCTAGAGGTTAGAGGCGGACACCACGACCATGGATAAAGGGGCAATGGCAATAGTGATTTTTAGCAATCCGACAAGTATATGTTTGCTTAAACCATAGAGATATTGAAGGAAAATGCATTCGATCTATATCTAAGAACTACGACCTACAACTGTTTTTAATTTTGGTTTGACATATCGATCCTTTATCTCTTACATAAATTGACTCGGCAAATCATCATAAAAGGTGATATATGGGCTTTGTGAAGGTTAGATATTGTAGAACTCCAATGACACATCTTTGAAGCTGTGAATTCTGCATAAGAGTTCCTTCTCTAGGTGTGAGATGCTTACCTGTGTTGTTGTAATTGTTTTGTTTTCATTATTACTGTATTATTTTCAGATTGATTGGTCAAGGTCGTTTGACCAGTATAACGTAAGGATAAGAAAATAGTTTTTACCAAAAAAAAGGAAAAAGGGGTCTGGGTTTTTCTTTTCCCTCCATCTTACGTCTTCCCGTTCCACAGAAACCCTAGGTTTCAATTCATTTCTGCAGTTTTCGTCATGGTATCAAAGCGTGTAATTGCCTAATTCAAGTCACATTTTCTGTTATCGAAGGAGGATCAATGGCAAATTCGGAAGTAATTCCTATCTCAAGTCCATGTATATTCATCAAAAAAAGCTCTTTGCAAATTTTGGTTCAACCACCACTAGAAGGAAGTGATTATCTTGCATGGAGTCGCTCGGTGCAAATAACACTTATCCACGAAAAATAAAGTAGGATTCATTGGCGGAACCTACCTGGGCCAGCCCGAAGGCAATAAGAACTTCAATGCGTGGAATCAGTGCACCCACGATGGTGATTTAAGTGGTTTTGAACTTGGTTAGCGGGACAATTGCTCGAGGCCTCCTTTGGATCAACAAGCGTACATGATGTATGAGAAGATTTGAAGGATAGGTTCTCAAATTTGGATTCTACGAGGTTATCAAACACTGCTTGAAAAACTAAGCTTTGTCAAGCAAGGAAATTCGACCGTGAAAAGTATTTCATTAGGATGAGAGTTATTTAGAGACGAAATCAGCGTTTTGAGGCCGATTCCCAAATGTTCATGTCCTCCGGGATGTAGGCTGAGCAATTATCAAAGTTTATGTGGAATACTTGAGGCGAGTATGTTATACGGTTTTGTATGGTAGTGTTTTGTATGGATATCAAAATTTGGAGAGGCTACTACAATATGCTAGTGGGAGAGGAAATCTGAATGCACACATGGTGTTTGCAAACAAGACACAAGATAAGCGGGATAATAGCCAAGTTGATACGGATCAAGGAAAGGATTAGCGGTCGTGATCCTGAGGAAAGAAGGCACAATGCAACTTATTGATGGTTCCATGGTCATACCGTGAACCTGCTACATGAAGCATGGATTTCCACGAGGTTTTAAGTCCAAGCGCAAAGGTGAGTTTGGTTGAGAACATCGTTGGATCGGAGGAGGCATGGAAAGGAATGAGAAGAGTGCAAATATGGGCCGAGAATACACCAATGAACTTCACCAAAGAGCAATATCAAGAAATTCTCGGGATGGTACAACACGTCAAGTTAGCGAGGCAGTCACGAGGATCACCGTGGTCAATTAGATATCTTCCACTTATATCGACTTTCAATTCTAACTTTCGAATTGTTGGATTGTAGATTCGAGAATAAGCCCGACCATATTCCGAGTTTAGCTTTGTCCTATATGAGTCTACAATGGTGAAGGATGTTAAAGTAGGGATGCCAAATGGTAATGAAGCTAATGTCAGTCATATAGGAACAGTGAAACTGCATGGGGTTATTGTTTTGAGGCATGTGCTGTGCATCATTATCTTTTCTTTTAATTTGATATTTGTTGGATGCCTTACAAAAGACAATCATGTCTCTGTCAGATTTGAATCTGACACTTGTGTCATCCAGGACATGAGGAATGGGAAGAAGATAGGAGTAGCTAATCTGGTTAAGGGCCTCTATCTTCTCTACCCAGAGCATGATTTGGTAGGAAATGGTAATAAAGTCTGTAGTGTTCCTTCAGATATTGTTCCCTTAGATATGCTGTGGCACTTCAGATTAGCACACTTATACAAAATAATGTTAGAACAGTTGTATGTTACAAATGTTAATAATAAAAAATTTGATTATCTTTGTTTGTCATATTTTCCTTTGGCCAAACAAAAGAGATTAAGTTTTCCATTAAGAGAATCTAAGTCTGAAGGTCCGTTTGAGTTGGTTCATATGGATATATGGTGTCCATATAGAACATCTATTGTGCATGGTGATGAGAGTCATCTTTTTTATAATTTTCATGTGCATTTACCCCTGTTTGTAGCATATTCAAGGTAATTTTAGGGTAGTTAAGTGGTTTTTATAGCACATCTCACCCAGTTAGTTGAATCACGAGATGATAGGATGTTTAAATCGAAATCTCATCATTTTAGGTGATTTGTGTGCATTTTATTGGCTTTTGTCGCGCTTGGTTCTCTTGTTTTTGTTTATTATGGGCGCGGCGTGATAGAGGCGTGGCGAGGTCATAACGATACAAAAATCATCCAAAGCGAGGGGTTAAGTATGAGGAAATGGCCTTGAAGATTCATGTTGGTGTTGAAGAAAAATAAATAATTTAATACGTTCGCGTGTCGAAAGCGAAATGTATCGCGTCAGAAGTGTGACGGAGGCTGTTTTTGGCAATATTTGATTATATTATCAATACAAAATAAGAAAAAAAAATAAAAAAGAAAACAAAGGGCAATGCAGCAGCAACAAGCGTAGATCATTTAATGAAGGGCCCGCAATTGGAATTTACAGAATGGAGGGCCGGCACTTTATTTACGTGAATTTTCGGAAAATAAGACGGAAGTCGGCAATTTAATATAAATAAAGCGGCTTAGGTCGAATTTATATGTGATTTCTACGTGAAGTTTATTTTTGTTTATTTTTCTTCCCTGCCGCCATTCTTCCCTATTGATTAGAACACCATTATTTTATTTCTTTTGCTGAAAATTTCCCAAGAACAACGGCATCAACTTATTTATTTTATTTGGCAATTGGTAAACAACGTAGTGACGATTCGAGTGGTGGATTGCTACGATTTCTTTTGGTAAATTTTATTCAATCTTTTTATCATGTTTATTATTAATTTCTTTATAAATTTCTGCACTTTTATTATTACCATGAGTAGCTAATTCGTAGTGTAGTCGAATTATGTGAAAACGAGCGAAAACCCTAAAGGGGATGAGATTGGGATTTGTGTAGTGCGTAATATTATGTTTTAACGATTAATCCACGTCCTAAAACTTATTTTAACATCTTAGAATTAGATTGATCACTCAGTTCACTGTCACACACATCGAACTTATAGATGCATTTTGCGGTGAGATGTGGAAAGTGGTTTTAGGATCGTTGCGTAGATTCGGCCTAGTTGTTAGGTCCGTTTTCAATATAGAGGTTTGTCATCGTTGTTCGAGCAACTCTAAAGCTTAATCATGTTAGGATAATCGGTTTTCTAAAGGGAGAGTCGGTTAGCTTCACATAGGGTGGTTAGATCGAGTTGTTTAGTCTAATCGCTAAAATTAGGAGTTGGCACCCGTGGATGTCGTTAAACTACATTGGATAGGTAGGTCGGTTAAGACACGCTCCCTGTCAAGTCCTTCAGCCAGGGGTAAAAGTAGCTCGTGGGATCATGGTTAATTTATACCTTTTATACTTAGAAGTAGAACCGGTAGTTTCATCTTTATTCTTTGCATTAGTATAATACCATTCACCATTATTGTGACTGAATTAAGTTCTACGTCGAACTGGTACTTAGACATTACTCCCTATGGATTATACCTTGTAACCACTATACTGTCCTAACCCGATACTCTGTTGGTTAAAGTTAGCGGTTAAGTATTTTTGCTATCAAGAATTTTGGCGCCGTTGCCGAGGGGTAACGTTTGATATCTTGTAAGTTGACCGAAAGCTTGGGCTTAGGTCGTCTTTATTTTGTTTTCTTGTTTTTTTTTTTCTATTTTTGCGATTGCATGACCACGAAGTTCAAAACAACCTCTTGCTCGAGCGATTGAAGATATTGAAGCCTTTGCATACCCGCCATGTCAAAGAAGAAAGGAGATCGTTATCGGGACTCAGAACCCTCTGTGCGAAGAAGAGGATTAATTGATCGTCTCATGTCAGGACTGCTGAAGAGATGGATGAGAACTTAATGGTAGAGAGATAATTTGGATGGTCGGATAATTTTGAGCCTTTGGTGAGCACAATGCAGGGCGGTACATCCAACCTCGAGGATACAACTTTACAATTGACCACAATCCGGCGATCGTATAGAACAATTGGAGAATGATGGGTTAAGACTCCGACAAAAGCGATCGACCCTCAATACACTCGAAGAGAAGCAGGGGTGGGAGTAACCGAGGTGGGCCAGTTTGGGCGATTGGGACACAGTGGTAAACGACTTAGGAGTAAGCGAGCAGAGAGAACAATGGCGTACTCGAAGCCACCGTTACAGCGAGAACACTCGGCGATTCGAGGCGGTATGACCAAGCTTTCTGATCGAAAGAATTACTTTGATCTTTGGTGAGCAGAAACCCACAAAACCAAAATAATTAGCGAAATGGAATAATCGACCACTGTTCGACAACATGAAGCGGCGACAACCAGGATAATTATCGGCGACAATATCAAGGGAACAACCGAGGAATGTAAGACAACGAGGCAGGACTGAGAGTTTTCGAGATTATGTCAACTACCCACATTAGGTGGTAGGGCATAACCAATAAAATGCCTCCCGTAAATGCAAACAACATGAAGATCAAGCGAACATCTTGAACATGTTGGGAGAGCATGCTTTGTTCACGGGAAGTCCACGAAGATCTAACGATGTCGCTCGATCATTTCATACAAATCTGTGGGACTATGAAATATAATGGGTGCGGAAGGATGATATCACGGATGATGGTTTTCCGTTTGCACTAAAAGAGACTCTTAGTGATTGGTTGATTCATTGCCTAACGTTACAACCGTTCAAGTCTACGACCTTAGTTAGCCTTGTTTTGACCTCGATTAGTGGAGATGATTATGAAGTATAAGCCATTGGTGTAACACCATTAGTCATGCGTCTATAATCCGAGCCCGTTGACCATAATGAATGATTGAGTTGCTATGCACACACACATTACATTTTATGATGAGATTTGTTTTGACTCGTGTTTATTCACCGATTGACTAGTTTTACTCATTAGATATTGTGGTTTCCCGTATGATAGCAATGTTGACCTCATGATTTATTTACAGATAACTTGATTTTGCTCGAGGCGAGCAAGCGCTAAGTGGGGGTAGTTGATGGCGTCAACTTTGCTATAATTCGTGTTCATTTACCCCTGTTGTAGCATATTCAAGGTAATTTTGGGGTAGTTAAGTGGTTTTTATAGCACATCTCACCACTAGTTGAATCACGAGATGATATGGCGTTTACGTCAAAATCTCAACATTTTGGGTGATTTGTGTGCGTTTTATTGGCTTTTGTCAAGCTTGGTTTTCTTGTTTATGTTTATTATAGGCGCGGCGTGATAGAGGCGTGGCGAGGTCATAGCGGTACAAAAATCATCAAAACGAGGGTTCGTATGAGAAATGGCGCAAGATTCGTATTCGGGTGTTGAAGAAAAATAAATAATTTAATCTGATCGCGTGTCAGCAATGAATATGTATCGCGCAGAGTGTGGCGGAGACTATTTTTTTGGCAATATTTGATTATATTATCAATACAAAATAAGAAAAAAATAAAAGAAAACAAAGGGCAATGCAGTAGCAACAAGCGTAGATCATTTAATGAAGGGGCCAATTGGAATTTACAGAATGGAGGGCCGGCACTTTATTTACGTGAATTTTCGGAAAATAAGACGGAAGTCGGCAATTTAATTTAATAAGCGAAACCAGGTCAATTTAATGTAGATTTCTGTGAAGTTTATTTTTATTTTCTTCCCTGCCGCCATTCTTCTCTATTGATTAGAACACCATTATTTTATTTCTTTTGCTGAAAATTTCCCAAGAACAACGGCATCAACTTATTTATTTTATTTGGCAATTTAGTGCAGCAGAAGTGACGATTGAGTGGTGGATTCTTTATGATTTCTTTTAGTAAATTTTATTCAATCTTTTAACATGTTTATTATTAATTTCTTCATAAATTTCTGCACTTTTATTATTACCATGAGTAGCTAATCAGTTGTGTGGTGAATTATGTGAAAGCGGCGAAAACCAAGGAGAATGAGATTGAGATTTGTGTAGTGCGTAATATTACGTTTTAACGATTAATCCACGTCCTAAAACTTATTTTAACATCTTTGAATTAGATTGATCACTGGTTCACATCGCGCATGCATTGAACTTATAGATGCATTTTCGCGGTGAGATGTGGGATAATGGGTTTTAGGATGGTTAAATAGATTCGGCTAGTTGTTAGAGTCCGTTTTCAATATAGTGGTTTGTCATCGTTGTTGAGCAACTCTAAAAGCTTAATCATGTTAGGATAATCGGTTTTACAAGGGAGAGTCGGTTAGCTTCACGTTGGGTGGTTAGATCGAGTTGTTCGATCTGTCGCTAAAATTAGGAGTTGGCACCGTGGATGTCGTTAAACTACATTGGATAGGTAGAATTCGGTTAAGACACGCTCCTGTCAAGTCCTTACTTAGGGGTAAAAGTAGCTCGTGTGGGATCATGGTTAATTTATACCTTTTTATACTTAGAAGTAGAACCGGTAGTTTCATCTTTATTCTTTGCATTAGTATAATACCATTCACCATTATTGTGACTGAACTAAGTTCTACGTCGGCTTTGGTACTTAGACATTACTCACAATGGATTCGACCTTGTAACCATCTATCTTTTTAACCGATACTACATCCGGTTAAAGTTAGCGGTTAAGTATTTTGCTATCAAAATTTTGGCGCCGTTGCGAAAGGATAACGTTTGATATCTTATAAGTTGACGAAAGCTTGGGCTTAGTGCGTCTTTATTTTGTTTTCTTGTTTTTCTATTTTTGTGATGCATGACCACGAAAGTTCAAAACAACCTCTTATCGAGCGATTGAAGAGTTGAAGCCTTTGCGCCACATGCATCAAAGAAGAAAGGAGATCGTTATCGGGACTCCGAACCCTGCATGCGAAGAAGAGGATTAATTGATCGTCTCTGTCAGGACTTCTACAAAGAGATGGATGAGCTTAATGGTAGAGATAATTTGGATGGTCGGGATAATTTTGAGCCTTTGGTGAGCACAATGCAGGGCGATACATCCAACCTCGGGGATACAACTTTACAATTGACCCCAATCCGTGATCGTATAGAACAATTAGAGAATGATGGGTTAAGACTCCAGCAAATGATCGCCCCTCAATGGGCTGTGGAACCATAAACTCACCATTGCATTGGTTAGCTATGGTTTTCAGCAGTCCATGCATGACTATAGACTCTTTACAATGGGCACTGGTGATAGATTTATCGCTTTAGTAGTGTATGTTGATGACATAATCATAGCAAGTTCAGATTTCATAGGGATAAATGCAATAAAAAAATCTTGCATGAGTGTTTTCAGATTGAAAATCTGGGTGATTTACATTACTTCTTGGGCATTGAAGTCCATAGAACAGATTATGGTATTACAATTTCCCAAAAGCAGTATGCAACAATGCTACTTGAAACTTTTGGGTTCTTGGCAGCTAAACCAGTAGATACCCCCATGGCCAGCAAAACCTCTTTACATGCCGGTGATGCCGACCTGCTACCAGACAACTCAGAATATAGGAGTTTGGTTGGAAAGTTGTTGTATTTGACCATTAAAAGACTCGACTTATCATTTGTTGTACAACAACTTTCTCAATTTTTGGATATTCCAACTGTTGCTCATATGAAAGTTGTGAACCGTTTGCATAAATACATCAAAAAGCGCTCTTCAGCAAGGTTTGTTTTATTTAACAGATGCTAGTGTTACTTTGTCAGGTTATGTAGATTCGATTGAGTAAAATTTGTCGATTAACTAGAAGGTCGATCTACAGGTTTGGTATGTTCTAGGATAGTCCTTTTTGTGTCATGGAAGCAAAAAAGCAAATTCTGATGTACAGAAGTTCTCATAAGCCGAATATAGGGCACTTGCAAATGCTACATGTGAGTCCTTTGGTTGCATTGTTTCTTAGAAGATTTGGAGGTGTTCCAACTACCTCTCTATTGTGATTGAGTGCTATGCACATTGCACATAACCAGTTTTCATGAGTGCACAAAATATTTGGAGATTGATTGCCATCTAAATGCAGGAAAAAGTCAAGTTGGATGCATCAAGCGTATACCAGTTTCAATAGAACATCACTTAGCGGATATATTTTCCAAGGCATTTGATGCTCTTGTTTATTGTCTTTGTTATCTCTTTTCAATGTTGTACCCAAGCTTGAGGGGGGGGGGGGGGGTGTTGTTGTATTTGTTTTTTTTATTTTTATTTTCAGACTGACTGGTCAAGGGTCGTTTAATTTGACCAGTATAAATACTATTTGGACTGTGATGAAAGGATAAGAAAATAGTTTTTACCAAAAAAGAAAAAAAAAAGAAATAAAGGGTCTGGGTTTTTCTCTCACCCATATCTTCGTCTTCCCGTTCCATGCGGAAACCACTATGTTTCAATTCATTTTACTGCACTTTTAAATCAACTTTGTGACCATATGTGTTGGACATGGCTTTATATTGTCCATATTAAGTATGTGAAAGAGTTTAGTGGCATAATGTGCTTGGAAAAAAACAACCTAGTCTAGTATCCGTGGACTTTCACACCCAAGAAATGAAAAACAAGATCAAGATCTTTGAGAAAACTTAGAATTCAAAAGTTGAATAATTATGTTAAACACGAAGATGATGCTCGAGTAACTAAAATGCCATCCACGTTCACTGCACAAGCAATAGTTGTCTAGACTTAAACATTAACAATAAGGTGTCTTATATAGACTAAGTGAATCCCCAAGTATGTATTTGAGTCTTGAGATCCTAAACCGATTTCTCAGAGCTTAATTGAGACCCTATAATGCTTGGTTACGCTTGCAAACATATTCAGGATGTGTGATTGTTGGAAATATTATTTGTGTTTTGATGATGATTTGTCACGTAATTAGACAAATCACTTACAACCCATGATGATGAAGTCGTAACTAACTGTTATAGTGCTTAATGAAAGAAGAAGCAGGAAATGGTCTAGAGATAAATGTATAAGTTCTATCTAGAGTCTGAACTTTGTATAGGTTGTTTCAGACAAGCATTGTAATAGAATAGGAACTAGGCGAGCAATTTGAGTCACAACAAGAAAACTTAGTTATAGCAAAGCCGAATATGCACATAAAAGCGAGGTTCAAACTCGATTATGCAAGCGAAAGAAGATAAGTTATTTGAGGACCTGATTCGAGTTGGCTTATCTAGAAAGCCCGAAGCGCGAGGACACAAACTTCGATTCTGAAAAATGAATAAGCGGCGTGGCAAACTTCGATTAGAAGGCGATTAAGTTGTGACTATAAGTCGAGGATTCGAGCAAGTCATGGTGACTTGGCGGAGTTATAGATCATGTAAGCGAATAATCTTAAGGACAAAGATTATCGATTACCAGGAAAGAAGAAGCGAATGGTGTACTCGACTTAGTCAATTAAAGTCGGATGTTAAGGTACTCGATTTTGAAGAAAGTAGAAAAGCGAGTTAAGGCCTTGTTGAATTTAAGCGACAATCGACAAAAGATCGTTACATATGAGCGTTGGCTAAGCGACAAGTGTAACGACTACAAGAGCTAGTGACCGTTACATCACCTCTATAAATACACAAGAGAATCACTTGAAGGAGAGAGAGAGGAGGATCGAGGAAAGAGCTTTACAAGCACATATTCAAAGATCCAAATCCAGATCCACAAAATCAGATTATATATATCTAGAAAAATGGGAAGCCAACGGAATTGCCTTGAAGACTTCAAAGGAAGATCTAGTAACCCATTGAGGGAGAAAGAAGGCATCTTGGAGCTACAAATCCAGGATCGGAAGAAGAATCAGACGACTCATTTGAATTAATCCTTGATTAATTCTAAACCTAACCTTTGTGAAAAAGGGTTGGCTGTGCATAGTTTGAAGAGAGCAATTCTACCTTTCTTCATACGGTTGCAACTTGGTTGCCACAGCTGTTGGTGTAGTCTGCGGACTGTGTGTTGGTGTTAGTGGTGAGCTGGTGAAGGAGCAATTCCACCTCCGAAAGATCAGTGTGCAGAATGAAAGGAGCAGTCTTACCTTTCTTCATTATGTGTAGACAGTGAAACTTTGGTGTCGTGAAGGACTGTCATAGTGCTAGGATACCAACAATTGGTACCTGAGCAGTTCTTCTAGTTCGAAGAGATCCAGATTAATTCTTTCCGAGACCAACAATTGGTATCGGAGCAGGTTCCTTCTTTTGAAGGTGATCCAAATCGTTTAGCACTTCAAGGTTCAGTTGCTTCTGATACCAACAATTAGTATCAGAGCTGTTACTTTGATCAAAGCAACCAGTTGTTGAAGACCCTTCACTGTATCAGTTGTAAAACACTTAGTTTCAATGTCTACATCTAGAGTTAGAAGTTGGTTTACTCACCCACGACTAATTGCTTGCAAAATGTATCGATTTTGAGGATCAAATGTTTGAAAGGTTCGATGCAACAAATTTACATACAAATCGAACCTCAACTTCGGTGATGATGTGGATACAAACTTCAATGTTCATATTAACGAATCGGAGGAGTTCCATCACTAGAGACCTCTACAAAGAAGAAGGAAAGGAGTTGTTGCAAGTGGTTGTTGATATAGAAGATTCATCATAGCAACAAAAGAGTGTACATTCGAATCCTAAAACTGCATCAAATCATCAAGGAAAGGTACATTCTTCAAATCAGTTATCATCTGCTGAACTCAGTCTGAGAAACTCTGATCTTGTCAAGTTAACTAAAAAACTTACATTGGAACTAAAATTAAAAGACAGAGAACTTGACAAAGTAAAAGATTGGAATGAGTTTCTTGAAACTGAGGTGTCAAATCTAGCTGAAAGATTAATGTCTAGTAAATTTGACAAAAGCAATGATAATCCCCCACCCCTACCCAGTCTTGAATCTTCAAAAAGTATAAACTTTAGAAATCAAGATACTGGAAGACCTAGTAGATTACACAAAGAAAATAAAAATGTTAAATCTAAAAGAATCCTTGTGAAATCATCTAAGGTTGAAGCGAAATGGTTTATCTAGAAAAGAGTTGAGAATGTTTAATTCTCTCAACAAAGCCCAAAGTAATACTTTAGTAACTAACTTTCGGCCCGGACCCAAAGAGATATGGGTACTAAAGAAAACTTAAACTGTTTTGCAGGAAAAGTCAGTTTACATAATCTTCAGAAAACTGACTTCTATACAAAGCTGATGGAGGACAAATTAGTCAAAAACAGAATACTTTCCAGCTACCATCTGACGTTTGGGATGACATGAGAAATCACTCGAAGCCACGTGTCAATCACGGGAGAAAAGTAAAAGCTCATCCTACAAAATCCTATTGATTGTGACACGATTTTTTTTAAACGATTGATAGGCGCAATCTTGACGAAATCCTGTTCAATCAACTTCAAAACTTTCAAGATTCCACCCCCAGAATTTCACAAATCAGAAATCCATGGATCGTTACAACATTGATGAAGGAATCACTACAAGCTGGGCGAATTTTGTCAAAAATTCTCAAACTCCTCTTTCAATCAAATTGCACGAGAAGATCAAAAGATTAGAGTTGGAGAACTGATTAATACAAAGGTCAACTGCTTTGTGTCGAGGATGGCATCGAGAGATTTCTACGAGGAATGCGAAATCATCAACAATGGAAAAAGCTTCAAAAGCAATTTGTTTTCAAGATAAAAGCTTTCTTGTTGATGAACATTTGCTATCAACATGTTGGGTTAGACATAATCGGAGGATCTTCATCTTTCACTTTTGGGAATGAAGAAAAAGGCAAACTTTGGAGTGTCACTTTGCAATCAACAAGAAGGAGAAAAATTTCATTGGCTCCATCATCAACAAAGAGAGAATTTGCAATCTTGTGATACTTAACACGAAGCGTCATTGGTCATGTTCGAAATTTCTACACTCTCTCATCGAGATAAAATGAAGATGATATATGCTATTTGGTTTGGAGAAAGCTGGATTGGAACAAGTTTGTTCTCAATCGAGTTGATAAAACAAATTCAGAAGAGAAAGAAAGTCAAAGGAAGAAAGGATCTTTGGAGAAATGTTCTTCTTGAAAAAGGATTTACTTATCTAGTACAAAGGATACTAGATCATTTCTCCATCTCAAAGTCACGAAACCAAAGCAAAACTCAAATCGGTGTCCCTTTGGGACAAAGAAAAGAAAAATCATTGAAGAAGAAAAATGGGTGAAGTTTAGGACTCAGGTTCAAGTGGAGCTGTGAATCTGAGCGAAAGAACCACTGAGAAAGCGAAGAGGATGTGGAACAAGCTTGATCAAAAAAAGAAAGCGAGAATGTAATCAAATTGAGGATGGCGAAGAGAGTGAACAAAATGAAGATGAGGAAAGTGGCCAGAAGAAAATGAAGAAATTAAAGAAGATGATGATGTTGTTGGCGAAGATAGTGAATCTCAAGCCCAGAGTTGTATGGGAGTACAAGCGAGAGAAGAAAGGCGTGGAAGGCCCGAATTTTGCGGCGGTGAGTATGAAAAGGCGGCGATTCATGATACTCAATTTTATTATCCTGAAACCGGTTCCTCATCACAAGTTCATGAGGCATCTACAAGAAATTGGCAAGCGAAGAATCTCGGCATCAAGCGAAAGTGAAAGAAGGAAAAATGTGGAAGAAATCATTGAAGGCGTAATGCACACCTACATCGAAGCTTTACGATCTACGTGACTTCGTTAGAAGATCTCATTATTCGAGATTGAGCGAATACTCTAACCTCATCACCCTCAAAGTAAGTTATTTGAAGATTGCTATCGCTTATCTTCAAACAAGGGAAGATAAAGTGGTGATGAAGTTAAAGTGGTGATGAAGTTAAGGATGAAGGCGATGAAGAATTCCTTGCCAAGCAGTTGATTGAAGAACAAGACAAGCGGATAAATCTTGATCATTTAACCACTCAACTCAATGAAGAAAAGGCGATAGTCGATTGAGGAATTAAGCGTAGAAGAGACCTTCACGAAACAAGGGTGAAGAAGATGAAGAAACCCATGATCAAAGTTGTCTTGAATATAAGGAAGAAACTTGCAATCATATCAGTGAAAAAAAAACGACTAAAAAAGCGAAGAGACAATAACTAAGGGGAAGCTAAATTGAAACAAGAAAGAAAAGTGAAAAGATTGAAAGGAAGGAATCTAGTCTCATATCGGAAGAAGAAGAAGGCGATGAGCGAAGAGATTAAAGAAATCTTGATCAAGCTCAAAACAACAACAATGAAGAAGCAAATCAATTGATCGGTGAATATCGAAGATCAAGCCTAGAGATGGCGAATCGGTTGAAGAAGGAAAAGAAAGAAGACTTACGGAAACTAAGAAAGCATTTTCTTGGAGAAAAGATAATATGCTTTGGAAAAAGAAATATATAATCTATTCGATTTTTAACTTCGATATTTGAATCTTGTAATAAACTTTGTTGTTCTAGTTTGCTATCTTAATTTGTTTTGTTATGATTTCTTGCACTATTCTTTTATTATTACTTTTAGGGAGGGTTATGATACATCATCAAAAAGGGGGAAATTGTTGGAAATATTATTTGTGTTTTGATGATGATTTGTCACGTAATTAGACAAATCACTTACAACCCATGATGATGAAGTCGTAATTAACTGTTATAGTGCTTAATGAAAGAAGAAGCAGGAAATGGTCTAGAGATAAATGTATAAGTTCTATATAGAGTCTAAACTTTGTATAGGTTGTTTCAGACAAGCTTTGTAATAGAATAGGAACTAGGCGAACAGCTGAGTCACAACAAGAAAAGCGAGTTATATCAAAAAAGCTGAATATGCACATAAGGCGAGGTTCAAACTCGGTTATGCAAGCCCGAAGAAGATAAGTTATTTGAGGACACGAGACTCGATTGGCTTATCTAGAAGAGCCCGAAGAAGCGAGGACCTGAGGACTTCGATTATAGAAAGCTGAATAAGCGGCGTGGCAAACTTCGGTTAGAAGCTGATTAAGTCGTGACTATAAGTCGAGATTCGAGCAAGTCTGTGGTGACTTGAAAGCGAGTTATAGATCATGTAAAAGCCCGAATAATCTTAAGGACAAAGATTATCGATTACGGAAAAAGAAAAGCGAATGGTGTACTCGGACTTAGTCAATTAAAGTCGAGATGTTAAGGTACTTTCGATTTTGAAGAAAGTAAAAGCGAGTTAAGGCCTTGTTGAATTTAAGCGACAATACGACAAAAGATCGTACATGTGAGCGTTGGCTAAGCGACAAGTGTAACGGCTACAAGAGCTAGTGACCGTTACATCACCCTATAAATACACAAGAGAATCACTTGAAGGAGAGAGAGGGATCGAAAAGAGCTTTACAAGCACATATTCAAAGATCCAAATCGAGATCGAGAAAAATCAGTTATATATATCTAGAAAAGGAAATAGCGGAATTGCCTTGAAGACTTCAAAGGAAGATCCATTAACCCGTTTGATGGAGAAAGAAGGCATCTTGGAGCTACAAAGCCGAGATCGGAAAGAATCAGACGACTCAGAATTAATCCTTGATTAATTTTAAACCTAACCTTTGTGAAAAAGGGTTGGTGTGCATAGTTTGAAGAGAGCAATTCTACCTTTCTTCATACGGTTTGCAACTTGTTTGCCCACAATTTGTTGGTGTAGTCTGCGGACTGTGTGTTGGTGTTAGTGGTGGGCTGGTGAAGGAGCAATTCCACATCCGAAAGATCAGTGTGCATAATGAAGGGAGCAATCTTACCTTTCTTCATTATGTGTAGCGATGAAAACTTTGGTGTCGTGAAGGGCTTGTCATAGTGCTAGGATTTTGTAGCGGTTATCTCAAGATTCTAGTGTTACCTCTACACCACGAGGAGAAGGTGAGGCGTGCGGGATTACACCACCGGAACTTCCATAAACAAATCTTGTGTTAATTTACTTTATGCATTTGTGTTTGTTTTATTTATTGCATTATCACTCAGCAAACACCAGACACTGAGTCAGCACAGAACTGATACATAGAAGGTCTAGATTTCTATTCACACATCTATTGCACTAAAGGCTATTATTTATCCGCTGCCAGTTAACAAGACTGAATATAAGTCAGCATTGACTTATACTCAGTTGAGCTAACTAAACTCTGCCTGAAGTTAAGGGGCGAGGAACAAAAGCTGAGCGGAGATCGGTTTGAGTTTGGGAGAAACTTAGTTCACAGAGGATTTTCGGCTCGAGGATAAGTTTTTGGTGACAAGTTTATTCACCCCCCCTCTAAACTTATGTTAGCCTTTCCAAGGGATCAACAAAGACATCAAGTTGTGGCATGAAGATACATTCTTGCAAAGTACAATTCATAAAGGAATTGCTACTATCTACACAATTATTTTCCAATTAAAAGTGGCAGTTATTCCAGAATGTCGATGGTGGATGATTTTGAAACACGGCTACAAGTCTAAGTGAAATCCAATTTGTCTGATGAAACTCCTTGGATCATAGCCTTGCCTTGTGTTTCAGAATGGACCTATTATGACTAAGTTTCAACTAGTAGGGCCACTTGTTTCCAATTAAGTTTTGTCCTGAACAAGGGGGATACAAGATCCTAAGTATATTGTTTGCACAAAGAGCTTTGTAGTATTCCTCCGTTGAAATTTCGCATTCTGGACTACTTAGATATTCTGATGCACTCAAGGGTTATGTAGGATAATGCTGAGAGATGTTTTGGGCTTAAAAATACCACTATATGAGCTAGTTTTCATGTGATAATTAGGATTAGGTTCCACATTAATTGAAGCGAGTGATGCATTTGTGATAGGTGTTGAGTTGGTAGGATTTTAAGATGGACTCCCAGATGGCGGAGAGGTATCATGTTGAAGATGGGATTCTACATTAGTTGAATCAAATGATGTAGATCGGTGAGTTTCGTAGATGGATGAACTACCTTTGTCGGAGTTAATGTTTATGGAGGATCACTTTCGATAGCTAATTATGAGGAATAGGAAAAAGGAAAGCAACTTGAAAAGAGAATGGTTGAATCACATAACACTTCTTAGGAGGGTCCAAATGGGAACTTGGATTAATCAAACACAACATCTCTAGACATAGAAATACAACCAGATTCATTCAGGCCTCAATATCCCTTATGCTTGTAACTTAGCCCCATATTGACACATTTGGTTGAATGAAACATGAATTTGGTGTTTGAAAAAGGTCTCAAATTAGGGTAACAAGCATAACCAAAACTTTGAAGAAGTACTCAAGTTTCAACTGAAATAGGACCTCATGAGAGGATTTGAGATTCGAAATCTTAGTTGGAAAACCATTGATCAACAGAACATCCTGTTGAAAGCTTTCCTTCCGTGACCTTAAACGCATCGAGGCTTGATTTAATTAAGGTGTGGCTATGTTCCACTAGATGTATGTGTTTCTTCTCTACCCTACCATGTTGAGCATGAGCATGAGGACAAATATGCCTGATACACAATTTTATATTCCTTTCAGCATGGTTCAAAAGTTTTGTACTCTGCTCCTCAGTCAGATCAAATACATTTGATTTTAGCGGATAATTATTTTTCAAAAAAGGATGTGAATTTTAACAAAATATTTAAGCCTTTTGATTTGGGTTTTAAAAAGGTAAATATGTGTAAACATGGTGTGATCATCAATAAAGTGATTCTAACTACAAAAACCCAAAGTGGATTTAAATGGGGTAGGTCCCCACAAATCAGTATGAAATAAATCAAGAATGTTATTAGCATGGGACATAGAAGCAGAATAAGGCAGAGTAACTCAAGACATTAGTCAAAACATTCTTAGAAACGCGACAAGACTTTTATGCCAGACATTAGGATCCATATCTAGATTAGACTTAACAAAACCTTGACTACTTTAGCACTAAATTGGTAAGGACGATTGGACTTGTTGGTAAGACTCTCTATCTTGAATAATGAATTGGATTGATGGGTGATTTGAGATTTAGATAGAAGAGTTTTTATTTGGTAATAACAATCTTGACATTGATCTAAGGTGAAGAACAATAGGTGAAGTGTGAATTTTGTTTTTTTTTGGGGAATTATGCTAAAACCAACAATTTTTTTTGAGAACAACAAATTTAATAGACAATTTCTCACCATTACCTATAGTGATTGCATCATTACCAAGATAATCAGAGTTGATACGAAGATAATCTAGATCAGATGTGACATTGTTTGATGCTCCACTTTCAAGCTATTAAGAGCCATCAACAACTATTTGAGGGGTAGTCCGAGGACTGTACGTGACTAAAGTCATGATTAAATATGTGACAACATGTTTCCACAACATGTCGGACTTTCCATATAGTTGACAAATCATCTTATTTCCATTGTTTGTAGACATACATCCTTTGAAATGTTCACCCTTAGAGCACCACATCTACCTCTGGCATTACTCGAACCCTCAAAATGATTGCAAAAGGTAAGGTTAGCCGTCTTACCAAAATTTTGGACCATATTAGCAGTTGGAGTCTTTGGTGATGGCGATTAAAATAGTATATCCTACGATATCAACATTCTTCCCATCATGAGCTAAAAATAGTTGTTTGACCTTTTAGCGTGAGCCATTTGTGTTGAATCTGATATGTCGGGTTCACGGGGCGAGTATTTGGTATCTTATTATTATTCACGGAAATGGTATTATTTAGTGTTTTATTGGACTATTTTAGGATGTAGCGAGATTTGAGCCAAGTGTCAGGGCGAATTGTGGAAGCGGTGATGGAAGAATCGAGCCTAGGGTATTCCAGAACCTTCCGAGCTAAGTCAGTAGAAAGAAAGAGACGAAAGTGCCCTCGATTAGTCGAGCACGACACCGCCTAAGCGAGCATCCGAGAAGCTTTGGGAAACATGTTTTCTTGGATGAGGGGTAGTTTCTAGGGTTAGCTAAGTCGGTTTTCTACTATAAATAAGAGGCATCAGACCTTATTTTCATTGTACCACATACCTTGAATATTACAAGTTCTATGCATTAAAAGGTAGTTCTTTTGTTCTTTTATATTTTCTATCAGTTCTAGACACGGATCCGACGGATTCACCTACTAGGGATAGAATTACAGAAGATCTGCGCTCAGCTTCGTGGTATGATTTTCCGGCTTTCTAGATGTAGATCTGTCGTTATTTTCTTGTGTGATTAGTATGAATTGATTGTTTGTATTAGTTCTTCTATGTAGTAGCTAGTTTATTTTACCCCGTACGTGTATAGATCTGAATCATTGATAAATAAATCATAAGATAGAGGTTGCGTTCTCTCGATTCAGCGACGGTCTATATCACTGAATCAAGACACCTAGTAAATCCTATTTCATGATAATCGGCATCAGCTACGTCTGATCGACATGTATAATTTACATGTTCTTAGCCTGATCAACTATTTACATGTCATCGTAAATTAGCATGAATGACTATTAGTGAAGTGTTAGTTCGGACATAGTTTAGATCGATCCTTAAGGATGTACTAGCCATTGTCGATAGCTGCTTAGGGAGGTCTTCGGTCTTGAGCCGGCTAGTCCTGATTCTTATTGCATGTGGGTTAATACAACCAAGTAATGAGGTTAATTGCACATAGGCACATACTGTCTTTTCAATGGAAGTAGCGTAATACTAGGGATTAGCACCCGTTGCTGACAAAGAATTAAAATTTACCAACTGGGATGATTGATGCATGATATGGAGGAGTAACTAATCAGTCATACTTAGAACTAATCTTTATAAAACTTCATGAAATATAATCTTGATTGATCTTGTATGTTCATTGTTACCATTATGTATATTCTTTGCTCCGTGGTTGGTGCGTGACCTCCTTTTTTTTCTCAATCTTGATTACTTGTATCTTACAGTATCTGTGGATTCAACACCACTTGCTCTTGCCTACTGCTATGCTACGATAGACCTAATCCTATTGCTAGTATAAAGCGAAATTGCACTCGATCATCTGGTTGGAGCCATGCCTAAGGTAGTTTATGAGTTGAATCAAGAAAGGAGACTCACATGGGCGATGAGCTAGGACTAAGCCTAATGCCATATTAGAGTTCCAATTCTGGTTATGATGTTGACAATGACTGCTTTGTACTCTCTATTTAGACCTCTAAGCACAACAACAAAAATCTTAGATATTGTAATTGGATTTCCAACAATTGCCAAATTATCCGTGTAAGACTTCATATGAGCTAGATAATCAGACATTTCCTTTAAACCCTTCTTAGATTTGGTTAAATCTTCCTTAAACTTAAACACGCAAGCCTCAGACTCATGTCCCGCCCAAGAGAGAGATCCAAGGCCTAGTAGCCCTGCCCGCGAGTTATTATATCGATGCATAAACATGACCATCTATCAGAGAAAAAAGAACGAACGGATCTTGTAGGATTCCCATGAAATCGAAGAATTTCCTGCGAATTGAATAAAACTTCTAAAGTCTTCCTAATTTCCATAGTAGAGCATCCAAAACTTCCAGAAGAGCCTGCTCGGTCATTGAGCTGAGCAACCAAGCCATTACAACTGGTCCTTTGACTACCGAGATTCATACAATGTATTTTCAATTCCTTTAATAGTGAAAGTAAATGTGCATAAGATGGTGCCAAAAAAATTCCCATCAAGCTTATGACTTAACACGTTTAGGAGAATGGTGTATCTCCACAGTATAAAGTCATCTCTAGTGAGCCTAACAATGCACAAAAGAGAAAATGAGCTTCATGCAATGTGTGAAGAGCTAAAAGGGAAGGCGAGATAGACCTGAACAGAGAGGGAATTCGTTCAGCTCGAAATTGAGGTAAGACCGAACCGGTTGGATTAGTTGCAGAGGGTAATTGATCCTCCAGCTGGGCTCGTGATTCTACCTACCTCAGGAGCTACGAAGATGACAGGACTGAAATCCTTGGTAGAAAGAGCTCCAGTGGTATTGACCATTGTGATGAATTGGATATGAACACAAAATGACAGAAAAGAAGAGAGTGAAGAATCTAACAAATATTTCTTTCATTCTTGATAAATTCATTAGGATCTCTTGTACATCTAACATTTTCAACCAACTCTATTTCTAGTGGCATCACCATGAGGTTCATCTTATAAGAGAGCTACAAGTGACATTCTTTTTTTTTTTTGAGGGAATACAAGTGACATTCATATATATATATATATATATATAGTACACACTTGTGAACATGTCACTGGTAGATATTCCAACAATGAACAACTATTAGGATGTCGGGAAGTTATTGTGTGGTGAGGGAATTTGAGGTGAAGTGACGAGTGAAACGATCAAAACCACACAGTTTTTAAATACAAAATAAAACTGTGTGGTCTGTATGATGTCACACGGTGTCTCCAAACCGTGTGAAGACACCACACACTAACTTTCCTAGGATGCCTAGTATTTGATCATGTTCTACTGGGCACATGTAAGCAGCGAACCTGCCAAACCCTGGCGGGGTTCGGCTCAAACTCGTAATGTTCGAACCTTAGGCTCGGCTCGGCTCGAAATGGCGAGCCTTATATTTTCATTATTAAAACTCGGGTTGATCTGGTATTTGGGGAAAAAGCTCGGCTCGGTTCGGCTCGAACATGTCGAACCGTTCGAACATGTTAAACTTGAGGCTGGGTTTTAAAAAAATCGAGAACATGTTAAATTTCGGTTTTAAAAAACATGTTATTTCGAGCGTATATGAATTTATGATATCCGGGCGAACATGTTAAACTCGACCACGAATATCTAATTTGTAAGGTTAAACTCGAAGTTCGAACCCACGAAGCGAGCCGAATCGAGCTTTTTTTAGGCGAATCTCGGATCGAATCGAATCTTGGGTTCGTTCTGATTATAGTTACACTAACATGTCTAATGATCGTGACACTCTAAAAGTCATTACAATATGATTTATACATGCAAATTAGGTATGATTGAAAGTGATTGTAAATGTAGATGTAAGGGTAGTTTGTAGTTTTATTATGAGTTTGAAATGTTAGTTTTTTTGGTTTTTATTATTATATTGTATTAGCCAAAAGGGCAATTTTGTAATATCATATTTCTAAAGTACCAAATTACCCTTTTTTTACATTAGGGAAAATGTCTACAGCAATAAGGTATTACAAAATTGCCCTTTTGGCTAATACAATATAATAAAATAAGGTATTAAAAAATTGCCCTTTATGATGTATCACACATCCTCAGTAGCAAAATATTCAAGCAAAAAAAAAAGCAATTACTTCTTTGAAAGAAATTAGTGAATTTATAATATTGTAATATGTTACGAATCATAAATCATAGCATACATACACATATATATATATATATATATATATATATATATATATAGCTAGCACAGAATATCTGGCATCCAAATGGCCATGGGGACACGGAAAAGCTATGGCCCCCGAAAATTTTCACAAAAAAGCTACCGAAAGTGTCATGTGGGCCATGCATTTGTTTTTTTTTTTTGTCAAAATAAAAAAGAAGAAAAAGAAAATATAAAGGGTCAATAATGATTTTCGGTAATAAATTGATTATTCTTTTCGGTGAGTGTATCCTTTTTGATGGGGACATCACCTTGCGGTGCTAGTAAAACTAACGCAGCATCAGATTCCAAGTCAAATTTCAATATATATTTTAAATATAAACTGCAAGGAGTACTATTACTATTATACTTTCTAAAGTTTAAACCGATAGGAATATATATATATATATATATATATATATATATTTTTGAGAGGTATATATATATGTATATATATATATATATATTTACGATATTTTGACACACTTACACTCGAAATCAATACACTGTTGAATTATTTCTGTTAGAAGATTAAACTAATGACAAACTACACACACGCGATTGGGAATGGGAGATGTTCCCACCTTAAATGCGCGCCTGACAGTACTTGAAGGATTAGTTACGAAAGCAAAAGTACAGTTACGGAATACAAACCTGAGCGGCTGTAGGTTCAAGTTTGGGTTGCGGTTCAGATTGAGTACTTCTCCCGGTGGTGTTGGCATTCATGTACTTCTCAATCATCCCTTGCATGGTTCTACAATAAGTTCAAACAAATGAAAACATAATCAAAATCCAACTACACTCAAAACCTTGAGATTTACCGAGCGAGCGAGTAAGTCATGTCACAACGAGTAACAAAATGTTATTTTCACAGTTGATCATGTATGATGATTTTAAAAACCATCATGCGCATGCATGATCAACGGTGCAGGTTGTGTCTGTATCATTATTCGAGATTTATTAATGAAATGTTTGAAGGAGTAATAATATAAAGAAAGAAAGACAGAGAGAGGACCCATTGGTGGCTAGTTCATAGAGTTTTCCGTGTGCGGAGAAAATGAGGAGGCCAATTTCAGCATCGCAAAGCACAGAGAGCTCTTTAGCCTTCTTCAGGAGCCCTGCTCGACGCTTGCAGAACGTCACCTGCCTGTGTACCGGGTTCTCTATCTTCTTCATCTGTATCTTCCCTCTTGCCATTTTTCTCTATTTCTTCTTCTTCTTTTTTTTTTTTTTTTTGATATATGTTTCCAAAAATAGAAAAGAATTTTCACCCCCAAGAAAATGAAAGGAAAAAAAAAAATTGTAAATTTGTTTGCAGAGCTTCTGCAAACAACCTCCCACTAGTTTGAACTAGCTTCGAGGTTGCCGCAATTTTTTCCAGCAGTATTCCTCAATACCTTAATTTTTCCATCGTTTTCCACCTTGTATATTTAAAGGCCTTTTGATTCCTTTTTGGGGAAATGATTCCAAAAAAAAAAAAAAAACCCTCAAAAGCAAAAGAAATTTTTTTAAAAAAAGTTAGGAATAAATAGTAGTACTACAACAATATATATATAGCACTAGCAGACAACTTTCAATTGCATTCCCAATATTCTCGCTTTTTTTTTTTTATAATTTAAATAAATTTATTCCTTCCTAGTTAGCGCTTGCCAGATTTAGTGCGTCCAATGTTTGAATGCAAAGCGAAGTTTATTTTAGTAATGATTGTACTTCTTCATTAGTAAATGTAGTAAATTGTATCATTTCAATGCAATTTTCACTTTTTTTTTAAAATATGAATTGTGTTATTCCATCTGTCACTTAAAAATAATCTGCTGTATAAAAAAATGGTCCGAAATAGTGTCGTTTTAGAAAATTAATACAATCATTGTATTTTTCCAAGTACTTCTCATAGCATTTATTTATGCCACACCTATTTTATATAACAAAAGTAACATTTATTATAACAGAGTGATATATATATCTATTTATAACACTATAAAACATCAGATTAATTAAGTTATCAAGTTTATAAATTTGTGTGCAAAGCAAAAACATGAATACTCCGAATTCTTCATTTTGTATTTTCTTTGCCAATAGAAGATGAGCAAGATTTGTGTGCAAGTTCAAGCTTAAACGCAGCAGCAAGACCTGAAATCGGAGGTTTATCTTTTTCTAAAGCTTTAACAAACAGCTTCATACCGTTGGAGCTTTGATAATCGGACAAAGCTTTACACAAAAAACTTTGTAAATATGGAGTGATTCAAGCATTATGTGTACTGGGTTCATGCTCACTACAAGAATTGCCAGTTGAAGGGACAAACTTTAAAGGGACGGCTTTGTCGTCCCTTTTGTTGAGCAGAAGAAGAAGGAGCTGGACCAGATTCTCTCACCTGCAAATGAAGTCGATGAAGATAACAGTCCGAAGAGGAAATAATTCTTTTTAATATTTGTTTTTATTCATAATGGTATTTTATTGTATGTTAGGCTATTTTAGTCTATTTACCATTAGGGTTATTTTTAGGGTTAATCCCTTCCTATTTAAACACTGGTTATACAGTTAATGGAAAAAATACGGTTGCACAATTCTGTTTTTCTTGTGTTCCTCAATTCTTCATGGTATCAGAGAAATAAACCCTTAAGTCGTTTATTCCTGTTTCTCCACTTTCGTTGCGTTATCATGGCAAAGGAATGCGGATTAACTATCTGACAATTTCACCAATGCTCGAGTTTGATCTTTGTTAAACTCGAACTTCACGAATTTTTACTTTGGAGATCACAGGTGATTCCATTGATCAAGAGCCTTGGTATTTATCACCATGTCTCATCTGGTGAACACCTCACAGAAGATTAAGAATCGGTGAAGAGAGATTGATAACCACAGAGTACTCGACACAGTGTATCAATGATGGTCTCACAACCTCATGGTCGCTAGGCACCACCGTGAAGGAAGAAATCATTAGCATGATTCATGAGGAAGAAGTGACTGCATATCAACTCTGGCAAAACCTGGACCAACAGCTCCTTCCTCATACAGTAGAGAAGGAGGGGAATCTCAAAAATATGCTGATGGGCATAAGAAAAGGAAATAAAACAGTGGATGAATACTTACGAGAATTCAAATCCATCTGTGATAATCTAGCCGCTATCAAGAAACCAGTATCAGATATGGACAAGGTTTTCCAATTTGCTCATGGATTGGGGAATGAATATACAACTTTCCGTACTGCTATGTTGACTAAGGCTCCATACCCTACTTTTGCACAGTTTGTCATGGCTCTCCAGGGCCATGAACAGACCTGCGAGACCCAAAACTACTGAGAGAGGGCGAGTCACCGATCGATTGCAAGCCTTCTTTACACAAAGAGGCGTGGTAAGCGAAGAGGTGCGGTAGAAACCAATACAACTCCAGAGGCAGAGGGTTTGCACCTGCAGGCAGATCTGAGAATTCAGAAAGCAATCAGAAGAGTTTTGCACCACAGGAGCAAGATAGAAGAACTACACCAGAAAACAGGCAAAGACAACCATCAAATACACCACTGGTTTGTCGTTTGTAGCAAATCCAACCATGCGGCCATAGGCTGGCGGGCATAGGTTTGACTATGCTTATCAATCGAGAGGAGACTCGAAGGCCTTTCTTTGCACTCACAACATCGGATCAGGTGATACAAATTTCTTTGCGAGACAACTGGAGCTCTTTTCACACATGACAAATTCAGAAGGTAATCTAACATCTGCTAAAAAATATGTTGGCTATGATAAAGTTTTTGTGGGAGATGGAACAGGACTTGAGATCTCACACTCTGGTAATGCAACAGTTGGTAATTTACAACTAAAAGACGTTCATGTTGTGCTGATTTAACTAAAAATTTGTTTATGTCTGTTGGAAAATTGACTCACGATAATCAATGCTCTTTTGAATTTGATAAATATGGCTTTGTTGTTAAGACAAAAACAAGAAGGTCATAGCTCGAGGGCTAAAAAGGAAATCTATATGCCTTGGATCAAGGAGTTCGGAAGCCTAGCGGCCCGATCGGAGACAGGGAAAGCTACTTCCACTGTATGGCATCAAAGGTTGGGACATCCACACCAGAACTTGTTGACCAAGCTCAAGCAGTCTGGAAAAATTAATCTTAGTTCATGGGAAAATAAAGACAGACTATGCACAAGCTGTCAATTAGGAAAAAGCTGTAAACAGCCCTTTAATAAAAGTACCTTTGTTTCAAAATTTGCATTAGAAAAAATTCATTGTGATTTGTAGGGACCTGCACCTATTTTGTCTAATCAGAATTACAAGTACTATGTTGTGTTTATTGATGATTTTTCGAGATTTACTTGGCTATACCCTTTGAGAAGAAAGTCAGAATTTTTTGATGTTTTCATCAGGTTTCAGAAATTGGTTGAAAATAAGGTGAACCAGAAAATTAAGATATTCCAGTGTGATGGTGGTGGAGTATTTAGCTCCACACCTTTTCTGGATCATCTAAAGGACTGTGGTATTGACTTGAATATATCATGTCTTTATACACCAGAACAAAATGGTGTGGCTGAGAGGAAGCACAGGCACATAGTAGAGACTGGTTTGACTCTAATGTTTGATGCAGGGACACCCTTGAATCTGTGGGTTGAAGCTTTCAACACAGATGTTAGTGTACACTTATTAACAGGTTGCCTTTCAGCTGTCTTAAGGTTTGCAACCCCTACTACAAATTATACAAAAGGCATCCCGATTCACGGTGGCTTAAGGGTGTTTGGATGTCAATGTTTTCCTTCATTGAGGAACCGAGACAACATCAAAGTTTGCTAAAGAAGTTATCCTGTGTCTTCTCTGGGCTATAGCCCGATCCACAAGGGATATAGGTGTCTAGACCCTCTCTACAGAGAGTTTACATTTCAAGGCATGTTGTGTTCAATGAGCGAGTTTTTCCTTTTAAAGGAATCACTACACGGCAACTCTGATTAATTGTTTTTTGATATGTATGATTATCCGGACTCGATGAAGGGAACATACGACAAAGCGATCAAAATATACCAAATTCGATTGTTGCACCCTAATATTACACATCTTGATTTTTACGATTCGATCCATCTGAGGAACCAACTTTTGATGACCGACACAAGAACAAGGAGATGATGATATGACTCAACAAAGAAGACAACTTTGAGGCACCCCACTTGGAGCAGACAAATGATGTGCCTTTATCACTAGTATATGAACACGAATCGGATGCTCAACAAGGTCCATCTTCTTCTCACCAGACACATGCGGGGGACGAGAGACCACTGCATACCTTCGAGGATTATGTGGCTCTAGTTACACACACTTGTGTGCGAGAACCAAAGAATTGGAAGGAGGCCCGAAGGACCCTAATCGCGGCTATGGAGGAAGAAATGCGAGGCTCAGTATCAAAATGATACTTGGGATCTAGTACTAGACACGCCAATGCTAACATAATTGGGTCCAAATGGGTTTTTAAGATAAAAACTACGAACATGGAGATATTGAGCAGTACAAGGCCAGGTTAGTAGCTCAAGGGTATTCTCAAATGCCGTATATTGATTTTGGAGAGACTTATAGCCCGGTTATTAAACTACTACTATTAGATTGGTTATAGTTATAGTATTTTGTTTCACCAGGTTGGCATATGAGGCAGTTAGACATAAAAATGCTTTTCTACATGGAGCACTAAAGGAAAGCTGTTCTTATGAAACATTTCGTGGTTTATAGATCAACGATTTCCGAACATGTGTGCTTTACGAAAAAATCCTTGTATGGGCTCAAACAAGCCCCAGGGCTTGGTTTGATAGGCTATCCTATTTACGATGCACTTGGGTTTTATTTGCGACAAAGCGAGATCCATCACTTTTTATTTTCATCACCCAACGTTACATTGGTTCTCCTCATCTATGTGGATGATATACTGCTTACAGGAAACCACAAACAATCCATTCACAACCTCATCAACAAACTTGGCACTGAATTTGCAGTCAAGGATCTAGGGAATCTTCACTATTTCCTAGGCATGGAGATTAAACCCACAGAAGATGGCATTTTTCTTAGTCAAGCAAAGTATGCTAAGTCTATCCTAACCAAATCAGGTATGTTAAACAGTGCTTCTACCTCCACTCCTCTTGCACTTAAAGTGCAATCACATCCGGATGATGCAGACCTCGTGGATCCTTACACATACCGGAGTCTAGTCGGGGCCCTCCAATACCTAACATTTACTAGACCGGACATTACACATGCAGTTAATAAGGTGTGTCAACACTTTTCTAGTCCTACAGTGAGGGATTTTACAGAAGTTAAAAGGCTGCTACGTTATGTAAATGGAACTTCAGATTATGGCTTACATTACCGGTCCAGCTCTCCTCCGTCTCTGTATGCTTTCAGTGATGCCGACTGGGCCGGTTGTCCGGTCACTCGACGCAGCACCGGTGGGTTCTGTGTCTTCTTGGGCACCAATTGTGTCTCTTGGTCCTCTAAAAAGCAGGCCACCGTCTCCAGATCCAGCACTGAAGCTGAATATCGGGCTATGGCGTCCACCACTGCTGAGCTTACATGGATTGCATATCTGCTTCGTGACTTGGGAGTCCGATTACCCCAACCTCCTCAGCTCTTATGTGACAACCTTAGTGCGGTGTATCTCTCTGTCAATCCGTCTCTTCACTCCCGTTCGAAGCATTTTGCTCTTGATTTCCACTTTGTTCGTGAAAAGGTTGCTGTCAAACAGCTGATTACCCGACATGTCTCTTCCTCTTCCAATTTGGCAGATATCTTCACTAAGGCCCTTCCTAAGGCACCGTTCCAGCTCATTCGCACCAATCTTCGTGTCTGGCCCTCTTCCCACGTCAGATTGAGGGGGGATGTTGAGCAGAAGAAGAAGGAGCTGGACCAGATTCTCTCACCTGCAAATGAAGTCGATGAAGATAACAGTCCGAAGAGGAAATAATTCTTTTTAATATTTGTTTTTATTCATAATGGTATTTTATTGTATGTTAGGCTATTTTAGTCTATTTACCATTAGGGTTATTTTTAGGGTTAATCCCTTCCTATTTAAACACTGGTTATACAGTTAATGGAAAAAATACGGTTGCACAATTCTGTTTTTCTTGTGTTCCTCAATTCTTCACCTTTAAATATCTTTATTGCGACGACAAATCGTCCTTCTAAATGAATTCAAAAATAGTCAAAGTTTTGGGCTAATTTTTTAGAGGGAAATTTTAAAGGGACGACAATATCGTCCCAATAAATAAAATATTAACCCCGTCGTGCCAGCTTGGATTTCCACGTTGACATGACTATTTAAAGGGGCGACAATGTCGTCCCATTAAACATTTTTCCAGAAAATAATATATTATGTACAATAAATTATAAAACATTGGTTTGTAGGGACGACAATTGTCGTCCCTTAAAAGGAGATTAAATTTTTTTTTAAAATATAAAACGTTGTGTTAATTAATAAGATTCAGTTTTTTTTTATAAAATTCACGTTTAAAGGGACGACATTGTCGTCCCATTAAACTTTTTTCAGAAAATAATATGTTATGTACAAGAATTATAAAATGGGTTTGTAGGGACGGCAATTGTCGTCCCTTAAAAGGAGATTAATTTTTTTTTAATATAAAACATTGTGTTAATAAATAAGATTCAGTTTTTTTTTATAAAATTCTAATATACATATTCTAATAAACATTGCGTTAAAATATAAAATTCATTATTTTTTATAAAAATTCCTTTATCGAATGATTTTACAGGTGATTCTGATAATACTCTCTACTATAAATTGTCAGTTCGTTATCGAGGGATTGATTTGAATCTCGGGGTTCGTAAATAAGCGATTGATCTCAATCCCGACATCCGTTATCGATTAAGTGATTTCAGACCGATATCTTTCCTTACAAATCATTCGTATAGTACTATCTACTATAGATCGTCATGTCGTTATCGAGCGATTGACTTGAATCTCGGGGATTGTCACCAATCGATTGATCTCAATCCCGAGATCCGTTATCGATTAAGCGATTTCAAACCGATATCTTTCCTTACAGATCATTCGTATAGTACTTTCTACTATAGATCGTCATGTCGTTATCGAGCGATTGACTTGAATCTCGGGGTTTGTCACGGCGATTGATCTCAATCCGAGATCCGTTATCGATTAAGCGATATCAAACCGATATCTTTCCTTACAGATCATTCTGATAGTACTATCTGCTATAGATCGTCAGTTTGTTATCGAGCGATTGATTTGAATCTCGGGGTTTGTTAACGAGCAATTGATCTCAATCCCGAGATCCGATATCGATTAAGAGATATCAAACTGATATCTTTCCTTACGAGATCATTCTAATAGTACTATCTACTATAGATTGTCGATTCGTTATCGGCGATTGATTTGAATCTCGGGGTTTGTCACGGCGATTGATCTCAATCCGAGATCCGTTATCGATTAAGTGATTTGATATCTTTCTTTATAGATCATTACGATAATGTCGGTTTGACGATACATACGACTAGAGACATTTAAGTATCAAACCTTTTAAAGTGAGTCGAGATCTCATCAACCATAATCACTATCATGGTTTCTCTTTCATAGTTTGACACTAAGCACGTTATCATATATACAATCACAAATTGGTTCATATAAGTGAACAGAATATATAATAACAGAAAAGCCATTTATCATATGTATAAACATAAAGAAATAATAGAAATGATCCGACCCGGTCAGATCCGGACCAACCCGATTGGGTTTCGGACACTATTTCAACAGTAGCCTCATGGACTGCTGTTCTCTAGCTTGGCCATGGAAACCATGAATGAATAAAAGTCAGAAGTCTTGAGGCGAATCCAAGCTTTTGAATGAATGCCACAACGTACTTCAGTGCGTCTTTTAGGAATAAGTCATTGCTTAGAATCCTTTCCCTCTAATACCCAATGCTTGGCATGTCTGCAATACGGACATTGAAGTACCCCTCCTTCCATACCTTGATAGAAGAAATACTTTCAACAAAAAGGTGGGTCTCTACTCCAATGTCCTTCCCACATCGACGTGAGAAGTAAAACCAGCCCGAAGAATGACCAGACTTTTTTATGCTAAAGAAATCTCTAGAGAGAGGAACTGTAAATTCATGTTTATTAATCTACATAAGACAACAAAACTTATGATGGTCTAATCCCATTAGGGGTGACTTGGGCTAAGCCAAGACTGTAATGAGTTAAGAGGTGGAAATTGGCTGGAATAATGGAAAAACAAAGACCAACAATGAACTGGTGGGTATATATAGTACAAAAACAATCATAGAAATTATTGTCTCTTTGCCCAAGAGAGGGAAGGATAGACATGAAAACTTCGGGATTTAACCAATGATCATGGCATGCCTTCGTCACATTCTCTTGTCAGAGAACAGTTGGGATGTCCTCTACATTGGCTGTCTCCAAATTCAGAGCAGAAGACCTGGCTTGTTTCCTTTTTCTCTTATTGAGATCAACCGATTGACCGGAACCATCTCGGGCAGACACTTCTTGGGAGACCTCATCCGTAGGGATACCCCATGATCTAGACTCAAAAACGAGCAAGAGATGCATGAGCTCCGGCCCTAGCCCTTTTGAAAACCTCTCTACTAATGTCATCATCAGGCGAGGAATGGGAAGTGATAATCGCTCCATTTATTACCCTCATGATTAATAAAAGCACTTTGTTTATTTATTATACCAATTAGTGATATTGGGTATATGATAACGCTCTTAATATTAAACTGTGATAGAAAAACCATGATAGTGATTATGGTTGATGAGATCTCTAATCACTTTACCAAGTTTGATACTTAAATGTCTCTAGGATGATTGCTGTTGAATGGGGCTTTGACCAGTGCAAACAGACTAGCACGTATTAGATGTCTTCTGTCTTTAAGGGCAGGGATAGATCTCGTCTATCAAAGTGTAGTGACACTTGGACTGTACGTGGACGTGTATTAGAGAATGCGTACATTAGACTAACCCACTTACATTGTTAAGTTTCACACTATGTGACGGTTGTGTAATTATCCTTAGGACCGGAGTCTACATGGCATCACGGTGTGGATTGTCATGCTTTGACACTATTGAGGTTTCTCTTAGCCATGGGGCGATCATGCGGTAGTGAATGGGTGTGATATTGAAGCATTTGGAGTATACATGTAAGGTCGTCTAGGAATCGCGTACCCTAAGAGTAGGAGGAAATATCCGAAAGGGCCTTCCCATAAGGAATGTCTAGTTCTTGTGAATCTTTGCAAAGTAGGAGTAAATGAGTTATTCTAAGAGAGCCTGATATCCAGATTATGGGATACGATCAAGATACGATCATATGGATAATACTACAGCGATAGGATTCTATTTACACGCTAACCGAGCACATGAAAGGTAGTAGTCATTGCGTATTGACTCTACCGATGATTGGGGGTCACGGACGTGTTTCTAGACGTTGTCCATGATCGTTAAATGTGAAGGGAATTTTCGTAAATTGCACCTTATGTCAACGGCCAACATATTCGGAAGCCTATCGAGTCACACATATATGAATGTCGAGTCGGATTAAAATGTGGTTATAGTTGACGACCAAATAAGGAAGGTTTATCTCGAGACTATAAAGGTTATAGTGGTAAATTAATATGATGCTATTTATTTGTTATGAATAAATTAAATACAAGATATTAATTATATTATTGATTAAAACATATTCCGGAAGCCAATAAATTGGCAAAAGGGGCGCAGGTCACAAGGGTATTGGATACACTTGGATTGTGCAATTTAATTAATAAGATTACCATAATATTAATATTGGATGTTAATTGATTTTTGGAAAATAGATTTATGGTAATAATATAAATATATTCAATATAAGATATTGACAATATTTAGTTTTTATTTAATATAAGATATTAAAATAAACGAGATAAATCAATTATGGAGATTTTTCTTATTTTATTAGGAGAAGGTTTTTCTCTCTCATCAATTTAGTATAAGCTAATCACAATCAATTTAGGAGAAGAGAGGGGCTCCCCAATGCCTTATAAATATGAGGGCTTGGCTAGCTCTTTAACACACCATTATAGAGGGCTTCTTAGAGAGAGTATTGTGAAGGAGAAAAAGGTCGATCTAGCAGTCGAATTTTTCTAATAGCAACCCGGGAGGATTCCGGTGAGGCGTTCGTGTGGATAACTGATAGAGGCCGGACGTTTGGACGGCTTACGCGCATCTACTTCTACCGGATGGTCAAAGCTTCGATCTTTAAGATCAAGAGAGGTATAATCTTTGTCCTCCTTGTTATATGTTTATTGTTTAAACGAAGTCGATCCTTGGATCGGAAATCAATTTTTTTTATTTTCCACTGCGCTACTCGTTTGATTTTACTAACAAATCAAATAGTGAAAGTTACAACAAATTTGAAAGCAATGTTATACGGAAAAAATCTAGGCATAGGGAGTCCGATCTTGTTTCGGACACCTCGAGTCGTCGTCCCCAGTGCGAGGTTGGCGTGAGGCTTCGACAGTAAGGTACTTAGCCACAAGAACCACCCATGCCTGGAACTCTTTCACTCGTACGGAATACATCGTATCCAGACTTAGCGTATATAAGTCTTGATGGGCCAAACTATCAATAAGAAGCTCAGGAAAATGGACCTTACAATCATCTACCCCCTGAACGTAGCTAGCCCTCACGGCAGAACCTAGTAGCCGTGTCAGGGATCCGATAAAGTCAGAAGAAGCTTGGTAGTATAAGCGCATCTTGAACATAGGCCTCCTTAATTCGAGCAGGGAAGGCTTGGACGGTCGTTTCCAGTTGGGACAGTTCCAATCGGATTCGGGTAATGGCTTGATCCAGCTCAGCCTCCCTTTCTAGGTGCTCATCCATAAAGGATTGGAAGCGCTCAGTGTAGTTTGAATTTAAATCCTCAAACTCCCTAGCTTGATCTAGTAGCTGTTTCTCGAGCTCGGCTATCCTTTCATCCTTGGACTTTAGATCAGAAGTCCTCTGGTCGTGCTTAATAGATGAACGAGCAAGCCGGCGGAAGATTTCCTCATCAACAACAGACCCCTGTACACAAACAGCTGAGATAAGGAATCTTTGACAATAAAAAGATACAAGAGATAGAGCTTACGTGTCTTATGGCCTCAAAACCTGCCTCAAGCAGCTCCAGGCCAGACAAGAGAAGAAGCTCCTCTTGTGCCGCAGGTTCAGACTCTCGAAACACAGATGGAGGTAGCGAGCTAGGAGTGGCCCCAGTTCCCCCCTCTCGCTGCGCTTCTTCCGTTGAAGGCTTGGGGGCATCTTGAGCTCCCGCTTGGAAAGATGTCTTGTCCTTACCTCTATCAAAAGAACCAGTTGTTGAACCTGGCCCGTATTTGGTCCTGCTCTACTTTTCGGGTCTCTCATTGGCATCGATATGCTCCGTCCGATGGCAAGAGGACCTTCGGATAAGGGGCATCTCCAGCTCCTCCTCATCATCTTGTACTAGAGGAGCTTCTGAAGAAGTGTTTAGGGTGAATTTATAGTGTTTTTAACGATATGTTTTATATCAATTTCCCCCATATGTGGATGTTTTTCATAGAAATCGAGCTTTATAATTGAAATATTGAGCAAGTGGTGTTTTCAATAGTTAAATTGCAAAACGTAACGAATTATGTGCTTAAATTGTGATTTTATATTATTTTGGAGTTATGTTATGCTTTGGTATGTTTTATTTATCTTTTAGATACATGTTCTCGAGCTAAAAGAGGATTAGAAGAGGCTGCAATCGGATTTTCTGATGAAGAGAAGAGATAAGGATGAGAAGGAAAGGATAAAGATGAAGAAATCAGCTTCCAGGCATGATGGACGTTCGTTCATGTGCCGTCCACTATGGACGGGCGTCCATTAAATCAAACTGGCGTCCAGGAGGAAGAATTGGATTCAGAGTCTTATGATTTTTGCTGAACTGGCGTCTATGTTTGCATAGGACGTGCGTCCAACCCCAGCTTTCGGCCCGACTTCGTTAAATTTTACACGCCCCGGACGGGCGTCTACCGCTTCACGGGCGGGCGTCCGTCCGCCAACTTAGCCCCTGGCCGACTTAAAACTCTATAAAAGCAGCTGCGCCCCAACCCTAAAAGATATCAAAAATTCTTCATACACCAAATACTACTCAGCCGCACTTCTGAGGGTTCCAAGGCCGGTCACCTGAGCCTTGTGCTCGGGTGATCCGGGTTAGATTAGGATGTTTTATTTTCGTTTGTTGATTCATGGAGATCATCCATTGTACCAAACTATGTGAGTTCATCTTTTAATTTATTCAATCCTTTGTTTATTTTCGTGATCTTTGATTTGTTTTGTATCTTTCTATGATTTATGATGCTATTGTGTGACTAGATCGAGAGATTGGTTGCTAATTGTTGTCTAACGTAGATGAGAATCGTTGTTAGGCTAGATCACCATAGAAAGATAGGATCCTTAATCGTTAATTCATGACAAATTAATTGGTTAATTATCTAGGTTGCTAGATTCTAAAATACGAGTTAACTTGAATCTACACCTTCGTTTTGTATGGAAATTGGTCTCAACATTCGAGAGAGGAGAGATCGATAATTGAATTCACTAAGAGATTAGGAGTTCATAGCTTGAGAAACGGATTCACTAAGAGATTGGGAGTTTGTATCTCGTGTAAAGGTGAAACCACAATATCGAATTAAAATCATGAGATGAACTTGGATTGAAATCACTTGGTTTGTATATTGGTTGATTCCATGTATCTTTCTTCTATGTTTTTCTTAGTTGTTATAGCTTAGATTTATTTTATCTGTTCTATGTGTTTATATGTTTGTTCTTTCGTTTATTTGTTTTCATAAGTAACAATTGAAAGGAATTAATAAAACTAGATTCAACAACCCAATTCCCTGTGGATCGACCCCTTACTTATCCCGCTTACTAGCAAATTACCCGGTATTCGGCCGGTTAGAGTTAGTTTTGCATATAGGTTAGGGTTTATAAATTGTTTTTGTTTAATGATGCAAAACCATCCAAACAAGAAGAAACCCCGACAACAGAACAGCCGAGCCTCTTCCAGGGGAATGAGGCCCCATCAAGGCATTGTCCTCCAGCTCGATAGTAAACGAGTTGTGTTGGCATCAAGAGAGGACCCTATATATATATGTTTTAATATATACATATGAATATTTATAAATATTTATATGTTTAATATATAAATATTTATAAATATTCATATGTATATATATATATATATATATATATATATATATATACATATATATATATATATATATATATATATATATATATATATATATATATATATATTGGAAACAAATGTGCACAAGCGGCAGTCGGGATGCATAGGGGTTGGGGCCGGCCTCGGCCAATCAAGCAGCAATGATTAGCTCAGAAGAAAGCTCACGGAACCTCATGACAATCCCAACCGTTCAAACAGCTTCTACGGAGGCAGAATCTAGAATGGTCGGACACTCGTCCTTTTGCAGAGAACTTGTCTTCCAGCGCCTCAGCCAAGATCTCCCTCCGTCTCTAACATAGAAGAAGCGACCTCCCATTCTTTATATGTTGGGCCGTCGGCAAGTATTTCCTTTACCCCCGACCGACGGGGAAAGTGGTACCATCCTTTAAGCCCCGGACTCTGAGCAATGTGGTAAAAAACTCGGTAGAGGCCTACCGAGAAACGGACTTCAACCACCCAACAGAAAATGACAAAACCTATCATGCTCCTAATCCCTGATGGGGCTACTTGAGCTGCACCTATCCCATAATTCCGCAACATGGACGAGAATGCCGGACACAAAGGTAACCTCAGGCCGGCCTTTAGCTGGGCCACGTAGATGGCAAAATACCCATTAGGAGGCTGCGACGCGTACAGACGTGGATCGACAGGAAGCAAGGCTGCAAATTCCTCCAGATTTTACCTCGTATTTGTGAAGATGTACTCCATACTGTTTTGAGTCAGAACCGAACCTACCCCATGTCCACCCGTGATATCGTGAGTATCCTGTTGAGCCTTAAGCCTCCGGAGGGAGGCATATACACTCTACGAAGGACGGGAAGAAGAAGCGACGGGCACCGGTTGCGGAGGGACCCAAGGAATTTCTTCAAAAACCACCGGCCTAGTCCAAGACTCCCTTGTGATAGCTTCGGTCCTAGGCGAAAATGGTTCATCTCCAGATGAAGCGGAAGTAAGTGATCCCCTTATTAACAAATAGCACCAGAAGAAGAAGGGGTTGCGACGGATCTCTGCAACGGAATAACGCAGCCACGAGACCATTAGTGAAATGACGGTTGACAAGACGGGTTATAAACCCTCCAAACTTGCCTTGAAAATCGTCCCAATTCAAACAAGTGGGCAACGACACCTCGAATCCCGTAACAGTTATAATTGTGTCATAACGATAGCCTTGCCACGTGGCACTAAAAATTCAAAAAACTACAAGTCTGGATGACCGAGCCGAGCCACAATTTAGGCAGATCCGAGCTGAATTCAGGAGCTTAGCTGAATCTGGGAGGCTTATGACAGAGGTCGGACCAACACCTCTCCACGTGTCATCCCCACAGTCGCCCAACGATAAGTGGAGCCAAGAAGTGAATACCTTAGGGACCAAGAGCCCCAAGAATCCGAGCTGAACTCCGCCCGGCTATTCTCCAACCTTGGCGGGTCGGCCTAGGCGTACAAGAACCCTTGCATCTCTACTTGGACCTATATTCGGCCCAATCTTCCTCGTGCTTATAAAAATCGGGTAAATGCGGAAAGAATCTTTAGCCATAAAGGCTCTGATCCTGGCATTCAAAATATGTCCGTAATTATCTCATAAAATCAAGGAGATCAAATTTTCATTATCTCTTCCTTAGGGAACACGAAATTAGGTCCAACATGGACACGCTACGCGCAATGCTAGGGTACAAGCCCCTCTCTATATAAACAATCTCTAAAGAACTACAGAGACTTGATTCCAATACACACACATTGGATACGTAGGCAGCTTGAGATTCAATTTTTCAAGTGCAGTCTAAACCACCACAAAAATGCCCCCCGCTTCACCTCTTTTCAGGGTTCCGCCTGTTGGAGAAAAAGCCCTTTTTGAAGGGTTGAATAGTCAACTTTAGCGCGATTTACGGATAGACTCCGATGTATGTCATCGAGAGTTAATGATATCATTAAATACTCCATACGGAGTAGTTGATGATGGGCTTTTGAATCACTCGATTCGGATATCGGGTGAATGAGAAATTAATGCCTAAAGTTGGTTGAAAATGTGGTGGAGATAAGAGTTGAAGGGAGTACCTCAACTCAATATCCCACATTGGAAAGATGGGAGACTTGAGCTCCATATATAAGGGCTAGTGTATGCTCTTATAAATGTGCCCCAAGGGGCAAGGCACTTTTGTGCAGGAGGGAGGACTTAGATTATTCCACACGCGCGCGCGCGCGCCGCCGCCGTCCGTCCGGCTCGGCTCGTGCTCGAGCTCGGCTCGGTTCGGGTGTTACTATTAATTTTTTGGACAAAATTTCTTTATGAAATTAACTATAAAATTAATTTTGGAATGTGATTGTGTAATTCGACCAATCAGAATTCATTGAGTCATTCGACCAATCAGAATTCAGAGATGCGCCATCCGACCAATCACAGTGTGGAATTGATTTTCGAAAATTGCTTAATTAATTTCGAAATTTTTAAATAAAATTAAGCATAATTTCGAAATTAGTAACTTTTCCAAGGGGAAAAGTTTTGTGACGTGTTCCGGCCAATCAGATTTAAGCATTGGCTCATCCTCTCCACTATATAAACAACCCTATGGATGAAAGTTTATTCATTCAGTTTTCTCTTGTCTTTTCCACCACAAAGGTAGTGTCATATAGATCTAGTCATTCATGTAGATCTAGATATTGAGTCGAAGAGAAGTCGGGGCATTCTGTAAGTTCGCCGGAGCTCGGATTTTTGAAGTGCCTCTAAATCCGAGACGTAAAGCCGTTGTATCTTGGGAGACATTTGCTACTACCGTGGGCACCATACCGGAGCAATTTGTCTTAAGGAAAGAGTAACTACTCACCTCGGTTTGTCTTAGTCCTTTATTTTATGCATCATAATTTTCTTACTCGTTGTTTGAGTTAGATTTGCACGTAATATTGAGATTGTTAGATCTGCTAGATAATATGAATTGTTCTATTCACATGATTTATTTTCTTGATTAATATTCACTAATTTAATCCGTAAATTACGGATCTGTTCCCTAAACCACTACACACACGATACACTATCCCAACAAACTTAAGACAAAATTGGTATTCGTGTGTTGTAGGACTATGGTATGTAAGATAATTAATCGGTTTTTATCTTTTACCAATCTGCCTGCTCTGTATCTCTAATATAATTCGATCAGGTCTGGTTGTGGAATTATAATTAATTAATTTCTTGTGGGAATGGGAAAGGAAAGATATCTATATCTTTTGGTTTTGATATTTTGACCGTGAGCCTGGTCATTATCATTGGAAGAATTAAAGGAAAAAGAAAATCAGCACTGCATTGCTCTTGCCTCCTCGTACCCTGCCAACGTGATGCACCAGTTTCTTTGGATTTAGTGGTATCTTGCTTTACCTTATTTTGGCTCTGCAATGCAACAGGTATGTATGTTATCTAAATTCCTTTGTTCATGGATGAATGACAAAGGTATTTGAATTTATAATTTAATTTCTATTTGCAAAGGTGAATGATCAATGCTTATATGAGTGCTTGAACAGTATGCATGTAAATACGTGTGTGTATGTATAAGTGTAGCCTTGATCTTCCACATCTGTAGTCAAAGGTAGCATACTAGAGGAAGGGGTTGGAGTATAGAAATTTTGCGATAGCATCCGAAGGTATTTACTTTTGTATGAGAATATTTTCCTGTGATGTCTCCAACAATTTGGTTGGAATACTTTCAACGTGTGCCAGATTCACTAATAATTCTACCTTGATTTTTTCGAAGGTTGCCTTTACTAATTGATGGTGTGTATATTTCTTGTAAGTAATTTGATTGGAAATAGTCATTTATTGATGTCCGGATTCGTTTGATGGTCTATTGGTACAATAATTTCGGTGTGGTAACCACAATTAAGGTACGGTGCATCAATCAATTATATACAAGTATTTTCTTGTGCTTACTGGAAGTAAGTATCTAGTAGTATTTACTAGTTTCTTTAATTGATTAGTTTTAGTAAATACTGAGAATGAAATAATTGATCCGCAAGTGATTAAATATTCATTTAATTATTGCCGTGGATTCTCTCCCATGTTTCAAGTGGAATACTTAATTGGTTGAGTGCTTTCTAAATGGTTAGGTCTTGGATCTTGCCAGTAAGTTTTTTATAAATACATTGGATTCTGGACTTAAATGGGAAAATCGAATTACTGCTCCAATCCTTATTCTTGGTTTCGCGCGTCTGTGGACAAACCGAATGTAGTAGACTGTGTCGATCTTCTGTTCAGTGAACAGAAATGATAGGATACATCGATGTGAATCCAAGTGTCACTGTGTCTTTTGTGACACAAGTAAATGTGCATGTTGTAGCACTAGACATAGCACCAGTGACCGATTAATCCCATCCCTTGGATGGAGAAATTCGGTGGTGCAACGAACACTGCTTTGAATGATCAAACTGGATTGATCAGTTTGTTGACAGTGAAACTGTCTGTTGAGCACAAAGAGATGCTCTGTGAAGAGCCAGTGAAATTGGCTTTAAGATCTGCTTACATGCTTGTGACACTATGATTAGGACTTGAAATTTGATCTTAATCACAAGTGTCTAGTATGTGTTGAAGCCATGTTGGCTAACTCACCGGTTGACCGGTAGGAAAGAACACAGAACCTCTAGGTTCAGGCAAGCTAGAGGTGATAAAAGTGTTATGTTACTTTTATCGAGTATAGCACCAAATATTGTGATATTTATGATGCTGAAAAGTGAAGACAATGCCCTGTTGCCTTGAGGTTTGTCAGAATGAAGCTGATAAACATAGCAAACGGATGAGATGTATCCGTAGGGATTGTGATGGTGGATATGATGTATTGTTTCATGAGTCTTGCTAAGGGCCCGGCATCATTCATCAAACAACTACACCATACACACCTCAATCAAGTGGTATTGCTACATGCAAGAACCGAACTCTTAAAGAGATGAGGAACGCTATGTTGATAAGTTTGAGTTTACCTCAGAACTTGTGGGGGGAGCTGCCCTCTCAGCAAAATTCATTCTGAACAGTATCCTTTCAAAGAAGAAGTATGACACCCCATATGAACTGTGGAAAGACTACAGATTCTTGGAAATGTGGGGGTGTACCTAAATCAAAGCAAGTGGAAATAGGACCGAAAACGATTGATTGTATATTCATCGGATATACTTTGAAGAGTATTGCCTATTGGTTTCTGGTGCATAATACCGACATGGTGATGTCATCACCGAGTCTGTGAATCTCTTTCCATATAAGGAAACAGATAAAACAAGCATGAGTAAGCGGACATATGAGTCTTAATTAGAGTGTGATCCTCAAGAACTTGAGGAGCCTCGTTGTAGTATAAGGGCTAGGACTTCCAAGTCTTTTGGTCCTGATTTTCTGGCCTATATGGTAGAAAACGAACCCAGGACATATGCCGAGGCAATGTAAATTCCAGAAGCTCATTTCTGGAAAGAGTCTATAAATAGAGAAATCCATCATGCAAAACCACACTTGGGAGTTGGTTGATTTTCCTTCAGGAAATAAACCACTCGGGTGCAAGTGGATTTTCAAGAAGAAGTTAAAGGTTGATGGATTTATTGTAAGAAGTTGTTGGTAGCCCGAGGGTATCAACAGAAAGAAGGCCTTGGCGTTTTACTCACCAGTTGTGAGAATTACTTATATAAGGGTTCTCATCGACATAGCTGGAGTCTATAACCTAGAAGTCCATCAATTGAATGGTTATGGTGAGTTGAAAGGAAAGATGTACTTGGAACAGCCTGAGGGGTTCATAGTTCCAGGACAAGAGAATAAGGTGTGTAGACTTGTTAAGTCTCTCCGTGGCTTGAATAATAGCCAGAGCAACGGCATATCTAGTTTGACAATGTCATGTTGTCAAGTGAGTAGGACATATATATGTCTACATTAAGAACACACCTATGTGATAGTATGTCTATGACATGCTAATAATCGGAAGTACTCATGAGAGTATCATGAATACGAAAACGCTGTTGACAAGGGACTTCGATGTGAAGGACCTGAGAGTTGCATATGTAAGCACTTCACTTGACCTAAGTATGCATTTAATTTAGAATAAAGGTGAACCTGTGGATCAACTGAGATATTCTCAAGTGATCGGAAGTCTGATGTACATAACCAATTGTACACGACCAGACTTAGCATGTTCAGTGAAGGAACTGAGTAGGTTCACGAGTAATCCAGATCACAACCATTGGAAAGCCTTAAATAGGCTGTTGAGGTACATAAATTACGCTATGAGTCTGGGATTACGATATATGAGATATCCAGCAGTATTAGAAGGATACTGTGATGACAACTGGATATCAGATACGAAAGATTCGAAGTCCACCAGTGGATACTTATCCACGATTGGTGGTGCTGCTGTGTCCTGAAAGTCTACAAGACAAACGTGCATAGCTCGCTCCATAATGAAAGCTGAGTTTATAGTCTTGATAAGGCTGGAGAAGAAGCTGATTGGATTAGGAATTTCCTTGAGGATATTCCGTACTAGTGGCTGCTATCAGCATACACTGCGGTAGTAAGTTGACTATAGGAAGGGCACAGAGTAGTGTGTATAATGGTAAGTCTCGACACATACGCCGTAGACACAATACCATTAAATAAATGATCTCTAATGGTGTGATATCCATCGATTGTGTAAGATCGAAGGAGAATCTTACGGATCCGCTTACAAAAGGTTTAGCTAGAGATCAGATGTCACTCTTGACAACCGGAATGGGACTGAAGCCTATTACGCATGTTTCCTTGTAGTGGCAACCCAACCATGTTGACTGGAGATCCCAAAATCAAGGTTCAAAAGGACAACTAAGCTATAAGGAAGTCAAAGACTTACCCATTCCGAGAGAATAAAAGTGCTATCTGCGAGAGGTGTGAGTTAAAGCTTAGCTTTTAATGATTCCTATAGCTTGATATTCAAGTGGGGTAGGCGAGAATACCCTTGATAGGAGGTCACCTATGTAAGTGCGAAGTGGGGCCGCTCGTGAGAATTTTGAGGCTTGAATTCTCTAAAGCACTTTCAAAACCAAGTGTTGTCTAGGGCGAGATGGACACAACCATGAGAACCGAAAGGTGCTAGGTGAAATATTGTGTGAGTGCTATTGTCTTGGTTTACACTAAAGGTGAATAGATTCAAGACCTAGTTCACTGATTAGCGAGTAAATCCGATAGTACTTCTTTCACTAAGGCGAGTTCAAGGCCGAAGCTACCTCTCCGATGCAATATTTTTCCGTCGACTTCTCTTGAATCTGCATTTGCATTTGCATTAATTTTCATTCATGTGAGGATTGTTGGAGAAAAAGCCCTTTTTGAAGGGTTGAATAGTCAACTTTAGCGCGATTTACGGATAGACTCGATGTATGTATGTCATCGAGTTAATGATATCATTAAATACTCCATACGGAGTAGTTGATGATGGGCTTTTGAATCACTCGATTCGGATATCGGGTGAATGAGAAATTAATGCCTAAAGTTGGTTGAAAATGTGGTGGAGATAAGAGTTGAAGGGAGTACCTCAACTCAATATCCCACATTGGAAAGATGGGAGACTTGAGCTCCATATATAAGGCTAGTGTATGCTCTTTTATAAATGTGCCCCAAGCGGCAAGGCACTTTGTGCGGAGGAGGACTTAGATTATTCCACACGCGCCAGCCGCCCGTCCGTCCGTCCGCTCGGCTCGTGCTCGAGCTCGGCTCGGTTCGGGTGTTACTATTAATTTTTGGACAAAATTTCTTTATGAAATTAACTATAAAATTAATTTTGGAATGTGATTGTGTAATTCGACCAATCGAATTCATTGAGTCATTCGACCAATCGAATTGAGAGATCGCCATCCGACCAATCACGATTGGGAATTGATTTTCGAAATTGCTTAATTAATTTGAAATTTTTAAATAAAATTAAGCATAATTTGAAATTAGTAACTTTTCCAAGGGGAAAAGTTTTATGACGTGTTCGCCAATCGATTTAAGCGTTGGCTCATCCTCTCCACTATATAAACAACCCTATGGATGAAAGTTTATTCATTCGGTTTTCTCTTGTCTTTTCCACCACAAAGGTAGTGTCATATAGATCTAGTCATTTATGTAGATCTAGTTATTGAGTCGAAGAAGTCGGGGCGTTCTCGTAAGTTACGCGGAGCTCGGATTTTTGAAGTGCCTCTAAATCCGAGACGTAAAGCCATTGTATCTTGGGAGACATTTGCTACTACCGTGGGCACCATACCGGAGCAATTTGTCTTAAGGAAAGAGTAACTACTCACCTCGGTTTGTCTTAGTCCTTTATTTTATGCATCATAATTTTCTTACTCGTTGTTTGAGTTAGATTTGCACGTAATATTGAGATTGTTAGATCTGCTAGATAATATGAATTGTTCTATTCACATGATTTATTTTCTTGATTAATATTCCGTAATTTAATCCGTAAATTACGGATCTGTTCCCTAAACCACTACACACACGATACACTATCCCAACACCGCCTTGAACAAATTATCACTCAAAGGAAGGAAACTCCGGATTTAATACCCGACGATTTCCAGCATTGTCATCAATCATCCGGACAACATCAATCCGGACGATTTTCATTATCGTAAAATTACTAATGTTGTTCAGATTCTAATTTAAGTGTCTACTTGTAGCATCATTAAAATAAAAAAGAAAAAAAAAGAGAAAAACAAACTAGTGGATCTTAGATCGGCAATCATGGAGAAATAGCTTTTTTTTAGTTACACGACGACCATCACAATTGATAAAAAGGGTTTGTGTGAGGCTGTTGATAGCTTGAAAACTGCTTTTTCATGTGCATCCCAAATATTCATCACCCAATCAACTTCCAGCCTTGAGGTTGCTTTTGAACGCCCATCTTTTACTTTTGTCTTATAAATTAAATCTCGTCTTTTGTTTTGTGTAGAGGTCCTATTTTCCCTCTGAAAAGGTGCACTTTGTGTAGCCGTACACAACGAGATTCATGTTATACAACTTTGGAAAATTCTGATATGAGCTGTGCCCCATCTGACATTTTATGTTTCAAGTATCCCGTGAAAATTTCTACAAGCTGAACCTGGTGTATAGAAATTTATACGGTCTCAACACAAAGGCAGTATAAATACTAAACATTGTATTCATATAAAACCCGTATAATCAAACGGTAGGTTTCAAGCACCCAAGCTAAGAGTCATGAGTTTGTCTTTTATACCAAAGAACTGAAACAGATCCTCATTTATGGGGTTCAAACATCCTCTCTTCAATTTATGGTCCAAATTCTGCTAAAAACCCAAGTTCCTTTTCACCTGAGCTATGTTCTGGGGATATGTATGAATAAAATTCTAAAGAGTATATGAGTATGGGGATTCGTATTAATCACTTAAACTTTGCGAAGAAGAAAAATCTACCCAGAAAAATGAGGAGTAATGATAGGGGCACAATCATTGTGACACTACCAGTGACAAACAGCCATTTGCAACGCTGATCATGATGTGAACTATCATTATCAACGATACAGATGACTATTGTGTCACTGATTGTGCCTCTAAAAAAATAGTAGTACAACTATTAGGAAGATAGACACACATGAAAGTAACTAATATGTGTCAACAATTCGTTTGTGTTGAGACACCAACCCATTTTACAATATTTTTTCTCATCTACCAACCCTCAATCATCAAACACCTGATCATGTTCTTCTTCCATGGCATTCATAATTTAAATGAGAACCGTGAAATTTGAAGCATACACACATGTGAGCAGTGCTGGGCAGTGGCGAAATCAGGAATTTTCTTGGAGTGGTCTTGGTTTTCACTAATATACATATCCTGAAAAAAAATCTCAATACTAAAGAATTACATTCATCGTACATCAAGTTACGAACATGATTAGATTTAGATGGTATACGATAGAAAAAAAAATGTTGATTTAAAAAGTCGAAGGTAAAAGGAATAAAATATTAGATTTAGATCGTATAAGTTAAGGAAAAAATGCTATAAGCATTTCAGTGGTATAATTGTACAGAAAAATGTCTTAGGTAAAAGGAAAAAAAATATTAGATTTAGATCGTATAATGTAAGGAAAAAATATTATAAGCATTTCAGGGTATAATGTACCAAATTGATTAGATTTAGATGATATAACGTAGAAAAAATAATGTGATCTAAAAAGTCTAAGGTAAAGGGAGAAAATATTAGATTTAGATCGTATAAAGTAAGGAAAAAATGCTATAAATATTTCAACGGTATAAGGTACCAAAAAAAGGCTTGTGTCTTGTCTTGAACCCATGACCATGGGATATGTAAAGCAAAATAGACAGATCTAATACACTAGGCCACTATAGCATTGTTTTGAAATTTAGAAGAACTAAGTACATATACTAATAATAACACTATTTCAATTATAAAACAATATTTTTTTTTTGTTTTTTTTTTTTCAAATTTGGGGGTGGTCTTGAGACCACCCCACGTATAGGGTGGGTCCGCCCCTGGTGCTGGGAATGCGGTGCACCTCATCGCGTCTGGTGTTAAGGATGATTTTATACGATTTATAAGGCTATATTCTATGTTAATTTCCCCCATATTTGTACGAGTTTGCATAAGAAACGAGTATTTAATGGAGATATTGAGCGAATGATATTTTAAAAGGGTTGATCGCAAAATAGGTTGTTTTTGGTGTTTTAATTATGTTTTTATGATTATTTGGACATTATTACATTTTTGCGATGTTCTTATGTGTTATAGATGCATGGTTGAGGTTCAAAAGATGATCAAAAGTTGATTAAGTTCGAGCTAATTGATGATATAAGAGATAATGAAGGAATGGGATAGAGATAAAAGAGATAAAGATCAAGAAATCAAAATTCGATCATAATGGACGAACGTTCAGAACCTTGAACTGGCGTCCAGAGTGGACGGGCGTCTGCCAGAGTGAACGAGCGTCCAGAAGAGGAAAAGTGATTCAGAGAGTTTGGGCGCGCGGAGTGGATCTTTGGTGGGCGAGCGTCCTGATCATGACTCGGCCGATTTGAAGTTCATATGAAGAGTGGGCGGGCGTTCACCCATTCCAGACGGGCGTCCAGCCGCCGCCATGATGAAACCGACCTAGTTTTCTATATAAAGCAGCGTGCTTTCTCCACAGATACATCATATATTCGAACCCTAAAACCTAGAGGCGTTTGTCTTGCGTTTTACTTAGTTTTTACTCAAATTTTATGCTTTTAAATCTCTAGATTAGATCTTTCAATTTATGTATTTTATTCAAGCAATTCAAGCCTTCAAGAAGATGCTAAGAGGCTAAACCTCTTTGAACAAGCGTTGTGAAGCCGTCCAATTCAACAGTTGATTTCTAGTTCGTGATTATTTTGTGAGTCCTATTTCAAGTTCGTTTCTTTTGTCATGTTTTGTATGTTTTATTGCATGTTTAATCGAAAGATGCTTGCTTTGATGATTGTTTATATGATGAGAGTCATGTCAACCTTAGATCACCATGATAAAAGATTGGATCTTTGATCTAAATAAAACGAAAGTTATTAGATTGATTTTCTAGATTAGAAGTCGGAAGATTTCACGCCTAGGTTAGAAAGACGTAATCTTTAACATCGAAAGATAAAAGATTAGAAAACGAACTTGTCTATGAGAGTAGGAGTTTATGCCTTCGATTAGGTGAATCACGACTTGAATAGAGATCACGAAATAATCCGAATTAGGCCCGAATGTTGATAGGATAGGTGGATCAATTGCTTGTTCGTTCGTTATACTTGATTTAATCCCTTGAAACTTGAATTGTTTAGCTTTAGTTTACTTTTTCTGCACTTTAGTTTAGTTTAGTTTATCGCTTTCAATCTTCCCTAGCATTGGATTAATCTCCTCTGTCTAGTTACTTTTATGCAATATTTGTTTAGGTTAGCTCTTCGTTTAGGTTAGTTTTAGTGACAATAATTAGTTAAAAACAAAAGCTAGGGTTCACAATAAATCTAGTTCCCGTAAGATCGACCCGGCACTAGCCTCCATACTACGATCCTTGCACTTGAGGTTAACCGGTTTATTACTTGTTGTTTTGTATTGATAAAATCCGGGACATCTGGTGTGTAGTAAAGAATCATATGTTGCACATATTGGTGCAAGTGATCATCAGGATCCTTCGTGCCATCATTGGGCTCTATCTTTGGCATCTTGAGCATAGCAGGTCTTGGGTAATGCTCTATTTTTGCTGTGGATGGTGATGTGATACAACTCAACCTAGGAGTTGATCTACCTCGTTTCGGGCAGCCTTGTTCAGAACATGATGAGAAGAGCTCTCATCTTTTTTTCCTTGCCGATTTTGCTTGGTGCTTCATATAGAGACTTCCTATCTTTCAGGTATAACTGTTGCTCTTACTCTTTTTTGGACGTGTCTAGGACCTCGTGTGTATTCCTTTTTCTAGCTTTTCTATAAGAGAAGTAAACATCTCTGGATGATCACCTCTTAGCTGTTGGGCGATTTTGAGCATAGCTTGAGCAATTTTAGTCTGCTCAGTAGTCTGTGCTGGGTTGGATGTTCTTGTTTCACCCTGTGCAGTGGGTGAGCATTAGTTTCTGCTTTGCTGATATGAGTATGTTTTTGGTAATGATTGTTCTTGCAAACACAAGATTTAGAAAGACATTCCTTCTAATGTAAAATGATGATACTATATACCTTCACCAAATAATACATGTTAGGGATCTGGTGATTGGACCTCTAAAGGATGATCCAATTAGTTAATTGATGAATTTCTTGATGAAAAATGGTTGTTCCAGTTCATGACTATAGAAAATATATGCTCAAACGCATATAAGAGGAGGGACCTCATCCTCAAAACCGGGGTTGTAAGATGAGGGAAGTCTATCTCTTAATATGGTATGTGAAACAATTACAGTTGCCCAATGTGGGACTCTTTAACAGCCCCATCAAGTGTGGACCTATAAAGAGCCTGGGCCACATGGCACACAAGGCATATAAAAGGCACTATGAGGCCAACAAAAGACCCAACACTTGCATGTAGATGGTTGTAATACCATGTTGTAACTTGGTATATTCAACCAAGTAAACTAGCGGAAACAGAAAACAAAAGGAAAGTAAAGGAATTATTATTTATCAAAACAATAATCAAGTAAAGTTACATAATGTTGATGGTGGAGTATTTGTAAATGACACTCCCTCAATCGGTTTCAAATCGTTGTATATACTAAGGTAGTTACAACGTAAAAGGAATCTAGAAGTTGTATTTTGATGAATCATATTCAAATTATTTCATTTCATTGATCATCTTAACTTTTTTTCAATCGCTATGTCTTCTTAGCTAAATGATCTCAGTTGTTCACCTCAGCTGATTATACGACCTTAGCTATACTTGCTAGCTGGTCTGTATGATCTCAATTGGTTAGTTTCCAGAACACGTATTTAATCACTCATTCATCCACTTCATATATGTTAACATCCCCTCTAGGTAAGAATGGTGAGTGAAGCCGCTTGCACATCCTGCTTGTATCCAACACTCCTTAATCCACTTGAATTTGGCAGGAAATTATTTGAAACACCAATCTGATCTAACAAATAACTAAAGGTGGGTGCATCCAAAGCCTATGTGAGAATTTCAGCCAGTTTCTCTTTTGTGTTAACCACCATGAGTTAGATTAAACTAGCTTTGACTTTGTCCCTGACCACATTATAATCAACCTCAATATGCTTGGTCCTCTCATGGAAGACATGATTGTGTACAATATGAATTGCACTGCCATTGTCACAAAATAAGTTAGCTGGGATCTGAACTAGATTCTTCAAATCTTGAAAAATGCATAACAACCAACGAATCTCACAGGTTGAATCGGCCATAGACCTGTATTCAGCTTCTGATGAACTTCTAGAAATGGTTGTTTTTTTATTGGCTTTCAAAAAGATGGGAGCATCCTACGAAACATCATATAGCCTGAAATATACCTCTTTGTCTCGTGACATCCCGCCTTGTCGGTGTTAGTTTATCCTTTTAAAGTTAGTTTGTTGTCAACTATAAATAAAATCCCTTGACCTGAATTGCCTTTCAAATATCTCAAAAGTCCGGGAGCTGCTCTCAGGTGATTTTCAGTTGGAGTATCTAGAAATTGACTGTGTTGTTGAACTGCAAATGCTATTTCAGGTATGGTAAATGTGAGATAGATCAACTTGCCAACCAATGACCTATATGCAGTGTTGTCATCCAGCAGCGCTGAATCCCCATGCTACAATATTTGTTTGGATTCTATTGGATTTTTCACAGGTTCTGCACCTAAAAAATCATAATCTTGCAACAGATTCAGAGTATGCTTCCTTTGTGAAATAGAGACGCCATTAGGAGTTTTGGTAGCTTCAATGGCAAAAAAAAATATCTGAGTTTGCCAAGATCCTTGAATGTAAATTGGTTGTGTAAATAATCTTTGACTTGTTGAATGGTGTTCAAATCAGAACTGGCTGCTATAATATCATCTACATAAACCAGTAAGGAAATGAAAGACTGGCTAGACCCTTTTGTAAACAATCTATGATCATGCTTGGATTGAACAAATCCATGACTTTCTAGACCTTCAGTTTGCAATTCTATTATCCGTTGGCTTGTTTGATCTATATATAATGACTTGGTTAATATATAGACTTGTTTTGGTTTGTCGACTTAAGCGTGGGGTAGTTGTATGTATACCTCTTCATTCAAAACCTCAAGGAGAAAGCGCAAAGTGTTGACATCAATCGATGAAGATGCCATATTGTCTTTCTTTGCAAATGCTAATAAAGTTCTTCTTTGTTGTAATCTTCACTCTTTGGAGAAAATGTCTCTTGATATTAAATGTTATAGGTTTGAGTGTAGCCCTTTGCTACCAACCTTGCCTTGTATCACTGTATAGATCCATCAGGGTTGTATTTTATTTTACAGACCACTTACATCCAATAGGCTTCTTGCTAAGGGTAAAGTGACAATCTCCCAAAATTTTGTGGTTTGCAATGCCTCAATCTCTTTTTGCGTTGTTTCCTTCCTCTCCTCATGCTTAATGTCTTAATCCTTTGTCTTTAATTGTATTGGTGACTTCATCAATGGCACATACATATTTGGCATATTCAGCTAATAACCTATCCAGATGCATAACTTGATTCTGCTGGTGAAGAGTCTGAACATCATGAACAAAGTTGTGTTAGTAATCTGGTGGATTTCTAGTTATGGTTGATCTTTTGAGCTAAGGCTGGAGATTTCCTTGATCTGCATATGACCTTTTAGGTGGCTGGTCAGCATCAGTAACTCCTAAATCCTCTCAGTTAGGCACTAGCATTGGCATATCAATAGTGCATCCTGCTTTCCCCAAAGCCTACTTGAATAAATGGGAATAAGTCTCATGAAATTTGATATTTCTAGCAACAAAGATATATTTGTTGGTGATCCAAGAGAATGACCCCTTTTGAAGTGTTTGGATTACCAAGATATACACAAACTCTACATCTGGAATCGAACTTTGTTCCAAACTGTTGAAGAGTGCATGAGGAAACCAGACAACCAAAAACCTTAAAACACACTATAATTAGGTTTAGAACCTTGTAACACTTCATAAGGACTTTTCTCTTTCAATAAAGGCGTTGGTGTTATATTAATTAGCTTCACAACATGCAACAAACAATATCCCCAATATTCAATTGGTTAATTATTGTGGAATCTGAAACCTCTAGCCACATTGAGAAAGATGTTGATGTTTCCTTTCAACAATGCCATTTTGTTCGGTGTACTTACACAAAAGGTCTGATGAATGATGCCATTTTGTGCATCAAAAGGCTGCATCCGATACTTAACACCATTATCATCTAATCACTTTTATATGTTTGTCAAACTGTAGCAAGAACAAATTTGAAAAAGACTTAACCAACTCAAAAGTCTTAGACTTCTATCTCATAAAAAACACTCAAGTATATCTTAAAAAAATCATCAACAATAGTTACAAAATATTGTTGACCATTCACAGTTGGATACCATAAAGGCCCACAAATATTCATGTGCACAAGATCAAACATATTAACAACAATTACAATTAAGGAAAATGTTTTTTCTTTAATTTTGCCATATGACATTCAAAACATAGATCATGTTCACACAATTTTACATCACAAGAATTAGACCTAATTACTAGAAATCTCTTATCTAACAAATGACCTAATCTATAATGCCATAAAAGATCTGTGTCAACACTATCAGACAAACAGTTATTCTCAACAGAATTACAAACAGATTTTTGAGACTGTTGATGCAAAACGTATAAGCCTTTCTTCTTCTCAGTTGAACCAATCACTGTGGTCTCCTTGTTGTCCTGCAAAACACAATTGTTAGCAGTGTAAACAACTACACAGTTTGAATCTTTGGTTAATGCAGGCAAAGACAACAAATTAAATTTGAAACCAAGAATGTACAAGACATTATTCAGAATAAGATTAGGATTGATCATAACTTGTCCTACATGAGATATTTGCAAAATACTGACATTAGGTAATCCTACTTTCAGGCTGTAAACATATTAGGATTATTTAATTGATAAAATGAACACACAATGTGATCTGTGTCACCAGAATCCAAGATCTATTGTGTGGAATGTGTCAAATAAACATCACATGGCCTCTGAACATAGGAGAAATGTGTATACATGGCATGAATCTGATTGACTACATGGCTTGCTAATTAAAAATTCATAAGACTTGACAGCTTCTCAATTGTTGTGATGTGAGACACAGGATATTGGATCCATAAAGTGTCCAACATCTTGATCTTCCTCACCAGTAGACTAATCCACTGTATTTGCTATACTCTTGGATTTAAAATCAGGTGGATATCCATGTTTATTGTAGCAATTATCATCAGTATGTCCATTAAAACCACAAAAAGTGCACTGAAGTTTCTTAGAACTGGACATATTCTTCCCTTTGAAGCCTTTAACATTACCATTTCTTGACTAATCAATCTTATTGAACGGGTTGGATCTAGAACCAGGCCGATCATTCCTAAAACCGTCATTTCGGATATCATTCTTCCTCTGTTCCAGCAGAATTGTAGAGTCTTGATTATTGATCTTATTAGAAAAATAATTGTTCTTTCTTTCAAATTGATAGCCATAGCAAATACATCTCCAATTTCATGAAATGAACCATTAACATAGCCTAGGACAACATTGACTGAAACTCATCTCTGAGCCCTTCTAAGAATCTCATCACATGTTCAGTTTCCATGTGATTGAACATAATATTCAAAGCATTGCAATGGAATTGAGGGTCACAGTTACAAGAAGGACAATGCCTAATCACCTTAATTTCTTCCCATGGAGTCATAATCTTGGTGTAATACTGATTTACGAATCAATACCTGGTTAACAAAATTGATTTCTTCAAGAAGATCTGATAGCCTAAAAGCATCAACACTGGAAAATCTACTTCCAAGATTACTCCAGACTTCTATAGCATTTCCTAAATACATTAAACTTTGGGAAATTTTGTGTTTTCAGCAGAATTTAGAATCCATGTTCTAACTATGATATCACATTGTCTCCAAAGCAATGATTCATGTGAGTTTACCTTCGGTTTTTGACTATTCCATCAACAAAACCATATTTGTTCTGTGTAATCAACACCATCTTCATGGCTTTGCTCCAAGAATGATAAACTTTTCCATTTAGTAGAAGTTGAACCAACACCGAAGATGGATTCTCATTCAGATGAAGATAGAAGTGTTTGGAAATCTACGCGGGAACGCAGTGGAATTCAAAATTTTGATTTTCTTTTACCCAAGATCGACTTCGTTTAAGCAATAAACAAATAAGCTAGTAGACGGTGGTTACCTTCGTTGATCTAAAAGATCGATGCTTTGACCGTCTAAGGAGAGTAGTTCTGCATAGAGCCGCCCAAGTGTTTGGCCTCTACCGCTAGTCCACACGAACAACCCGTCGGAATCCCATCATGGATTGCTATTGGAAAACTCCGGTTGCTAGACCGGCTTTTTTTCCCTCTCTCCAACTCTCTATAGAATGCTCTCTATTTTACACAAGAACTATTAGTTCTTAGAATTGTGATGTGCCAAAGAGCTTGACACCCACCTCCTTTTATAATGGATGTGGCGCCCCAGATAGAGTAGATGAGAAGAAAACTTTTTCCCAATAAAACAAGGAAAATATAATTGATTGATTTATCTCATTTATTATAATATCTTATATTAAATAAACCTAGGATATTGTCAATATCTTATATTGAATATTTCCAAGATATTGTCAGTATCTAATATTGACTATCTTTATTTTATTACCATAAATCAATTTACACATGTGTATATATCACATATATATTACACAAATAAATCTATATATATATATATATATATATATATATATATATATATATATATTAAAAACAAATGTGCACAAGCACAATCCAAGTGCAAGTCACGCATGTGACTATATATATTATATATTAATATCTTATATTAATATATGGTAATCACATTAATTAAATTGCACAATCCAAAATGTATCTTATACACTAATAAGTTCTGCACTATATGGCAATAAATTGGAATCAGGAATATTCTTTAATTATTCAATATAATTAATATCTTATTTTATATATTCACAATAAATAAATACCACCATATTAATTTACCACTATAACCTTTATAGTCGTGAGATAAACTTTACTTATTTGGTTATCATCTATAACCACATTTTAATCCGCTAGATGTTCATATGTGTGTGACCCGATAGCTTCCCGTATATGTTGTCCGTCGACACAAAGTGCAAATTACTTAAAATGCCCTTCATGCCTAACGATCACGGGATAGCGTCAGCAACACACCGTGACCCCCAATCATCGGAAGAGTCAAATGCAATGACTACTACCTTTCTTGTAAAACAGTTACCGTGTAAATTACAATCATATCGGTGTAATAATATCCATACGATCGTATCTCGAGTGTCGAAACATTAACGATCGTATCTTATAATCTGGATATCATGCTCTCTCGAAGTAACTCATTTACTCCCACTTTGCAAAGATTCACGAGAGCTAGACATTTATAAGAAGGCCATTTCGGATATTCGATCCCAATCATAGGATACGCGATGCCTGGACGACCAATCATGTATTCTCCGCTTGCTTCAGTATCACACCCGCTCACTACCGCATGATCGGCCCGTGGCTAGAGGAAACCTCAATAGTGTCAAAGTATGACAATCCACACCGTGATGCCATGAAGACTCCGGTCTAAAGGATAATTACACAATTGCCGCATATAGTGCGATACTTAATGTAAGTGGGTCGATCTAACGTCGCATTCTTTAACACACGTCCATGTACGGTCCAAGTGTCTCTCGCACTTTGATGAGCGAGATCTATCCACGCCTCTTAAAGACATAAGACATCTAATACGTGCTAGCATACTATCAATGCCTGTTTAATAGTACATTAGCCTAGAGACATTTAAGTATCAAACTTATTAAAGTGATTAGAGATCTCATCAACCATAATCTCCTATCATGGTTTCTCTAGCACAGCTTTAATACTAAGGACGTTATCATATAACAATTCATAATTGGTTCTTTAAATGAACATATATATATATATATATATATATATATATATATATATATATATATATATATATGACAATAGAAAAGCCATTTAATACATGTATAAACATAAAGAAATAGTATAAGTGATCCGACCCGGTCGGATCCGGTCCAACCCAATTGGGTTTGGGACACTATTTCAAAAATCTCCCACTTGGCCTAAAACCAATCACTCGCACACACAAGACCAAGTTGAAACACAAGAATCTCATGCAATACTCGCAACCAGCTTTAGCCATAAACGGATCGCTATCTGTGGGGACTCAGACTATCTTCATATCATGTTCCAAATGACTAAGTCAAAGGAACCACATCAACACACACATGAATCTCTGACGAGACCCCGGTCCTTGCTTCAAGCAATGAATCCACTAACTTTATCAGCTATATAGAAAAGGTGGAAGAACCGTACAAGGTTCATGAATGAACCTTCTAGACTCATGTACTGCTCCCGCTGCGCCTCCAAGGCACTATTGTGTTTTGGCTTAGTTGTAGAATTTACATTGACCCATAGCTAAGAACATTTCCAGCTCACTGTATCACTTAATCAAAGTGACTGCAAACCTAGACCGTAGCTCCCACTCGCCTTCATAAGACTCAGGATATACGTCTGTATAACTATATTTATTTATTTCCAAGTTTCAATAAACTAGGAACTCTTCCCTAACTTGTTTAAGGATATTCTCGATATTCACCAGATTCATTTTCATACTCGCTCATGACTCTTCATGAAGTATGAACATCTTACTTAACTTTTATGATGGTTCCTATCGCAGTAACAAAAGAAACCTTCCATAAGCATCATCTTTCACCTTATCTTTAGATTGAACGTCCTAACATAGATAGATCTTGAGAACACTGCTAGCAAGATCCCCCGTTGCGATCTATGCTAACTCTTTTAGCATCACATCTATATAGGTAAACTATAATCTAACAGCAGTTAAATCTATCACTATAGATTCTTATTTCTAAAATAAGAACTGCCAATCCAAGTGCCTTCGTAAAGACCTTGAACTACCAAACATTAATTGACTATGACATGGGATGATAATTCTCGAGAGAGATAACCAATACATTACTCAAAAATTGTAACACACTTCCACTATCCATCTTGCACATTGGACATATCCTACTTTTGACTAAATCAAACTCCTTTGATTATCAAACAAAGAAATCGTCTAGAGAAACTTGTTTGAGTCCATAAATGGATCTCATGGGCTCACATATCATGTTATCATTTATGAACATCGAGCTGTTTGCCCAACGTCTTCAACACTATCATATAGTCATGATATCAAGTTATAACAAGCATTGTGTGAATAGAACTGGGCTCAGCTGGCAGCATAAAGATAATTACAAGGTTTACACCACGTACCCTCCAGCCGTCACTATAGCCTTATGGTAATCATATTACTATCCATGTCAGCCTTTCAGGGACATTCCCTCTCGGTAAGTGATAGGTTCATATTTGATTACATACATGGTGCAATTTTAGGCGCGCTTTCTAAAAAAGATCTCGCTTGGGTGGTTGTTTTTGGTGTATTTCGTGTTTAATATGATGGAGACATGATTTTGGATGTTTTGAGGCATTTTGGAGTCATTTGGAGCTATTTAGACAAAGTGGAAGTGAAGCGTTCGAGTCGGAATAAAAACAAGATCTTTGAAAAGCTAGAAACGGGCAGGATCCTACCATTAGCAAATGAGCGTGGTGGCGAAACGAATCGAGTGAGCTGCGAATTTATGGCTCATTACAACATCATTAAACACTTTTTTACATATTCGACTTTATGGATAGATACTACTTTATTATTTTATTAGGATTATTTATATTCTGAATTATTAGAAAATCCCCATATAAAAAAAAAGAAAGAAGACGGCAACGCATTTTTTTTTCCCTGGCTGGAACGCATAGATTTTTTTGGAGCCGCAATTTAGCAACAGCTTGTGCGACTTGGGTACTCATTTTTCCCTAGGGTTTATTTATTCAACAACTACACTTTTCTCAATTTTCTACAATTGAATAAGGTATTCTGATTACTTTTATGCTTATTATTATGATCATGAGTAGCTAAGTTTTCTTTTCCAGTTAAAGCATTGTGAATCCCTAAATCTATCAATTGTGAGATCAAATTGATATTTCTCCTCGTTTAATTTTTGGTATCGTTTAATTCTCTGTTTAAATCGAATTAGAATTAGTAAATCAATCTAATTTCCACTGCAGGGTTTTTAGTTTAATTGTCTAGTTCATTGCCATAATTTACACCAAGACGGTTGTTTAGGTGAAATTAAAAGTGGTAAACGATAAATTTCTGCCGGATCGCCTCCCGTAGGAATCACTGTTGTGAGAATTAAGTGTTCTGTGGTTAAAATTAGACCGGTTGGCTTAATACCTAGAAATTGGGTTTTTCTGCTAGTTAATGCTATCGGTTCACCAACTTCTAGCGGTCGTTAGGAGTGTGATTCCGATTAGGAAATAATTAGTGGCGGTTGCCCTAGTTATCGTTTGTAGGAAAAACTGGCTAATTCGCGGTTGCGGTTAGCTATAACCAATTTATCAGTAAGGCAGACTAGGTTCACAGCCTGGTTGTCACTAATGGAATCTAATTCAGATATTATGGTTCCTGTCCATATCTCTCACTCTTGCCTTTCAAAAATTCCTTCATAAGTCGTGAGATATTCATTCTTCAAGATGAACATACCTACAGCCTTTTCAGGCATGAGGTTATCTATAGACTTATAGAACTTTTGTGTGCACTGAGCGCGTTGTCACACCTACCTCATCGCTATGCGGTGTGTGCTCATGTTCCAATGATTGAATGTATCTTTGCGGTTCTCAAAATCTTTTGAGATCTAATTTACTCACACTGTTTCTTTTGGAAGAAACACTTCCTCTAGAAGACAACATGTTTGGAGACAAACACCGTACCTTTTGCTCCACGAACGAGTAAATAATATCCAGCGTGCTAGCTAAGACATTCCACAAAGTCGCATATGTCGTACTAGGCTCCAAGCCTTTCTGACTTTGCCTATGACACTTCAAATCATCGGTTAAGATAAATTCGATATTATCCTCTTCCATATCTTATATGAAATTTATTCAACATTTTTTCTTTGGAACTCGGTTAAGTATAAGGGCACTATCCTAAAACGGGTAAGGGATACTTCACATGACTTGCATCACACTTTTATCATATAAAGTGTTGTTTCCATTTTAGGAACACAATCTAATTGCGTATCCCAAAAATGGTATCCTTCAAGGGAGAATCTTATTCCTTTTCTGACGACTTCTGAAACACCCTCAGGTATTATTTACTTCAATCCAACTGAAGATTAACTCCTAAGTAGCTCATCAATCTCATATTCGTACAAGCTCGAAATTTTCAGGTTTTCCGAATTATTGTACTTCAATAAATACATTCAACTATTTCTAAAAATAGTCATAGAGATTAATAAACAATTACTTGTGGTATTAATTGTCACAAGCCAACAAACATCGGTATGTTTAGGCTTTAGACAATTTTTCTCGATTTTATAACCTTTTCATAAAAGGGTATTTTAGTCATCTTTAGATAAGATGCGTATTACCCACATGATTCATAATCATATGGTTCAACATCATCAGAATGACGTTTAACTACACGCTTCCCTTCCAGAGAGACTATGTCTAGAACAACCACAAATATTAAGGATAACAGCCACACAAATATTCAGTTGAGATCTCATCACTTATATCAACTATATAGTGACATCAATCTAGTATGTTAGATTCAGTGATCTTCCAACTTTATCAGAATAACATTTATTCTTTACAATTGAATATGTCTACTAAATCCTAACAAATAATCGAAAAGTATGTTCTACATAAGAACCGAACATAATAACATTCATTTAGTTCCCTTATCGTTTACTAGATCCGAGATATGGTAAGTGTCACAACGCTTTGCTTCACCTTCCATATCTCGCATTTAATCTTTCTAATTTAATCACACTCGTAAGATATCATATATCTTAGAGTCGACTTTGAACATAGATAGATTTATCTTAACTCACTTGCCTACAATAGAAACTTCAATAAGTTCTCTATTTAAGCACATGCCCTAACTTTCCTTTTTAATCCTTCAAGCACTTGTAAATATTTCTTGGGTTAGTCTTCATAAGACTTAAGAAAGATCACAAGAAATCACCAGAGGTAGCGCAAATCGAGCTTGAAAATCTCTGACACCATGTTGAAAATAAAAGCCCAAATCCATATAGGAAAATGGCCCTCATCCTCAGAACCTAGGTCGTGGGGTGAGGGAAGTCCATCTCTTAATACGATGGGTGAAACAATTACAAGTGCCCAATGTTGGACACTTTAACAATGACTGCCTACGTACCCAATTGAAGGGATCAAGCCAAACGTAGTTCAAGATAATGAGAATGATGATCCTTATATAGGCTCCTCACGTGGGAAGATGATTTTGTTGCCATTGAAGTCGTTTTCAATGACATTGAACCGTTAAAGAGACAGTCATGGAGTAATCATGACACTGAGAGCAAGAATCATGGAGCAATTGCAACACTGTGGCTTAATTCATTTTTAATGGAGTGCAACAGTTATTTGAGATCAGGACGGACTTGCCCTGAGCTGACACTAAGAGGTCGAGGGGAACTTGCACAATGCCGGCAATATGAGGCTGTAGACGTCTTATGTTGACCTAATTATAGAAGACAGATGACGGCTTATGTCATGTCGATATATTGAAAATAAGGGCGACGTGCGCAGTAAGGAGTCAAGCTTTTACAATAGTCGTCTGGCGTAAAAAGCCTAATATTAAGTTGAGCTCAAGTCGGCCCAATTGCTATGCCAGTCTTCAAGAATCTATCCGAGATTGAAAAAGTGCCATGTTTATAAAATCGAGTCATACTCATATCAATTTTGAGTTGAGCTCATGCCGACCCATTTAGGAAAAGATTTCATGTTGTAATCACGGGTTTAGCAGGTTGAAATGTTTATTAGGCAGATAAGATTACACATTAGAAACTGGGGCATCTCCTTAATTATTATTGTTCCCTTATTAAGAATCGCTACACCGCCACTCAAAAACAAAAAAACAAAAAAAAATCGCTACACTATAATAAATTTTTAACGCCATTACATACATATTATGATGTTTCGAATACAAAAAGCTATATTGACTTGTTAGAACTACACTACGTTTTAGGTTGTGAAAGGAAACAATTACCTGAAGTCTGAAGAAATATCTAGAATGCATATTCCTTCACAATGACGCTTTGTGTGTTTCCAATTATTTCAAAAGAAGGAAAATGCCTTCCAATTCTCTGTAGATTTCACAATTTATTTATTTTTTCATTTAAAATTGCTTATCAAACGGTGGAATGAGAACATGTTCTAAAGTGAATTTATTTAAGAACCGAACAAACTTATTATATGTACATTTATTTATTCACACTGAACGATAATGAGAAAGTATAATCCATTTTTTTTCTAAACAGGGTTTGAACATTGATCTCCACATCAAATTATAGTCTAGCGCACCACTAGACCGATACAACTTATTGAAAGTATAATCCATTTTATAAGTACATGAAAAAGGTAAACATTTGATACATGTAACCATTCAGGAATTGGCATGATTTTGGGATCTAAGATATTGCTATGAGTGGTTCTTATGAGTATTGTGATACTCCATCCGTTTCTATTTAACCGTCGTAGTTGTCAAAAATGAAAATTCTTTTTTATTTGTCGTAGTTATATTTCTAAAGCAATATTTATTGTATTTTCTATATCTACCATTATTTATTAAGGCGTGAAAGATTGAAAACAACATTACATTAATTAGATTCAAGGGGTGTTATTGTCATTTTGTTGTTAAGTCAAATCATTAACTACTTTTCTTAATATTTGTGTTTTTGACAACTGCGACAGTTAAATAAAAACAGAGGGAGTAGTTTTACCCAAAATATGGAAGTAGTCTGTGTTGACACGGTTTGCCTTTGCACCGGGCTGATTCCACTGGCTCAATGGTAGCTATGCTAGATGTGGACAACGCTGTTGTTCGTAAATTTGTTTCGGGGTTGTTTCATCTTTGGTTCATACATTTGCTTTGATTCTTATGTTTTCATTAAATGCTTTTGTGTAAATCATGTATGATATCACTGCAGTGTAAAGCTGACGAGCTAGATTGTCACAAATTAGACACGTGCTAAACGGTTTTTTCCTATTTTACCCCTATGGTGGGAATGAATAGTTACACACTGAAAATTTATAATATCAATCCTAGGAGTGCCTTGATCAAGTTATGACGAACATTTTATCTGCCACATGAGAGTTGTCAGTGTTTCATCCTGCATATTAGGAGATATACTTATCAATCATTATAGCTTAAGTTTTGAGCACAATACTCATCGAGCATCTTATATATTATTGGACCTATGTTAAATAAAACAATCATGTTACCTCAACAATAAAATTGCACAACAAGCATCGCAAATTAAACCATATCAAACCATTGTGGGGCATCCCAAATGCCGATGTGAGGCCCCTAATGACTTCCGAAAACCCCATCATGATTTGCTACATTTGTTAATCCAGCCATCTGGTCTTTTTCAGACTTAGTATAGGCCTACACTTACTGAACGTGTTAAGATATATAATATTAATTATATGTCCTTCTATCAAGTTTTTAAGAGAAATGCAGTAATTCAACAATTGTTACATTGTATGTTTACCACGGATATACTTAACACATCTCCATCTATCTTAACTTGAAAGGAAGAATCAAGTGTCCAATCAACAAATTGCATCCAGAAATACCTTAATCAACATCTAATTAATTAATAAAAAAAGATTAATGGACATCATCATCATTAAGAAGAACAGATAAAGATCGTTTGTCATTTCGGCACGTGGATATTCTTTGTTAGCCGGTAGACACGGAATAATCATCTCCATTAACTCCAATGGAAAATAGCACTGGCACTTAATTTGCTTCATTTTTTTTTCCTTCCCATTTCTTGTTTATGCTATTTTCAAAATTTAATAAGATAAACACAATAATGAACTAAGCCTGGAGATAAGACTATGATTATGAATTGTTCTGAATGTTAGATCAGCGACTCTTTTGACAAATGTTTAGCTATTACTTAATTAAAGAAGATAAATTAATATGATAAAAGAGTTGTAACACATGAAACACAAGTCTGATGATGTTTCTTAAGGCATAATAGATTCAGTGCCCGTTTAGATTCATTGTCTTTGTTTGGCCTGAAATTGTTAGCTCAGGTGAAAAATTCCATATGTAACAACCGTACCTCATGTAAATGTTTTTTCTCTTTTCCAATATGAGATATTACATTCTGTTTTTCTTAAGGAATTTTCATTTTGTGGTGGCTCTCAATGTCTCACACAACGTGACACTTGCGCCAGTCGCATTTCTTGGAATGATCATCATAATATATGTTATGTACAACATCTACTGTCTTGTACGCAATCAGCCAATTGATGCCGATTGAAATAATGATCTAGTGAAGGCATTTAAAGCATTCATACCGAATTGTATTGCATTTGATCATATTTACCTTAAAATGTAGGTGACACAACAATATTGATATGTTGGTTGATTGATGAATGTTACTGGTGTTTTCGTTCAAGTGTAATTTAGAGTTTGTGTTGTGTTGAAGCACCATGACCGTGATACCCCGTGTTTCAATGGAAGGGCAAAGTTGTCTTTTCATATTTATACGGATTATTATATTGTTTTCCCTTTTAAATAAAGAACGGTGGCTAAAGTAATAAGGGTGAAGTGTAAGGGCAAAATTGGGACATCCAATTAGCCTATCACCCCAATATTCAATATTCTATCCTTCCATTTGGTAAAGTTTCTTGAGAAATAGTGGAGTGAAAAGCTAAAAGAAAGCTTGGGAGAAAAGTGAACACTTGAAGAAGAAATTCAAGTTTCAACATCAAGCTTTTATCTTTGAAGATTCCTCACCTAAAATAGAAGAAGAAGAAGAGGGTGAAGAACCCATGGAAGAATAAGTTCTTCATCTTCTCCAAGTAAGCACCTTTAATGGTTTAAGATCTAGTTTTGCTTTTAAGAAGGTGCATGTGTTCTTGTTTGGATTCAAGTTGCTTAAATGGTTGTATGAACCTTGAATCCATGTTTAGGTGCTAGAATTTCGAGTTGGGTGTTGCATCTTCAAGCTATCTTCAAGTGTGTGTTCTTGGTGTTTTGAGCACAAGTTGAAGAAATCATCTTTTAAGCAAAAGATTGGAGGTAAGGGGGTTTTTCATCGAATCTATGGTCTTTATAAGCTTTGAACCAAGTATATAGCATGTAGAATTTGTTAGAAATTGTTGATTTAAGTGTTAAAATCGAACTGCGTTCGTTTTAGAGATGATGAAGTTCAAATTCATAGATCTGGGGTGTTTAGCGTGCGCCAAACCACTCCAGTAGCTTGTTGTTTTATGTTTGGCCTCCTTAGCGCACGTTGAAGTGAACCAGTGAGGATCGGGATGCTCATGTCAATTTTAGCGCGCGCCATAAACCTTCAGCGCGCGCCAAAATTGAATAGTGTTGGATGCATCCTAAGACTTTCAGCGCACGCCAATGTTTCCTGAACAAAACAGGATGTCCCCGTTGGCATTTAGCGTGCGCCAAACCTCTTTAGCTCGCGCCAAAGTGCCAAGTTTAATAGAAATCATGTTTTAGGCCCGTTTCGAAGCATGCCTTAGTGTAAAGCCTTATGTGGTGTGTTGTAATGTTCGGTGAACGTGTTATAGTGGCTTTGGCTCCGCACCGTATCTCATGGGAGCATTGGAACACTCTACACTTAGCCTTATGAGATGTTGACTTTAGTTCAATGCCGTACTTGTAACATCACGAAGTTATGGGTTCGGTTTCTGGTGTATTCGGCTCAGCACCTTGTGGAGACCCTCTCCGGGGGAAACTCGGGATCACCGGAAGCCTTATTTCTTAACCTCGCGGGTAGTGGATTAGATTCTAATATTTATGTGCAACATGCTAAGTAGTGTAATGTAGAGTCCGTATAAGGTCTAGATGTCCATAAGAAGCCTTTTATGTGTAATGAACTTAGGTGGTTAGACTAATCGCCTAAATACGTATGTGACTTGTCTAAAAGCTAAAACATGTTATTCCTTGGAAAGGCGCGTTTATACATCACTTCACGGCATTATTACGCGTCCACCTAATCAGATATCAAACCGGACTCGCGTAATAATCTACATGGTTAGCAACCGTGTCCATCAGAGGTGTTGAGGATATGTCTCGGTGATTCTCATCCGGCAAAGTGTCATTGATTTAACATGTAACAAATGTCTACTTGAGTTGAGTCAACTAGTGAGACTAGTGGAGTGTGGAAAGCGAGAGAAACATACTTGCCATGATGTTTGCTTGTTATTCTTGCGATATAACTTGTATAGATTTGGTTCTTCTACCATTTGATAAGTACGATTGTGCTTACCCTTATGTTGTTGTTTCACCGAGAAGGTGATGCAGGTGAAGAAGTGTACGAGCTCGTTTTGGAGTGACTTCGTGACTTCTTGTTGTTCTATCAAGATTTATATTTTGTAATAGACGTAACAGTTATTTTGGATAAGTTTTGTAATAGCATAGTCTATCTATCGGCTTTATCTTTTATGGATTTTCATTGACTTTTTTTGAATTGATGTTGTAATGGAATCAACATTGGGTTTTCTATTCTATCCCTAGTATCTTTATGTTATCCCGAGTCATTTTCTTCCGCAAAAATTTAACCTTGTATTTAGCTCGAGAGGCTTGCGTGTATAACTTAATTTAATTTAGTTATATACGTGTCGGTGCGTTCATTTCCGAATATGGACTCGGTATTTTCAAGTGGAAGGTTGTCCATTGATTAAACCCGATAAGAAACCGAAGACAGGCACCGCATAATAATATTAACCAAGAAATCCGGAAAACCCATATATAGCACGAAGAATGCGCTCAATAAAGGGCCACTCGACTCTGTCGAATGCTTTGGCCATGTCGAGTTTTAAAGCCATGTGTCGATCGCAACCCGCCGCACCTGTTTTCATGCTATGAAAAATTTCAAATGCAGAAATTATTATCAGATATGAGTCTACATTTGATGAAAGCCGACTGATTGTCCGAAATGACCTCATCCACAACTGTTTTCAGCCGGTTTACGACAGTTCTAGAGAGGAGTTTGTAAGCCGAGTTGCGCAGGCTGATCGGACGATTGTCTTTCACTTTAGCGGCCTCCTTGATCTTCGGAATTAGAGATATATAAGTTTGATTGATGTTGGACATGTCAGCACCGTTATTTAAGCAATCTAAGACAACCTTGGTAACATCTGGACCCAAAAGGTGACAAAATTCTTGCAAAAAAATCATGTGAAGACCATCCGGGCCGGGTGATTTTTTACCGGGCATTTGTCGAAGATATGCCCAATTGTAATACTCCGTAATTTCACGTAAGGGCAAATATATCATTTTGGGAAATTTGTGGGGAGTTATTAAAATTATTTTCCATTTAAATTATAAGAGAAAAAAAAAAGGTGGGGATTAGTAAGGGTATTTTGGGATTTCAAGGTAGCCCTAAACACTTCAACTTGAATCCCAAAACCTCTCATTTCATCCAAAGCTTAGAAAGAGGCAAGAAAGAGAGAAAAGAGAGAAGAGATAAAAGAGAGGAAGATTCATCTTTTCTTACCAATCCAACCGTTTATTTTGCAGATAGATCGCACTATGAGACTCACCACGACGAGGGGGTCGTTTCTACATAAGCTTTTTTCGATCGGGTAAGAAAACTCAAAAAACATTTTTCTAGATCTAGAGTTTTTCTTGGTTTTTGTAGGTAAATAGATATTTTGAGGGTCGTAATAATCATAGATCCACTTTTGTTGTCGTAATCGAAGGAGTGTTCATAGGCTTTTTTGAATTTTCAAGATTTGCTTTCGAATTCAAGTTCTTCAAGATTTGAGGTAAATTGGTGCTCAAGTATAATTTTTTTGGGTGTTATTTTGTGCTTTAGATCTGATATATAATTTCTTACGAGCAAGTATGATAGTATTTTGTGATGTTTTAGCATGATTTTGTGTTGAATTGAGTGTTGAAAATAGTGTAGTTGTGTTGTGACTTTTTTAAGAAGGAAAAAATAATAGAAAAAAAGAGTGTGAAGTTGTGTTGTGCAATTTTTTTTAGACAAAAAACGTGTTTTTTAGAAAGAAAAAGAAGTGGGTGTAGTTGTGTTGTGCCTTTTTATAAAAAAAAAAAGGTATTGTTGTGTAGTGCCTTTTTAGAAGGAAAAAAAATGAGTGTTTTATGAGGTGTCATTTTTTAAATGACTCTATAGTTGTGTAGTGTTTTATTTTTATTTTTTTTTAAGAAAAATGGTTATCCGATGTTTTCTTATTTTGATTGTGTTTTAGTGTAAAACCTTATGTGTTATATTGTAAAGTCAAATGTATGGGCTCTGGTAGGTTTGGCTTCGTACCGTGTCGATATCCTCTATGGAAAGAAACACGAGAGCATCGGAACACATTCTCTTGGTTTTGTGGGATGTTGTGCTTAGTAGTTAATATCTCTTGTTATGTGCTAATTAAGTAGTGTAATATATATAATGGGGTGTTAGTGGTGTCTAGAAAGCCTTTATCTGCAATGAATATAGGCGGTTAGAAATTAAATACGTAAATGCCTACTTGATGTGTCTGAAAGATAAAACACATTGATCTTCAGTGAGGCACGTTTCTGTTTCGCAACTTAGAACCATTACCTCTCCACAAGGGTAGCCGTTACGTGACTGATCAATTTTCCACATTGGTAGCCGTCGTGCCATATGAGGGGTTGATGATATGTCGTGGTGCATTCTCACCGTTCAAAGTGTCACCATTCAAAGTGTCATTAGGCTAAGTATGTAACATATTCCTTTGTTTGTTGAGCTTATTAGTGAGACTAGTAGAGAGGAGTGAGATCTTGAACATATGTGGTAGGTAGTATGTTAATGTCTCGTAGCTACACACCTGCAGATTCAATTCAGTCTTAATAATAATAATTTTTTTGTATTATACTCAACCCGAAGATGATGCATGTTTCGTTGACTATGGGTATTTCAAAGAGTGACATTGATACGTTGGAAGTAAAGTTTTGATGATGTTTATCCTTTTCAATTATAAAATAGATTAGATTATCTTGTTTTGGAAAGTTTAGAATTTTGTAATGGCTTGGACCTTAGATGTTTTTGGTTTTTTTTTTTTTTTTTTTTTTTTTTTTTTTTGGGTACTTATCGTCGAACTCTTGACATTTGATGTTTTTTTTGGACTCAGAAATAAAATTTTCAATTAACCCCTTAGTTCTGTTAGCTTCTCAAGTCGTTTTTCTATTTCACATTTATACTTTGATGTTAAATTAGTAAAGGTATATTAGTATATAAGTCGATAAAAATTTAAATAATATACTCCAAATATAAATAAAAATTCGATATTGGGAAAGGGGTGCATCACACCAATAGACAAACATGCAGCAATCCACGCGTCTGAGACTAAACAACGAAAACGAAACCCATGTGCTCATTACACCCATATGATGTCATTTTTAATTGCAAGCAGATGAGGACAAAACAGTCCATTCGTCTGCTGCAGCATCTAATATAATTGTATGTATATGTATGTACAACTGTATAATATATTAAAATATTACTTTTTCCCGTTTTTTTATCTGTCCCAGAAGAATCACACGGATTAAGAAAATAATTAATACGTCTAAAATATAGTATTGGAAATATATTTTTTTTATTGAAAATGTAAATACTTTGTTGGCAAATGATTTTTTTGTATTGGAAGTATATTTTTTTTATTGAAAATGTGAATACTTTATTGGTAAATGAGGAAAAAAAAATAATAAATGATCATTGAAAATATAAAATGACATATAAACAAAAACAGAATAAATTCTGAAATTTGACAGATAGAAATAACGGAAGGAGTAATATATTTAGTATAAAAATGATTATATTAAGTTGATGAATATGATTGATAAAACATGTTTACTATATTCTTTTTAAAGGCGGCATCAGTGGGAAAAAAATTAGGAAAGTAGGGTTTCGTGTATAAAAAAATAAAAAAAAAAGAACTTCACAGCCGCAATTGGTCTTGTTTCTGCGATAGTTCTTGTGTTTGGGAATGTATTGCCGATAAATACCAGCCTCAAAATTAGATTACATAGAAGAATTTTAAAAAAAAAAAAAATTTGAAAAATTACGCCGCGCTTGATATCAGTTGTAGTCGGCGGCGCATTTTGGTAAAGTCATCCATTTTTCATAAGATTAGGAATTCTGTTTCTTCATATTTTCTTGATTAAATTCTCTTCAAATTCCAGGTATAGCCATGCCGAATTGGGCTACTCTTCCACATGACGTGATATCGTATATCGCAAGACTTTTAGAACCAAGTGAATTCATTTCGTTTCGAGGGACGTGTACTTCATGGCGTTTGGCGACAAGTTACAAGGATATTCAGAAGAAATGGTGCCCATTTTTAATGATTAATAATCGGATCAAAGATGAAGACGGTGGTGACGATCGTGAGTTTTTCGATTTCTACAAGGGAAAGGTAATCACAATTTCACTCCCAGAAATCAAGAACAAGGTTTGTATTGGGTCTAAAGGGTGGTTTATTACGATTGGATCTGAAGGTGATATGTGTTTATTGAATCCGATAACTCGTGTTCAGATTCATCTTCCAAACATCATTGATGAGTCCTATTGTTGGGTTAAAAGGGCTGTGTTATCAGCTAGCCCGACCAACACATCCGAATATGTCGTCATGATCGTATATTTAGAAACCCCAAAACAAATGAATTATATAGGGTTTTGGAAGCCCGAAGATCCGGCGGCATGGACCAAAATCGAAACACCGGTGAATTTAAACGCAGGGATTCAAGACGTGAGTTACCACGATGGTATGTTTTACGCCCTATCGTATTCTCGCCAAATTTGGATGATTGATGTTTTCGGTCCCGACCCGATTATCCCAATTGAAATCATTGATCTACCCTCTATTATCCACATATCTACTTACGAAGCGTTTTTGGTGGAATGCGAGAGTACATTACTGGTAGTTTCGTCATTTTATACCCTTCATCGTGATTGTAGTCCTCATCGTGTTCTTGAACTGGTGGAATTGGATGTGATCAATGGTACGTGCACCAGAATCACAAGTCTGGGCGATAAAGCCGTGTTTATAGGGAACAATGAAGGGTTTTGTGTAGATGCGATGAGATTCCCCGGGATTATACGACCGAATTACATATATCAAAGCAATGGAAGCTACCAGCTCGCGGGATGTCAAGGTAGGATGGACATTAGCCCTAATCTAAAAGCTGGAATGTTTTGTTGTGATACTCATAGCACCCCTTCAAGCAGCAATTATTCTAATGTTTGGGTGACACCTAACCTCTAGCTAGATCTTTTTTTTTTTTGTTGTTGTTGAAACTATTAAAAAAAAAATGGACAAGATTATGCATAATACTATTAGCTTGTCTTTTTTGTTGTGATAATGGTATAATATATACTAAGAAAAAGAATCAGCTAGCTTCAAGTTAGTTTTTCCTTTGTCTGCACTATACAAGTGACAGTGTCTTGTTGCTTTAGGCAGTATAATGGTGTATTTTTTTGTGTGTATACGGTGGTCGGTGTTGCTACAACGAGTGACACATTATACATTTTCACCCTTGATTTATGATGCAGTAGTACTTATTTACTGTGATATAGGCCTACTATAATCAAAAGTGCAAAAATGTGTTGTGGCTCAAGCGACCGTTGTGTAGGTAGAAATTTGTATATTCCTGCATGTTAGGACTGGTAAGTACATTAAATTGGAGTTAGGACTCTGATATAATGGTGTTTAATTTGGCTTTTTGAGATCGAGTTAGGCTTTTGTTTGTCTTGTGTTTGCAGGGAATTTCTTGTTTGTAGGTGTTTGTTTCTAGCTATATATTCGGTTATAAACAATTTGCAAACTTTTATTAAAAGGTTCAAATATAACGGTTTTCAATTATCGATTATAAAGGTATGGTGCCCCAGAACACTTCATGTGTGATCGCCAGATTCTAAACCATTGATCTTGAACGTCTTAGTGGTACGTACCACATATATTTGATTTGGTCATTTAGGACTTAATTATACCAATTTAATAAGATGATTTCATAATAACTCTATAATGGGAGAATGTAATTAAATCATAGGATGGTCAATTATGGATTAATCTAAATCTTGATGTGATTATAGTCGACACTTGCATGATTAGAGTGATGCATGTTTGATTTGATCATACAGTTAGCTCGTTGAAGCTTTCTTTCAGAAATTTCATGTTGCTTCATTCAGGATGGGTAGCTAGAAATATATGTTACAAAGATTTAAGTTCATTACTTCATCGAGAAGCATAAAGACGGTTTCCTTGTTTGTTAATCTTTGAAACTGATCAATCGGTTGAATTTTTATCTTGATTATAAAATTCAATCAGTCGTGAATTGAAGGTTGAATCAAGCAAAAGACATTATAAAAAGGTTGAATCGGTTGAATTCTTATATCAATGGACATTTGGCATTTATTTTTTGTGTATTAGGAGTAGTTCTATGAATGTAATAGTGCAGTAGTGAATTTATAGCAGTATTATATCCGGATTAATAAAGCAAGTAAGGGCATATTCAACCATCTTACGCCATTTTACTAAAATGGTGGACACCATTTCACCATATATCTTCTACCATCTTCAAATATCTTACACCAAATAATAAGTAAAAAATAATATTACATTTTTTCAATAGAAGGAATAAATAAAGTCAAAAAAAAATTATAACAAAAAAAAGGTGCTATCAAGATATTTTGTTTTGTAAAAAGAAAGGGGGACAAGAAGAAAAAAATAAAAGAAAAGCCCAACACCAAATTTAGGGTGAGAGAAAACTTTTACATCAAAATGGTGTGTTAAGGATGGTACACCCTTGAAGCAACAATATTGCACTTTAACCAATTCATTCTTTCATTAGAACTTTTAGTCATAGGTCTATGTTACTCAGATTGACTCCCGATATACACGAGTCGAAATCAATCCTTGATAAATACCCTTTTTTGGGGTGATAATTACCAATTTAATTGGAAATTTATTTTTTTAATAAATTGTGTTATTATTTATTAATGAGATAAATAAGGGCCTAAAGAAGAAAATAGAACTACTTGCTCTATTACATCAAAGCGTCTGACTGGTCCGTAGACCGGGAAAAAAAAACAATAACAAACTAAGAGTTTCCGCAATGGTGGGTTCAACAAAAGGTCTAAACCTTTAAAATAGATTTATAACCATTGGAGAAATGAAGGCTGGGCAAAGGTTTTAGGAAAATCAAGCGGTTCATTTTCCCTCAAGTCTATTTTTTTTTTTTTTTTTTTTTTTTTTTTGTGTATTGTAGAGAAAAAATTATGTGTGGCGAATATATACTATAAAGCTTTATAACAATTTTATCTGTTATAGAGAAAAAAGTTTATATCGAAAATTTATATATATAGATATGATGTGGCATAATGCTTTTAGACATATAAATTAAGATATCTAGCTTCCTCATAGATACTTTAATTTAAGTTGCGATTTGATTTGTTAAAACTCTGATTACATGGCTTTCAACAAACAAAAATACTACGTCCGTCCCAAAATACAAGTCATTTTAGGTGTTTTAACGCAATCGTATCTCGATAACATGACACTTACTTTTGTGTCGATAATTGGTTACGGTTGTTATACTGTAGTATTTTATGCGAAATAAAATTAATAAACGAAGAAGAAGAACAATTTATATATTAATCCTGAAAGATATTACAACTACTGTAATGGAAAAACGAAAATAAATTAAAACAATAAAGGATATCTTGACTGAGGCGAGATGAAACTATGTCCTTAAGAAAAATTTGTTCCGGCTTGTACCCCGGTTTATGCAATTGTCTCTCAGGATTACCCAGTTTACCTGTTCAAAAGAGAGGTACTTCAACTTCTAAACAACGTCGAACTGTTGCAGCGTTTCAGAAAAAACTCTTCAACTTTATATGCAAAATTATATGAATGTGTATTATATTTCTGTTGTTGTAACTTATGTTTTTTTTCTCCATGTTGTGAAAGCTTGTTTATATAGAGGCTTGAACAAGTAATTGAGAAGCCTCAGCATTCATAACCATTAATCCATTTACTCCCACTACTCCCACTTTGATATCAGTATTGATCATGACAGTTTCGAAGAAGATGAAAAGTTTCAGCCAGTTTCGAAGAAGATGAAGGTTTCATTTGAGTCGACTTCTTTGAAATATTCAACATTATTGGAATTGCCTCGGTGACTTCGCCCTGATGAGTTGCCTCGGCATTCTTTGAATCACTTCTTGATGAATTGCCTCGGTGACTTGCCACCCGATTTTGTCCAAAAATATAATATTAGCCACGCCCGAGGCCTCCAGGCCCTGTAAGGCCCAATTCCTAAAGCCAAAACCAAAGCCCAAGGTCAACGGTCAACGGGTTCGAACGCGGGCGGGCGGCGGCGGCGCAATATTAGCCCGTCCCAGGCCCTCAGGCCCAAGAAGGCCCAATTCCCAAAGCCAAAGCCCAAGGTCAGCGGTCAACGGGCTCGGGCACGAGCGGGCGGCGGCGGCGCGCGCGTGTGGCAATTTTAGCAGAGCATCGTCTAACTAAAACGTTCTGAGTCATCCTTCCTTTCTCTAAGAGCTTATACCCATCATCAACTGTCATCATTTAAATACTTGACATTGGACCACTCTTGTTCCAATGTGGGATAAAGAGTTTACACAACTCTACTCCCAATATCTCACAAACAACTTAAAGCGTTAATATCGCATTCATCCGTACTCCGAATTGAATAATTTTAAATCATATTTTCAACTACATAGCACGTAGTTTTCAATGATTTAATAAAGTCTCGATAACTTTAATAAAAGTCTTATCGAACTCGCTCTTTAAAGTAGTTGTCGAAAATGATTAAAAAATCGATAAAATCATTTTTGCTCTATTTTCTCCAACAATCCCCCACATGAATGGATATTAATGCAAATCTGAGACCACAAGAGTTTTCACGGCGAAAAATATTGCATCGAGAGAGGTAGTTCTGGCTTTGAACCTGCCTTAGTGAAATACTATCGGATCTACTCGGTTATTTAGTGAACTATGTCTTGAACTATACAGCCTTTATTGTAAAACCAGACAATAATACTCACACAATATTTCCTTAAACACCATATTTGGTTCTCATGATTGTTTTCATTTTGGCCATGAATCCCCTTGCTTTCAGAAAGTGCGTTAGAGAATTCTAGCATCTGGATCTCTCACAGAAGCGGCCCCACTTCACACTTACATAGGTGACCTCCTATCAAGAGTATTCTGTCATACCCCACTCGAATTTAATCAAGTTATAGGAATCATTAAAAGTTTTCACTTAACCTTTACGCCACTGACAGATAACACTTTTATTCACATAATGGGTAAGTGTTCACTGAACCTTCATAACTTAGTTGTCCCTTTGAACCATGATCTTAGGATCTCCAGTCAACATGGTTGGGTTACTATTATAAAGTTTCTGTCGTAATAGACTTAAGTCCCATTCCGAGTGTCAATTTTGACATTTGATCTCTTGGTAAACCTTTTGTAAGTGGATCCGCAAGATTCTCCTTCGATCTAACAAAATCGATGGAAATCACACCATTAGAGATCAGTTGTTTAATAGTATTGTGTCTGCGATGTATATGTCGAGACTTACGTTAGACATTGTTTGATTAAATTTTTGGTGCTATTGTTTTGGCGCTTGTTTTAGCCCATACAATGATTTAACTGAAGGATGCAGGTTCTTAGATCTAAACGAGTTAGATCTATGCGCAGCGGATGGATCACGATTCATATATCACAATACATAATTAAAGGACTTAAGTACTACAAGGGGGTTTAAGATTATGTTACCAATAACGGGAAGAGTCGCCTTGATCTTCCGATGTGTTCTCCAAACGGCGGTTGGTGGACACCCTTCTTGATAAACGAACCTCCTTGATATGCAACACCAAGAAAAACTTAGAGTTTTTCTTCTTTAAAAACCCTAGACAAGAAAACTAATTTTTCCTCTCCCCTTTTATGTGGTGGTCGAATTATGCCAATATCTTAAGGCTTGGGAGAACTCTCTTTATATAGGAGAGTAATCCTTGTCCTCCAAGGATTAAATAATTAAGAGATAATTATTCCATTAATCCTTTATTCCAAATAAAATGATTATCCCAAACAAATTAGGATAAATCATATTATTATCTAATATTCCATGAATTATCAATTAACAAATAAATGATAAATCACATGTCAAATAATTATCCAAGAAAACTAATTTCTCTCTAATTAATTGACTCACATTGGCGCCACATTAAGGGTTTACTAAGCCCACATAAAATGTCTTTTATGTGTATTATATTATTTAGCCCAACTAAATAATATCAATGCATATCAATTAATTAGCCCAGTCAATTAATTATCACTGAGGCCCAAATAACAAGATTATTTGTCCGAATTACGAAGCCACATTGGGGACCATGGACCTAAAACCGAGTAGCTCCAATAATTAATTATTCATCGAATGACGAATAAGTACATTAATTATTAATTCGGGATTACGCCACCATAAACCCGGCCGAACTCTACCGATTATAGATGTATACTTATACTCAACCCATGTAGTAAATAAGCGTCCATTGATATAATCACTACATACGGATTAACCCTCCATGATTGTCCATTACGAGTGGGAAGTCTCCGTGAACCCGACTCGAAATATCTTATCCTTATTTACCATTAACTCCTCGATGATCAATTAGCACACATATCGACTAGTAGCTAATTAGTCAAATGTGAACTCCGGGATCGATCACTTTCTTAGGGCTAACAAACAAGGGATCGTCTCTCTACTTCCCGCAGGAAGGAATGGATTCCATGTGCTGTGAAAATCGTAACTACTCACTCATCCGGAGATAGTGCCAATGAGAAGTGGCTTGGAACACATATTAAAGTGAACCGTAACTAACACATCAAACACTACCCGGGACAATCGGCATCCTCGTGATCACCTCAGGATTAAGGTTGATCCATATATGATCATCTAATGATTTAATAAGATTCTCGATTACGGAATTATACCGAGAAATTCAGATTAAATCGGTCCAGTCTATATGAATGCCATCATATATAAATGCCCCACGTAGTACCTCTACCGCAGATCCGGATAAGACTATCACACCCTAAGGTGTTACGGGCGCATTATTGGTGTTTTAATCAAGAGACCCTAAACTCGATTAAGTTCACCACGGACTAACAATTTAAGTATATCACCACTAACTCAATCCTCACGTGCATGCCATACACCGAAGTTAAGCGATTACATCTTGATATACTTAGGGTTTGCAAAGTGATGTATTATTTACAAGCACAAAGCAAGTAATAAGGTGAGATAAAATCTGTCATCCATTGTTAAAAAACAATTACACAAATTGTCTTTCGGGCACTACACCTAACATTAACGAGTCGACACACCTTGTGTTCTTGACCTGGAACTACTAACCCCTCGGGTTGTTCCATGTATATTTCTTCCTCCAATTCACCATTTAAGAAAGCAGTCTTAATATCCATTTGATGGATTTCAAGGTTATAGACTGCAGCAATCGCAATAAGAACCCTTATCGAAGTGATTCTAGTTACCGGTGAATATGTATCGAAAAAATCAAGACCCTCATTTTGTCGATAACCTTTGGCTACCAATCTGGCCTTATATTTATCAATAGATCCATCAGCTTTAAGTTTCTTCTTAAATATCCACTTACAACTGAGTGTTTTATGCCCTGGTGGAATATTAACCAATTCTCAAGTGTGATTTTGCATAATGGAGTCTATTTCACTTTTTATTGCTTCTTTCCAGTAAGGCACTTCTGGATTTGACATAGCCTCAGCATATGCTCTTGGATCATTTTTTACCATATAGGTGAGAAAATCCGGACCAAATGACTTTGAAGTCCTAGCCCGTTTACTTCTACGAGGTTTGATTTCCTCATTTTCTGGAGTGGTATCCTCTAACGATTCATTCGTCTGCTTATTTGGACTCGTGTCTTCTTTGTTTATGTCTTTGTTAGGAAAGACATCCTCCGAAAACACAGCATTTCTTGACTCCATGACGGTATTCACATGTACATCAAGAATGTCAGATTTATGCACTAGAAATCTATATGCACTACTGTTATTCGCATAACCGATAAATATGCAATCTATCGTTTTAGGCCCAATCTTTATTTGTTTAGGTTTAGGCACTTCTATCTTTGCTAAACACCCCCACACTTTCAAGTATTTGTAACTTGGCTTATGAGCTTTCCCCAACTCATATGGGGTCTTGTCCATCTTTTTCGATGGAATTATATTAAGAATGACATTTGCTGAGAGGATGGCCTACCCCCACAAGTTCTGAGGTAAACCCAAACTTATCAACATAGCGTTCATCATTTCTTTTAGAGTACGGTTCTTGCATTCAGAAATACCATTTGATTGAGGCGTATTCAGAGCTGTAGTTTGATGAATAATGCCAGATTGTGAACATATTTCATTAAACGGTGCATCATATTCATCACCTCTATCACTACGAACCTTTTTGATTCGTTTGCTAAGTTGATTTTCGACTTCAATCTTATAGTTTTTAAAAGCCTCAATTGTCTCATCTTTGCTACTTAGCAAATAGACATAACAGTATCTTGTACAATCATCGATAAATGTTACAAAGTATTTTTTTTCCGCATCTCGATTGCACAAATTTTAAATCACACAAATCTGTATGAATTAAATCTAACGGTTATGTGTTTCTTTCCACTGAAGGAAATGGTGCCTTAGTCATTTTAGCTTCGACGCATATTTGGCATTTTTCAGTTTGATTAAACTTTATATTAGGTAATAAATCTAAATTCATCATTCCACGAATTGATTTATTATTAACAAGTCATAATCGATTATTCCATAAACAAGAAGACTCAAGCAAGTAAGCAGAAGTAGATGTAATCTTATTAGCCTCATCGGGCACAACAATCTTAGGCATAATAGCCATCACATTCAACTTAAACATACCCTCGGTGAGATAGCCTCTACCGACAAACACTTCATTTTTTTTCAGAATGGCCTTATCAGAACCAAACATCATCTTGAAACCAACTTTGCTGAACACCAAAAACTAGATTCCTACGAATGTCAGGAACATTGGTCAATGTCAGCTTTTTCCCTGAAGTCATCTTCAGAACCACATTCCCGGTTCCTTGAATGGTTGAATGGGAAGAGTTACCCATCCACAGTTTGTCACCACCTCCAACCTTATAGGTTGAAAACATTGCACGGTCGGCACAAACATGTCTTGTGGCTCTAGTGTCCACATACCATTGTCTTGGATTCCCCACAAAATTGCACTCTGTCACCACAGTGCAGAACATGTCATCATCACCATCAGTTTCAGCCATATGTGCCATTGGATGAAATGGCTTCTTTCCATGGCACTCACTTGCACGGTGCCCAAATTTGCCACAGTTGCGGCCTTCACCATTAAACTTGTACGCAATTTGTGGTTTCTTGGACGATTCACCAGTTTTCTTGGAAGATTGTCCAGTTTTCTTCCTCTTATGATTCTTGACCTCAGCAACATGAGCTTCGGCCTGTCCAACCTGCACAGAAAGTTTGTTTTCGGATCCTCTATTGTCTTCCTCTATACGGAGTCGGACAATCAGATCATCCATCGACATTTGCTTTCACTTGTGTTTGAGATAACATTTATACTCCTTCCATGAAGAAGGTAGTTTCTTAATCACATAGGCTACTTGAAAATTTTCATTAATAATCACACCCTCTTCTAAAAGTTCGGATTTAGTGATTTGTAATTCCTCAACCTGAATAATTACGGTTTTGGAATCGACCATCTCATATTTCAGAAATTTACCTACAATAAATTTCTTAGCACCTGCATCTTCAGTTTTATACTTTTTATCCAATGCAAACCACAATGTTTTAGCATTTTCAAACATGCAATAAACACTATAGAGAGTATTGTCTAAACAATTTAGAATGCAATTTTTGCACAAAAAATCACTATGCTTCTAACTTTCTTGAGCAAGCAGAGCCCTGTGTTCGAGGTTGTCTGGAGGCACAACTGGTTGCTCTTCAGTGAGCATCCTGGCTAATCCAAGTGTAGTCAAGTAGAACAGCATTTTTTACTGCCAACGCTTGAAATTTAGCCCATTAAATTTCTCTGGTTTCTCTCCATGAGAAGAATCGGCCGCAACAACGATTGATTGTGTCACAACAAAGATAGTAAACACGATTGCATTTGATAGTGGATTCGGACTTTCACTTGCCGCAAAGATCAACGGTGGGTGTCAATGACGCATTATTCACAATAGTCATTTCTGCTCAAAAAAGCAGAAGATCAACAATTAGATTTTGGTTCGTTAAAAGCGAGACCAAGCGGTAGCAGATATTCTTGAATATCAAACGAGATATTCAGTTCAAAGAAATGAATAAAATAAATTGTTCAAAGACAAATATTTATTTAAATTTCGCATAAAGATACTTTTCAGAGCATAAGAAAGCTCTGAAAAATTTGTCTTAAAATTGTTATACCCGTAGTATTTTATGCGAAATAAAATTAATAAACAGAAAGAAGAGGAACAATTTATATATTAATCATGAAAGATATTACAACTACTGTAATGGAAAAACGACAATAAAATAAAACAATAAATGATATCTTGACTGAGGCGAGATGAAACTCAGTCCTTAAGACAAATTTGTTCCGGCTTGTACCCGGTTTATGTAATTGTCTCTCAGGGATTACTTTCGGTTTACTGTTCAAAAGAGATGTACTTCAACTTTTGAACAACGTCGAATTGTTGCTGTGTTTCAGGAAAAAAAACTCTTCAACTTTATATGTAAAACTATATGAATGTGTATTATATTTCTGTTGTTGTAACTTATGTGTTTTTTTCTCCATGTTGTGAAGACTTGTTTATATAGAGGCTTGTGCAAGCAATTGAGAAGTCTCAGCATTGATAAACCATTAATGCATTTACTCCTAGTACTCCCACTTTGATATCAGTATTGATCATGACAGTTTCGAAGAAGATGAAAAGTTTGAGCCAGTTTCGAAGAAGATGAAAGGTCAACTTGCTGAAATATTCAGCATTGCTGAATTGTCTCAGTTGAGTTGCCTCAGCATTGCTGAATCTCCGTGTTGATGAATTGCCTTAGCTGACTTGCCACCCCGCTGATTTTGTCCAAAATATAATATGAGCCCAGCCTAAGGCCCTCAGGCCCAATTCCCCAAAGCCCAAGGTCAACGGTCAACGGGCGGGAGGCGGCGCGCGCGCGTGTGGCAATTTTAGCAGAACATCGTCTAACTAAAATATTCTGAGTCTTCCTCCATTTCTCTAGGAGCTTATACTCATCATCAAATGTCATCATTTAAATATTTGACATTGGACAACTCATGTTCCAATGCGGGATAAAGAGTTTACACAACTCTACTCCTAATATCTCACAAACAACTTAAAGCGTTAATATATCATTCATCCGTACTCCGAATTGAATAAATTTAACTACTACTGTCAACTACGAAGAACGTAGTTTCCAATGATTTAATAAAGTCTCGATAACTTTAATAAAAGTCTTATCGAACTCGCTCTTTAAAGTAGTTGTCGGAAATGATTAAAAAATCGATAAAATCATTTTTGCTCTATTTTCTCCTCCAATATCACTTGTATCACCCCATAACTCGGGCCAACAGCCCTACATGAGTCATAAGAGGCATAACTACTTATGCCCATGTTGTGAGACGTTGCATGTGATAACAGAACCGACTACTATACATAACAAAGTGTCCTGCTGTAAGAGAATGTGGATTTCACATCTAGAATCATCTAATAGGGTCCTGAAGAGGTCATCGGATTTTAAGAGAGGAGAAATCTAATATCCTAATTGGTCCTTGTACAGGATGTCATTAGTCCAATGTGTAAAAAACTAGGAAAAAAATTAAAAATGACCCATTTTTTATTCACAAATAAGGGATCCACAATGCATTGATAAAATATTATTAGCTAGGAATCATTATGTCATACTTGTGCTTGACCACCATAAAATGTCACGCAAGACAGATTGATTGGGCGGTTGTTTAACAGAGATGTCCACTTTGCCTATACTCCGTAATTTCATGTAAGGGTAAATATGTCATTTTGAAAAATTTATGCGGAGTTATTATAATGATTTTTCATTTAAATTATAAGAGAAAAGAGGAAGGGATTAGTAAGGGTATTTTGGGATTTCAAGGAAGCCTAGACACTCCAACTTGAATCTCAAAACCTCTCATTTCATCCCAAGCTTGGAAAGAGGCAAGAAAGACAGAAGAGAGAAGAAATAAAAGAGAGGAAAATTCATCTTTTTTTTACCAATCCAACCATTGAATTTGCATGCGGATCGCACTACGAGACTCACTGCGAAGAGGTGATCGTTTCGACATAATCTTTTTCAATCGGGTAATAAAGCTCAAAACACATTTTCCTAGATCTCGAGTTTTTCTTGATTTTTCTAGGTAAATAGATATTTTGAGGGTCGTGGGAATCATAGATCTACGTTTTTGTTGTAGGAATCGAAGGAGTGTTCATAGGCTCTTGTGAATTTTTGAGATTTGTTTTTGAATTCAAGCCTTCTTCAAGATTTGAGGTAAAAGGTTGTTGAACCGTAATCATTTTGTGTTATTGCATTAGATCTATTAATTTGTTATAAGCAAGTATGTTAGTGCAAAGTCCCACATCGGTATATTAGTAGAATGCTCACCCCCATATAAGTGTGAGACATAAAGGTATTGTCAAGTCGGGTTAGCCCTTTTAGACCAAGCGAGCTAGGACGATGATCTAAGCAGTTGACCGAACCATTTATGACTCATTTAACGCTACTGTGTGCAGGGGCATTCTGAGAATAGTATCAGAGTCGATCGCCATATCTGAAACTAAGTCTGCCGTAGAAGCGGTGGGGCCACATCTAGAATCCTATGGTAGGACAAACCCATGATGTCACCGAGACAAATCTGGAGCCGCGAGTGCAGAGCGTTACAGTTAGTGTTTTGTGATGTTGTAACATGATTTTGTGTTGAAATGGGTGTTGAAAATAGTGTGGTTGTGTTGTGATTTTTTTAAGAGAAAAAAAATGTGTTTTTTAGAAGAAAAAAATGTAGTTGTGTTGTGCCTTTTTCCAAGAAAAAAAATGTATTGTTGTATTGTGCCTTTTTAGAAGGATAAAAATGAATGTTCTGTGATGTGTCATTTTTTTTTAAAAGACTTTATAGTTGTGTTGTGTTTTTTTTCAAAGAAAAATGCTTATCCGTTATTGTTCTTTTGGTTTCACCGTGTTTTAGTGTAGAACCTTATGTGTTATGTTGTAAAGTCAAGTGTATGGGCTCACGGTGGCTTTTGGCTCTGATGAGAGAGAAAATTTATGATCATTATTCTGACATTTTACCCTAATATTGATACCATTTTGAGCGTTATTGTATCAAATCAAGTCAAAATTACTAAGTTTTATTCAAATGTATAAGTAGTAGTTATTATATAAATTATCGTATTTTTAAGTTTTATAAGTTTTGTCTTAGGTTTAATGCTTAGGAGTGTAAATGTCAGGATTCGTTTGGTATTTTGGTGGTTCATTGCGGGATCATAAGTGGACCAAAATCCTACGTAACGACATGTTTTGAGCCTTAAAGGAGGTATGTTAAGGTTAGAAGAAGGTCTTGCTTGAACTACGAGTTCAAACGGACAGAATTTTTTCTAAGACTTAAACCGTAATTTATTTTCGATGGAGATTTGACCCAGCTTAGAGGCATTTTCAGGGGATGACTTCTTAATGAAAGTTGTAGATCTTCACATAAGCTTTCCAACGCACTTTGAATCACGTCAATTGGAGGTCTACAACTCAAATAGTAGTCAAGTGACTAACCGATTCGGATTAGTAAAAATCCCAAATATCTTCGTAATCTGAATGGCTCATCAAAACGACATTTTCTGAAGAAGTTTCTTTAATAAAAGTTGTATATCTTCAAGAAATCTTTCCAATGGATTTTGAATCAAGTCAATCGGACTTCTACAACTCAAATGGTGGTCAAGTGGCTAATTGATTTGTATTAGGAAAATGTCGCAAAACGTTCGAGTATGAATTGCTTATCAAGACGGCATTTTCTGAAGAAGAGTCCTTCATGAAAGTTGAAGAATTTTCCGAGCTTAATTTTGACGTTTGAATCATAATTTTTGGAGGTCTACAACTCAAGATATGAATTTTAGAAGTTTTATTACAAATAAATACTGTGATCGAAGGATCTAGATCCAAATGAGTCATAAGCAATGATGGATCTGGGACCGATCCGTGGCTAATCGGACCGGTCCGGCCTCAACATTTGCTTATATATACAGAGTCTTGGATGCAGAGAACGTTGCCCCTTTTCTTTCCTTCTTTCTTTCTTCCTCTTTCGTTCCTTTCTCTGTTCTTTTTCTTTTTATTTTTAGATCACTTTGTATACATATATATATATATAGATATATATATATATATACACACACACACACGTCCCAAAAATATATATATATACATATATATATTTCATCTATCTTCTTTTCTTTTATTTTGGTACTGTATGTATACATATATATATGTATGTATATATATGTTTTTATATTTATAAATAAAAGTAGTAATCTTAGTTGTAATCTTTCGAGAGGATTATCCGAGGAAGTTGTATTGAAGAAGTTGTTATTTTCGGAGGATACGACTTAGATCTGCAATAAGCGGGTAATTTTATCAAGTATTATGTTTGTTGTTTCTATATATCTATAATAATGTTAAAATTAAAAATATATCTAAGCCAAGATATGAATCAAATTAGTTATCTTTTATATAGATCTGGATGATTGACTATGGTAAAAATGATTAAAAATTAATTATGATGAATCTCTTTCTATTTTGAACATAATGTACGGATAGAAAGACCGGAGGGTAAAAATGGCCGAGTGAAAGCGTGACAACGGAATCTATTTCCTACCGAGAGCGATTTGTCCTAGAAAAACAAATCTTATTAAAATTTGTGCTCGAGATCTAATTACGTCAATTTATCTATTTCTAACGAAGATTCTAAAATATTGACCATATGACAAAACGGTAGTGACCCGATCTTTTGGATGACGTAGGATAGTTAAATGAGACATATAGCAGCTTTAAATACGCCAAGTGTGAGAAGGCTGCTGAAATGAGAGAGTGCACCGTTTCACATAATTTACACCTTGAATAAAGGAAGATCTCATCTCCGTTTATTTCTACTAAAAGATATCGTAATTCAATAACGTATTCTTGCATTAGATCCAAAATATATATATTATCTATTTTTATATTTATATATTTATTTACTTTGCTTTACTAACATCTAACTAATCTAACGATCTAACCCGATAAAAATCTGTTAAAAGCTGCGACTTAGATCGAGTTAATAATAAACTTCTTGGTGTTTAACCACACTTTGAATTATGCCTTCGTTTCCTGTGGATACGATATACGACTCACCGACTAGCACTACAATTTGACCCGTGACAACGCCGGTTAGGATCTGTATAGCCTAGAAAGGTTAAATCGACTTTACGCGCCGTTGCGGAAACGACGCTAATTCATTGTGTCTATGGTTACTACTTGTATTAGCTCAAAATTCTAGAGGATAAGTCAACACTCTTCTTATCACATTTCTTTTTTATTTTCCGTTGGTATCTACCTTCTTTTAGTTACCAATTTTCTTCTTCTACAAATTTCGAGTTATTTTCTATTTTCGATAGTAGAAAGTAATCGCGGTTCGTTTATTTTTTTTTTTGGTACCTACCTATTGGTAAGATACCAATTAAAAATTAAAAAAAAAAAAAAAACACTCGGTAAATACCGAGTGGACTCGGTAATTACTAAAAAATAAAAAAATAAAATAAAATAAAATAATAATAATAATAATAATAATAATAATAATAATACACTCGGTAAATAACGAGTGGAGTCGGTAATTACCGAAAAAAAAATGTGGTTTTTTTATCGATTTCGTGTTATTTTCTATTCGATATTTTCTATTCCACAAGAATTGTCAAATCGAGTTAAGAAAATGGTCGAAACCGTTGGTAAAACACCTGAACAAGGGATTGCTCATGCTCAAGGGCATGGCCAAAACCTTAATCGAAATTTACCTCAACCTAATAAATGAATCGAATAATAGAAATAATCGAATCGGAATAAGCATAATCAAAACCAGCCTAACCCGAGACCAATATGTGATCGGACCGTAGAAGGTACAGGATTAATAATCCAATTCGTTTACCCAATAAAGGAGCAAATAATTTGAAATAAAATCTCATCTTTTGGTTTAATTGACACAAGAGCCCAATTTCTAGGAGAAGATGATGAGGACCCACATCATCATCTATCTTTTCGAAGAATTGTGTAATCTGACCAAAAAGTCATGGTGCTCATCGTCGGGAATTAACGAGGATGTCTATGTTTCCTTTTTCTTTAAAAGGAAGAGCACGAGATTGGTTTTTGTCACTTCCACATCATTCATTGACTAGTTGGGAGGAGATTCAATCCGAGTTCTTAAAGCAATATTTTACTCCTGGTAGAAAATTGGAATTAATAGTCGAGATTGCTAACTTTAGACAAGGATCTGAAGAAACTCTTGGGAATGCTTGGGGAAGATTTAAAAAACTATTAAGAGCTTGTCCCGATCATGGTTATTCCTTAGATATGCAAATCCAGCTTTTTTGTCGTAAATTAAGGAGAGACTCACGTGCAGATGTAGATCATGCATGTGGTGGTTCGTTAATGATGAGTGAATCCCAAATAGTTTACGATGCTATTGAAAAGATTTCCAAAAATAACAGAATGTGGGAAACCGGCTCTAGCACAAGAAAAGTAGCTTTTGCAGGAGAATGTACACGAATCTGGAAGTTCTAGCACACTTGGAGAATTTGAGTAGGAAATTTGACGGCTTATTAGCCAAGAAAACTATAAACTCGAAAATATCATACCGAATGACTACTCAAATCATGATAATGTGTCATTAGGGATGGAAGAACCGAGATGGATATTCAAGGAAAAGGTGAGTTTTTACAACGGCATAGAATTTGAACAATGCGTATTCAAACTCGTTTAATGCTTTTAGAAGAGATCACCCTACTTTTCGTTGGTGCAAAACCCTAGTAAGACAGGACAACCGCCATATCGATTCAATATAAGAATCCATATCAAGGTTATCAAGGTGATACCACGAATCAAAATCTACAATCATTACTTAAACCGTATCCACAACATACCACTCAAAGCATACCAAGAACTCGAGTTCAACTCAACCTGAAGGAGTTGATAAATGGGATAAATTAATGGAAAATCGATGGGTGTGATATCTACTCAAGCTCGAATATAGAAACCATGATGACTTCTATAGAAGTGCAGTCACTAAGGGATATGAGTGCGTTGAAAACATCTATGAGTGGACATGATACGAAATAAGAATTATAGAAGCTTCGTTGAGGAATGCGGAATATCACTTGAGTAGAGAAGTAGAACGTAAAAGCAAGAAACCCTCGGAAGGATTGCCAAGTAATATCGAAAGAAATGCTGAGTGGGGTAAATGTTGTTATTACCGAAGTGGAAGGATCTCGTGGAAGTAATGGATTAGAAAAATTCGAGGAATAATGAAGTAGATGATGATTTAGATGGTAAATATAAGAAGAATATGGAATCTAAAGGGCCATTTCAAACCGAACCTTATCCGGCTCAACCTAAATTCACATCGGTTCAACCTGGAAGGGCATCACCACATCCACTGCATATTTTGAAGAAAAAGGTACTGAATGATGACACACTATGTCTTCAAAAGGCACAATCATTCAAGGAAGCTTTACCATCTTCATCTAACGACAAGGGTAAGGGAGGTATTCATTCTAACCTCACGATCTTGAATTACTCCCCATTCCCGAGAAATGAAATGAAAAGATGAAGTTGGATAATAAGTATGCATATTTTCTTGACACTTTTCGGCACTTAACTATTAATACCCTTTCATCGATGTTTGTAAGGAGAGCTTAGTTTGGGAGTGAGTGATGAGCGCGTTATCTTCAACATTTACAATTCATTGAAATATCCATACATTACACTAGAATCTAGTTCTTGTGTAGACACTTTGTGTTCTCTTGTGGTGGATTGTACTAACACGCAGGTAATTGAAGAAGATGACTCCAGTAATAATGTGAAAGCTCGTAAACTCAAAGCTCGAAAATCAAAGGAAAAGGTCAAGAACCGTTGGATTCGACGGCATTAAATCTAACATATGTTGGAAAGCAATATTGATAAAAAGACGGATGCAGTGTGTGAGGATGACCCACCACGGTGCCTTAAAAGCGGAAGCACGGTAAAGTCTCGGCTATAGACTATAAATGTAGTCAATGACGGGTACTATCCTTCCTTTTACTCCTTAAGCATTTATTTTTAGTGAATTATGTGCTTAATTGTTACGTGCTTTTGTGAGTAATTGTTAGAAGTATCCCGTTTGTTTAGTATATTATATTAGTTAATCATTATCATTTTGGTCGAGCGACGAGCGTTAACCAAAAGCGCTACCGGGAGGCACCCGTAAAATGTTAAATATAATAATTACTCATACTTTGGATGATACTTTGCTAATACTTAGGATTGATTTTCATTTTGTTTCACCAAGTCTTAGGATGAATGTTTGAATGACATTAAACGGGAACGATTAGGTGGTTATCCGAAAATCTGATGGAGAAAAAAGAGAAAATTCAAATGCATCATTTCTTGGACTTAGGTTGTTAGAACGATTTGAAATAACCGCTTGAGGATCTGGGGATAAAAGACTCGAGTTAATACTTTGCCATACGTTACATTTCATGATCTAGTCTGCATTTTAAATTTCAAATAACGTGTGACATGTATTAGTTCAAATACTATGGAATTGAGGAGGTCATAACTTTAACCCACCCACCCACCTTTTAATATCATCCGAGTATTTGTTTTGACTTGTTTTAGTACACCATTGCTTTCCAACAACTTATTTACACTCACTTTACATTGAGGACAATGTAAGTTCGTAAGTGGGGAGTGGAGTCGTTGGTCTAGCAATGGAATTAATGTTTATTTTGTATCAATAAATCCTTTAGTTTTCGATTTTTTCGAGCATTATTTAGTTGATTAAAATAAATGTATAAGGTATATATTTCATGGATTTGAAGATATAATGATCAATTTGGATGTGTATAACCAATGTGAACCGTAAGTGCATTGTAATTCCAAATATAGTTGTGTAACATGAATTCCTTCACGTAAGCCTTTGATATTGAAGCGAAAATTTTAAATTGTATCCATTCAGTATCCTAGTGGTTATTCTAGAGAAATAGCAGTAACTTAGTACCTAATTTTTGAACGTGTACTGTGAATATCTGAAGGTTTGAATGTGATAGAGAGGATATAAGTTAAGTTTATGAAAAATAAAAAATAAAAAAAATAAAAAATAAATAAAGATGAACTATTTATATTTCGGTTGTAGCTACCAATGATTTGAGTGCAGTAGGGCGTTATCACGAAACGTCCTATATCACTATGAGGTTTAAAAGCTCCCGACTGCCTGATGATAGTAGTCCAGCTAGGGTGTTATCACGAAACGTCCTATTCTTTGGGAATGAGGGCATATGCTACACGTATGAAAAAAAAAAAAAAAAAAAAAAAAAAAAAAAAAAAAAAAAAAAAAAGAGTTAGATAGGTATTAATGTATTTGATCTCACCTCATGACGCTTTGCAAGATAGTCGATTTTGGCAATGAGTTCGGATATGTTAGTATTCTATGAAAAAAATAGAATGTGGTTGAAAATTTAGTTATCTTCACTATCCTCAAATTATAAAGCCCGAATGATATGTTTTAGGGATTATCCTAATAAGTACACGGGAGGGCGTTGTGTGGGCTATTCTGCCAATACCTAGGAAAGTCATTAGAGGTTTGTCTCGAATGGATATTTGTGCGTTTGCTTGAATTATTCAAGAGAGATAGTGGAAATTGAAAGGCATTGTCACACACACACTCTCTGTTATACATTTATATTGAGGTTAAAGCACAGTTATAATTCTAAAGGTTGTATTATCCGGTTGTTCCTTATACCTTCTATCTTCATGAATTTATCTCTCATTCATTTTGTTTTATCGCTTGTTTTGCTTTAGGACGACCCAAAAAGCTAAGTAGGGGTTGTGATGAGAGATAAATTTATGATCATTATTACAACATTTTACCCAATCTCGATACCATTTTGAGCATTATTGTATCAAATCAAGTCAAAATTACTAAGTTTTATTCAAATGTATAAGTAGTAGTTATTATATAAATTATCGTATTTTTAAGTTTTATAAGTTTTGTACCGGTTTAGTAACCGGAGTGTAAATGTCGGATTCGTTTGGTATTTTGGTGGTTCATTGCGGGATCATAAGTGGACCAAAATCCTACGTAACGACATGTTTTGAGCCTTAAAGGAGGTATGTTAAGGTTAGAAGAAGGTGCCACAAGCTTACGAGTTCAAACGGAGCAAATTTTCCTAAGTACTTAAACCGTAATTTATTTTCGATGGAGATTTGACCCAGCTTAGAGGCATTTTCAGAGCCGTTTCATGAGCGGGGGGGCTAAGATGACTTCTTAATGAAAGTTGTAGATCTTCACATAAGCTTTCCACGCACTTTGAATCACGTCAATTGGAGGTCTACAACTCAAATAGTAGTCAAGTGACTAACCGATTCGGATTAGTAAAAATCCCAAATATCTTCGTAATCTGAATGGCTCATCAAAACGACATTTTCTGAAGAAGTTTCCTTAATAAAAGTTGTATATCTTCAAGAAAGCTTTCCAATGGATTTTGAATCAAGTCAATCGGACTTCTACAACTCAAATGGTGGTCGAGTGGCTAAATTGATTTGTATTAGGAAAATGTCGCAAAAGCGTTCGGAGTATGAATTGCTTATCAAGGCGGCGTTTTCTGAAGAAGAGTCCTTCATGAAAGTTGAAGAATTTTCCGAGAGCTTAATTTTGACGTTTGAATCATAATTTTGGAGGTCTACAACTCAAGATATGAATTTTAGAAGTTTTATTACAAATAAATACACAATCGAAGGATCTAGATCCAGCTGAGTCTTAAGCAATGATGGATACCGGACCGATCCGTGCTAATCCGACCGGTCCGGCCTCAACATTTGCTTATATATACAGAGTCTTGGATGCAGAGAACGTTGCCCCTTTTCTTTCCTTCTTTCTTTCTTCCTCTTTCGTTCCTTTCTCTGTTCTTCTTCTCTTTATTTTTAGATCACTTTGTATACATATATATATATATATATATATACACACACACACACACACGTCCCAAAAATATATATATATACATATATATATTTCATCTATCTTCTTTTCTTTTTTATTTTGGTAAAGTATGTATACATATATACATGTATGTATATATATGTTTTATATTTATAAATAAAAGTAAATGCAGTTGTAATCTTTCGAGAGGATTATCCGAGGAAGTTGTATTGAAGAAGTTGTTATTTTCGGAGGATACGACTTAGATCTGCAATAAGCGGGTAATTTTATCAAGTATTATGTTTGTTGTTTCTATATATCTATAATAATGTTAAAATTAAAAATATATCTAAATAAGATATGAATCTGAATTAGTTATCTTTTTTATAGATCTGGATGATTGACTATGGTAAAAATGATTAAAAATTAATTATGATGAATCTCTTTCTATTTTGAACTTAATGTACGGATAGAAAGACCGGAGGAGTAAAAATGGCGAGTGAAAGCGTGACAACGGAATCCTATTTCCTACCCGAGCGGTTTGTCCTAGAAAAACAAATCTTATTAAAATTTGTGCTCGAGATCTAATTACGTCAATTTATCTATTTCTAACGAAGATTCTAAAATATTGACCACATGACAAAACGGTAGTGACCCGATCTTTTGGATGACGTAGGATAGTTAAATGAGACATATAGCGGTTTAAATACGCCGCGCGTGTGAGAAGAATCTGTTGAGATGAGGAGTGCACCGTTTCACATAATTTACACCTTGAATAAAGGAAGATCTCATCTCATTTATTTCTACTAAAAGATATCGTAATTCAAGATGCGTATTCTTGCATTTAGATCCAAAAATATATATATTATCTATTTTTATATTTATATATTTATTTTCGCTTTACTAACATCTAACTAATCTAACGATCTAACCCGATAAAACCGATAAAAGCTGCGACTTAGATCGAGTTAATAATAAACTTCTTGGTGTTTAACCACACTTTGAATTATGCCTTCGTTTCCCTGTGGATACGATACTCGACTCACCGCACTAGCACTACAATTTGACCCGGTGCAACGCCGGTTAGGATCTGATAGCCTAGAAAAGGTCCGTCAGCTCCACACCGTGTCGATATCCTCCGTGGAAGAAGCACGAGAGCATCAAAACACATTCTCTTGACTTTGCGGGATGTTGTGCTCAGTAGTTAATATCTCATATTATGTGCTAAGTAGTGTAATATATAATGGTTTAAGGTGTTAGTGGTCTCTAAAAACATTTATATATATGCAATGAATATAGGCGGTCTTTTTTTTTTTTTTTATGGCATTATTTCTGTCGATCTTGGGATTCCGCAGAAATTATCCCTTTTTGTTTTTCCGACGGGTCGAGCGGACAATCAAATTCTATTGCTACATTTCCACTTCCCGAGGAACAGCAAGAGGGTCCTTTAGAGTGAGCTTAAACACGTAAATGCATACTTGGTATGTTTAAAAGATAAAACATATTGGTCTTCGGTGAGACTTGTTTTTCTTTTGCAACTTAGAACCATTACCCCTCCATAAGGTTAGCCGTTGTGTGGATTGGGCAATCTTCCACATGTGTAGCCGCCGTGTCATATGAATAGTTGAGAATATGTCGTGGTGCATTCTCACCATTCAAAATGTCATTAGGCCAAGTATGTAACACATTCATTTGTTTGTTGAGCTTACTAGTGAGAATAGTACATGGTGTGAGATCTTAAACATATGTGGTAGCTAGGTAGTATGTCAATGTCTCGTTGTTATTTGTTTGGATTCGGTGCTTCTACATTTACTGCGTACTTTTGTACATACCTCTTTATTGTATTATCTCAATCTCGAGAAGGTGATGCAGATTTAATTCGTTGATTCCGAGTATCTCGAGGAGTGACCTCGAGACGTTGAAAGAAGAGTTTTGATGATGTTTATCCTTTTCAATTATACAATAGATTAGATTACCTTGTTTTGGTCGGTTTTGAATTTTATAATGGTTTAGACCGTAGAAGTTTTTGGGCTTTTGTAGTTATCGTTGAACTCTTAAGATTTGATGTTGTTTTGGGATTCGACATTGGATTATCCTATTCTGCCTTTAGTTATGTTATGCTTCCGGAGTCGTTTTCTTTTTTTCATATATACTCTAATGTTAAATTAATAAGACATACATATATATAAGTAAATTAAATTTTGAATTATATACGTATAAACATTTTTTTCTGAATAAAGTCACGGTATTCAAATTAGGGGTGTATACGGTTCAGTTCGGATCGGTTAATGACCGTAACCGAAATCGAATCGAAATTTTCGGCTAATTGAAAATCCGAATCGAAAGAGAACTGTTTGTAAAAGAAAACCGAACCGAATGGAACCAAAACAACCGATTCGGTTCGGTCGGTTAACCGAAAAACCGAAATAAAATCAAAAATAAATAATTATAGATAACCGAATTGAACCGAACCGAAATAACCGGTTGATTAACTGAAAACCAAACCGAAATAACCAAATTTTATCTAAATTATACAATTACAACAGTTTGATTATTTATATGAGTTCTGAAACGGTTTGGTTTTGATTCGGTTTCGTTCCGGAGATAAACGGTATGGTTTTCGGTTTGGTTCGGTTTTCGGTTCGATTCGGATAATTTACGGCACTAACCGTAACCGAATTGAAAATTTCTGTTTTTCCATTTTGAAAACCGAAAATTAAGCCGTAACACTTATTAATCGAATCGAATTACCTCGGTTCAGTTCGGTTTTCGAATTATGTGTATCCGTGTACCCCTCCAATAACAGAGCAACACACCAATGTAGAGACATGCACCAAACCACGCGTCTGACTGTAAACCGGATTTGAAACCCATGTGCTCAAACCCATATGATTGTCGTTTTTATTATTGCAAGCAGATGAGGACAATAACAGTCGGTCCATTATTCGTCTGCTGCAGCATTATTCGTCTACTAGTATATGCATGTATGCGTATTTTTATTTTTATTTTTGCTCTATAAGATGTTTTCTGATTTTTATTATTGTCCTTATCTTTTTCTTGTAAATTTTAATTAATAATTGGAAAGAAATATTTTTTGAAAAATAAACTCACACATTTAATATTTAATATAATAATAATATATAGTAGAGATAGAGATTTCAGATAAATATATTAATTTTAATTCTAAAATGATTAATACAAAAATGATTATATTATGTACTTTTTGAGTGCGAATTGGCAGATCGAATTTGGCAGGTGTCACCATTCTATGGGGTGTTAGGGCGTCTTCGCTCGGCCACTTTTGCGGATTTCATTATGAGGTTGCTCGAGGATCAGGATGCTCAGGATACTGCGAGGTTTGTATGGCTTATGTGGGGGATTTGGAAGGCGCGTTGTTCTGCAGTGTTCAATGATCAGGTTGTTTATGTTTCAGCAGTGTGTATGCGATCTCTTACAGCGACGGCCGAGTATGTGGCGGCTTTAGAGACCTATAGGGCGCAGGGCTCAGTCCAACACTTGCCGGATACATGGGTGAAGCCTTCGGAAGGGGTGATTAAAGGCAATGTGGATCGTCGATTCTTGGGAGAGCAGCGCGCGGTGGGAATTATTTTCCGAGACTCTCACGGGCGCTTCTTCACCTTGCGTATCATTTTGACCCGAGGACTCGGTGGAATACATGGAGCTTAAGGCCATTTCCTTGGCTTGGAAGAAGCGAGGCATTTGGGAATTCAACGACTATAGGTGGAGAGTGATTGTTTGGCGTGTGTTTCGCGTCTCCGATGGCCAATAGAGGATCTTACGCCTCAGGGTTGTTTGATGCAGATCTGCTTGATCCTTTTATCCGTTTCTCTCGCTTTCTTTTTATTTATTCGGCGTGTGAAGCGATGTCCCACAAGTCTTTTAAATAGGCGTCTTTGTGATTATTTCTAGGACATCTTGGGGTTCCTCGCCCCCGACAACGTTTTTGCCGCTTGTTTGACGGATATTAATTAATAAAGTGTTGTTTCCTTTAAAAAAAAAAAAAATGATTACATAGAAGAATTAAAAATGAAAATGAAAAACCTAGACGCCGCGCTTGATATCAGTTGTAGTCGGCGCCTAGTTCAAAAAAAATAATTTATAGTCGGCGCATTTTGCGATTTCATCTGTTCCTTCATCTTCTTCTTGATTAAACCAATCTCTTTAAAATTTCAGCTATAGCCATGCCGAATTGGGCTACTCTTCCAAGTTCCAAATGGCGTGATAGCGTTCATCGGAAGCCTTTTAGAGCCGAGTGAATTCATTTCGTTTCGAGGGACATGTACTTCATGGCGGTTGGCCACAAGGTACAAGGATTTCCAGGAGAAATGGTGCCCATTTCGGATGATTAATCGGATCAGAGATAATGAAGTCGACCAGAGATAATGAAGTCGACGGTGACGACGATTGTGAGTTTTTCGATTTCTACAAGGGAAAGGTAATCACAATTTCACTCCCAGAAATCAAGAATAAGGTTTGTATTGGGTCTAAAGGGTGGTTTATTACGATTGGATCTGAAGGCGACATGTGTTTATTGAATCCGATAACTCTGTGTTCAGATTCATCTTCCAAACATCAGTGATGAGTCTTACTGTTGGGTTAAAAGGGCAGTGTTATCACCTAGCCCGACCAACACATCGGAATATGTCGTCAAGATCGTATATTTAGAAACCCCAAAACAAATTAAATGAATTATATAGGGTTTTGGAAGCCTGAAGATCCGGCGGCATGGACCAAAATCGAAACACCGGTGAATTTATCCGCAGGGATTCAAGACGCGCGTGAGCTACCACAATGGTATGTTTTACGCCCTAGCTATCGTATTCTCGCCAAGTTTGGATGATTGATGTTTTCGGTCCCGACCCGATTATCCCTATCGAAATCATTGACCTATCCTCTATTATTCACATATCATCTACTTACGAAGCGTTTCTCAAAAGGAATGCGGGGGTACGTACATTACGGGTAGTTTCGTCCTTTTATACCCTTCATCTTGATTGTAGTCCTCATCGTGTTCTTGAACTGATTGAATTGGATTTGATCAACGGTACGTGCATGGAAATCACAAGTCTGGGCGACGGCAATAAAGCGGTGTTTATAGGAAACAATGAAGGGTTTTGTGTAGACGCAAAGAGAATCCATCAAATTAGGTTAACATAGCTCACCAATAATCTGAATATACAGTCAATGGCAATATTATTAGCTAACTTTTACAGTGTTGTTCGACATGAATGGCTCAGATAAGGTGATTACGCATGAAGTGTTCTGGAGCACTAGTAATGGTTAAGTGGTAAAATCGTGTATTTTCAATCAAAATCAGCAAGGATTTAACATTTGAAGGTATTTACAAGCCTTGAGCCATGACGTGGAAAATGTAATGTAATTTGATTAGACTTTTTTAACTTCATTTTAGTATGAATTTGGGCCTATATCGGTATTATAGATTAAGTAAAAAAATAAGATTGGACCTAAAATACACTATTAGAACATGAAAAAAGAGCCCTTAAATTATAAATTTTGACGGGCATCTGTGCGTTGCTTTGCTGTTAGCTTGCCTTGAGGGCGGACGCATTAAATTGGACTTAGGATTTTTTTTCTTACGGGAACGAATTCTACGCACGCATATTTTGGTCTTCACTGAGACTCCAAGTTAAAGGGTCATAGTAATTACCACTGGGTCAATGTCTCGTTGGCATAGACTTAGGGTTTGATTTGTAAAAACTTTGATTTATAAGTTGAAAAGTTTTAACAATTTTAGTGAGTACATTATTCACACCCAATCTCCACTTTAAGATCCAACAAACTGAATTAATTAATTTATCAGTATTTAACTGTTATAATTATTTAAGTTTTTTTTTTTTAGAGAGAAATAATTATTTAAGTTACACTTAACGATCGTGATGACATTTAGCAATGTGTCATGACCTCCAATTATTCGTAAGAGCCATTGTATTGACTACAACATGTGATGACATCTAGCAATGTGTCACGCCTTCAATTATTCGTAAGAGCCATTGTATTGACTACAACATTTTTCGTGAAACAGTTACCGTATAAATATATCAATTCTCATAAACAATATCCACATAGTCATTATTCGAGTGTCCAACATCACGATTATTTCTTATATCCCGAAACGTAACATTTTCTCGAAATTAACCTCACACATCCACATTGCAAAGATTTTGATAGTACAACATTATTTATATATATGATGGAAATTTTCGATTATTCATATCTATCATGAGGAAGCGCGAATCCGAGACGGTTGAACATTATTCCTACACATTCTTCAATTTCACATTCAATCACAACTGCGTGATCGCCCTTTTCGGAGGAAACTTCAATGGTGGAAAAATATGACAATCCACACCATAATATTATGACAACCCCTGGTCTAAGGACAAGTATACAACAACCACTACGATCAAGAAACTTATCTTATAAGATGGTCATCCAACGTACGCATTGAACAATACATGTGTGCATACCCATCTAAGTGTCGACACAATTTGATAGATAAGTTGTATCGCTATTTTAATAAGATTAAAAAAAAAAACATATGATTCGTTCTGGTCTATCCACGTTAAATAATTTATTGGTTATTAATACTGTGATTATGGATATTTAAGACTTAAATCTTTTGTTGTAAATCGAGATTTTATCAATCATAATCATATCCGTAAGATTTTTCTATCACGATTCAATTATAAGGACGTTGTTACATATAATTTGTTAGTACAAATAAATGAACCAATATGTAATTGTTGGTCCTTTGAAAGGCTAACACAAGTTTAGAGGGGTGAATAAACTTGTCCCTAAAACCTGGATTTAAAGCAAATTAAGGTTCGATTAAAAACTTGTGTGAGTTAAGGTGACAAAGTGAGATTAAGTCAAACCGACTTAAGTTTAAATCGAGTCAACCGGCAATGCGGATATGATTTTAGCCTTTTTCTTGATCTTGTTATTCTATTATGAAAATCGAGTGTTGTGAAATCGAATTCGATTGAATGTCGGTTGTACTGTGTGATGAGTATAACAATCGGGTATCACAATGTCGTAAGTAAATCTTTGAATAAATAAATAAATGCGTAAAGTAAATAAGGCGGATATTATAGAGGTTCCGGTGGTGTAATCTCAGCGTCCTCTCTTCCTCGTGGTGCGGAGGAAAATTCCACTAGAACTTCTTGAAGTGAATCGTTACAAAAAGTCCTAAACAATAGTCCTTGGCTAATCCCTAGCTTCACTATCTAAACAGATTGTAGAACATGTAAAATTGCTTTGCTCTCCAAATGCTTGAACCACTTTGTCCTTAGAGGTAGGATTGCCTCTTCACCAGCTACTACCACAAACACACAGATCTACCCGATCGCTTGTCACAACTGCCCTTGGCGAAACCTTCCCGGCTTGCTTCACAGTCTAAAACCTTTGATGTAGAATCAAGGTTAGGCTGAGAATCAATAAGTTGATTCTTGTTTGTGGTTCTTCAAAGTGTTGGATTCTTGATAAATTCTTTGTAGCTTGAACACTTGAAGAAATACTAGATATGATCTTGTTATAGTTCAGAGATAATTGCAATTTGAATAGACTAATGCACAAAATTGCTTGTTGATTCTTGTATATGCTCTGTTCTATTTTTTGTTGTTGGTGCAAAGTCTTCTATATATAGTGTGAAGTCCAACGTTCATCTGGCGAATCGTATCAACGCTCTATCTTGCAACGGCTATATTTTCGACCGTTCTGCATGTCATAGAATCATCCAATGAAATTGCTTTCTTTACAACATTCGATTTGTTCTTTGGTTTGTTGGATGGTGAATTACAAAACCGAGTTTCCTTATCGCTTTGTACTGAGTTTTTCTTTTGTCAGTTTCCTAACTGACTTGGAGCATTAACTGAGATTTTACTCTTCTTCAAATATCGAGTACTCGGTTTCATCGATTATAATTGACTTAATCGTAGTACACCATGACCGATTATCATCTAAGAATTCATTGTCCTTATGATCCTTAGGTCTTCATACAAGATCTATAAAGTCAGTTCAGGTCACCACAATCTTGCCTGAAGTCCAACTTTACAGTCTCGACTTGTAATCTTCATAACTGAGTTTGAACCCTCAGTTCTTCATTCTTCAATAACTGAGTTTGAACCCTCAGTTCTTCATTCTTCTAGATAAGCCAACCGAGTCTGTAACTCTCAGCGAACTTACCTTCTTCCGTTTCATATAGGTGTATTCTGAGTCAGTTTGCTTGTCTCGATGATTTCCAGTTTTCAGTTTTACGACACACTAATAATTACAGTGCTTGTCTGATGTAACTTATACAAATATCAGACTCTAGTAAAACTTATACATTCAGTTCTAGACATCTTTTAGCTTTCCACTATAACATCTGGCTTCAGCACTTCATCAATGGGGTTAAGACAATATTTTAACACATAAGATGAATTATCATCAAAACATAAATTTTATTTCCAACAGTAATAACATAATTTTTATTTAATATATGCATAAGCATAAAAGTATGGTTACAATGACCTTACTCAATCGAACCCGATTGGGTTTAAAGCATTACACAACATGACCTCAACCTCAGGGGATCAAAGACGAGGCTCAAAATTTGGATCTGGTGTGTGGTCTCTGCTCTCGGACAGCGTGGCATCCATGATGAAGTTGTGAGCGGCCACCACCTTTCTAGGCGATGAAGATCAATTATGGTGGTGGCACTTGTCACAACCTCGATGTGGGCGTAGGTGTCCCGTCCCCAGTGATATTATCGCTTTGTCATGAATTGTGGTGGTTTAGTAGCCTATCCACTACTAGGCGGTAAAATTTAAGTTTCTTCTTGGACTTCTATGGAATTTTTCTCAAAAGATGGTTGGATTCTCTGTCGGATCAAGTTGGGAGCTTTTTGCTCGGGTTGTTATAAGTCATAAGTTGTAGAGTGTTTATGTTGATTGTCGAATTTGTTGGATGAAGAGTTTAATGGGCCTCCTTCTAGCGCCAATTGATGATACCGTGAAGTACCTTCAATGAATTCAAGGTGGCGGGTGGTTTAAAAGAAAATGAGAACCGTCATAATCTTTTGGGAGGCGGTTGTTCCGTTGAGGGCTGCCAGTATACCATTTGAGAAGCCGTCGTAGTTCTTTTTCTTTTGGGGTTAGGCAACATGTCCTCTAAAAGATTATAGTTGTTTGTTTATATAGGTGTTAAGTGTGGTGTAGTTATTTCATAATTCCATGACATGAGTGTAGGAAACGTGGACTAGATGAGAGGAAACTACCTCATGATTGCGAGATATGACGCATACGCAATGAATACCCGGTTAATGATCTTGTGGGAGTGAAGTGAACGCTTCGACCAAATCATCACCGAGCCCAAGGTATGCTTGAAGTTTTGGGTGAATAGTCGAGACAGATCTAGATGCCTTTCATGAACCTCGGGACTGCTCAAAGCCTCGAAGAATGATCAAGGATAACCACCGCCACATGACGTAGATCTAATGTAGCCTCACCGACTAGTTTGTAAAGCCCTTTAAGGACCTCGACACAAATGTAGAGGCCTTACGACGTGCTTGCGGTGCCACATATAAGTCCAACCTATATCATATATTATGTTCATTGATCAATAAATGTAACGAATGTCACTCGATACATTCCACACAAATTTGATCCGAACCACCATAAAATTACTAATCATCAATGGTTTGCAAATGTTACGCAATGTCGTGGAACACTTTGAGAAAGGATTTAACTAACTTTCATAGTTTGGATAATTAGAATATTTTTCATTAAGTCTTAGAGCAACTAATACGAGGATACATATAGTCTCATACACACTAGTGATTACACACACAAGGCCAAGTGGCTACTACACCATAGGACGGATGGCGACATTACATTAGGACACATATACCAATCAATCTATTAAGTAGATTCTATTTCTTAACATCGCCTTCAAACTAAAGGTGGGAACAACTACCACATTGAGTTTGGTTCAAAAATAGTCAAAATGTGGTCTTGATAGTGCTTTTGTAAGTGCATCCGCAACTGCATAGAGGATGGAACAAACTGGACAAGAAGTTTCTTGTTGAGCACCCGATTTCGACATAATGGACATCAACTGCTTGAGTATTTTATGGTTCTAAGTTATATGTTGATTAATTTTCAAAGGTAACATTCCCCGTGTTAAAGCTTTTATAAGCATTTTTGTCATATAAGTCTTTTTGTTTTATAAACTTAATTAAATAATTTATTTCATGATTTATTAATTATTCAAATTATTTAATTATCTAATTTGTGTTATTAAAGCTTATTTGAACCTTAAATAATAAAAGTCTGATGATTTTTTTTTATCGATCCGTTTATTAAACATAAAGTCCGCCCAATGTTCTACACGCTTTTTTCTTTCTTGCCCAAACCCTTATACCCGACCTTTCTATCAAAACAGCCCCAATTTCCTTTTTCCTAATTTGAAAACCCTAAATCGATTTTCCTCAGGGCCGTCTCTCTTTTCTCTTCGATTTCATGGGCATTGATTGCCAATCACTGAAAATCTGCAATCTTGATGCCCCTCCTTTCATATCCAGCTGATTAGGTGCTTTGATGGTTTAATTTCGTGTTGATTTCCAGCATGTTTTGTCTGCCAATCGTTATGGCCCCGATTCGAATTCAAAATGGTGATTTCGTTCCTATTTTGTTTCGATTCTTTCCTTCTCTGATTATCCTATCAATCGTATTCACATTAATTGATTGATTTTGCAGATTATGTGATAAGGACGTGACCTCTGCCTTGATTCGATGCTAGTTGAGCTTTACAAGGTAAAATCGTGGGGATTTTATCACCCTAGATTTTCAGAGATCCTTCGAAGCTAGAAAGATCGATATTTTTCCGTCCTCGTTCATTCAGCATGTGGAAAAGACGAGTTTTTGACTGCTACGAGTCATCAAAGTCCGATCTTCTGAAATCGCAGTCAACCCTAAATCAGGTCGTATCTCTTCTGAGTTAATATTCGTATAAAGTCTGATTTTACACTGATTCGAATAGATTATTGCCTTGACCTTTCATTGTGCTGTGACTGCAGATATCTCGGGTCAAATGAAACACATGAAAAACGTGAAGGCTTGACCCCATGACCGATTAAAGACTGAATGATGCACCAATTCAGTCTTGATACATTGAGGATCGAAGTGACACCGTTTTGATGCTCTTCTCAGTGTTTCAGTTTCACAAACCGGTGAATCCCTACCCGGTTTGCTCAGGTATAAGGCTTGACCCTTCTTGGTGTACGGATTAGGTAATTTGACTGAGGGTCTTACACCCGAGGAAGTCAAAGGTCGAGTCAATGCTGAGGGTAGTGACCCAATGATGCCCTAAAATTAAAGTCAGACCATTTGGCATCATATTTGGTTCTGAATTTGGTTTTAGGATTAAGTCAGGTTCAATTAAGGTAAGTTGCTAAATGTGTCAAATTGAACCATGACCAAACCGTTGCCTTTCTACACTGAGCTATTTGAACAAAGTTAAAAAGAATTCAGACGGTTTAATAGTTTAAGTGGTTGTGTGGTTAACCAATTGGTTCGGTTCATTTGGTTGACATCACTCTCTCGATATTTGCCTAAAGGCCCTTTCCTTAGAGTATGTTTAACTCTTTGAACCAAGGTTGGACTCGGTTAACCATGACTGGAAAATCACTGTATTAAATTGCCTCGGATTTTGAAGTTCTTTTTTATTGTGTTCACACAACCCTTTGAGGTTCAAGTTATACCTCAAGGCTATAAATAGCCAGTCACATTAACTAGGATTGCAACAACTCAGAAAACATCTTCTTGAGCAATCCCACATTCCTTTATACACAAAGTTTTCTTTTTACGGTTCTTGTTTCATAAGCACGTATTGAGTCTTGGTAATTAGTTGCATTGGCCAAGTTGTGATTCTCGGAAATAGCTATTGAGAAGTGTGGTTTCTCGATCAATAGCTTGCATCGAATCAACCGGATTAAGGTCCTTGGTGTTCTTCTAATTGAGGTAACACAATTGACTTAATCCTGTCTAAATTTTCTGTATATTGGTTTGTTGATTGCCTAAGTTTGTGCTTGATAGTAGTCTTTAGTTGATACTAGTCTTGCTTGCTTTTCTGAGTCTGTTCATAGAGTTGGAACTCGATTTTGGTGATTGGCCCTAAGTTGATCATAGCCTTGACAATACCGATTGGTCTGCAGCACCAAATCGGGGTCGACCAGTGGGTTCTATTGTCATTTCGTGAGTCCGATTTGAGCCAATACCTTAAGTTTCGATTCTTGCATCGCATGTAAGTCTCGCTTGATTCTCATCTGAGTGTTTTTGTTTGTTTATCCCCATAAAGTCTGCTGGATCTGATTTTGATCATCAAGATACACACCGTGTTGCTCTTAATCAAAGTTAGCATCACCCCAGAATCGCGTGTGATTAAATCTGCAGCCTTGTTCTATATTGCATTATCTCTGTCCAAGTGTTGCATCTGCTGTATTGTTTGAAGGTCCCAGTATTCACCTGCGATCTCTCGCTACCTTATCAATTACGACAAAGATATTTGAATACACCAGTAATAGCTAGGCTTTAGTGTTAAATTGTTGAACTCAGATTCAAGATTTGTAACATCGAATCCGATAATCCTTTCTTTTGGATTAGATTATCATCACCGTTGTTATTGGAAGTTCAATCCCAGCTTGATCTATAGTTGTGTATATTGTGTTTGAATCTATAACTTTGTAATATGTTGCATAGTTGTCTCATATTCACTTGGACCGAATCAATTGTTGATAGTAGCTTGTTGTACTCATCCGGACTGATGTGTCATTTTTATATCTGCTATATTGTATTATGGATGAATTTGATTCTGTTATAATCTAAGTACCTTTGCATCTGCTACACTCAATTATTGATAGTCCCCTTTGCATTAAACTCTAGTGAATCGGCTACTAGTTATTTTACAACCTCGCTCTATTTGGTAAATTGCCCTTGGAGCCCTCTGCTTGATCAATCAGATAGTACTCGCTTCTATAATCTGTTCTAATTCATAAAACAGAATCAGCACTTAATTTTTAGTAACGCTTTAACAAACGTCACTATAAGTTTATCAACCTGCATATTTATTGTATAAGTTGTTTGACTGCACTTGATCTTATTTATTACCTGAGCTTAACCTTTTAGCTTTCTTCATTTTTCAATTGGTTTGCTAAATATTTCTTGTGATTTTTGAACCATTTACTTTGTGTTTTTATCACAATAAATTATCTTTGATCACTAAGGTTTATAACACAAGCGAATAACCGACTAAGTTAGCTTCCGCCTTAGTTGTTTAATACTTGTGTTGAATTATAAAAATAAAAGAGTTTATAAATCGGTTAACACTCTATTCACCCCCTCCCCTCCCCCACCCCTCTAGAGTGTTTATTTGCGCTATATCGATCCAACATCAACTTCAATATGCTTAGTCCTAGCATGATACACAGGATTCTAAGCTAGATAAATGGCACTTAAATTATTTGACCAGGCAATAGGCATACCAGGCACAATGACTTTCATTTCAGACAGGAGTTGCTTGATCTAGAATAGTTCAGAAGACAGATTAGCAAGTAACCTGTACTCTGATTCTGCAGACGATCTAGGGACAACAAGTTGTTTCTTAGAACTCCATGAGACCAAGGAACCACCAATAAACACACAAGAACCTGCAAAGGATTTTCTGTCAGCATGGTAACATTCCCACTCAGCATCACAAAAGCCTGTCAAATGTAGTGATCCACCAGCTTTAAACATCAGACGATACTGCAATATGCCTTTTACATATCTCAGAAGTTTCTTCAGAGCATTCCAATGTACTTGTGTTGGAGCCTGCATGAATTGACTCAAATAGTTGACATAGTAAGCAAGATATGGTCTTGTGCAAGTGAGGCACTGGAGACCCCCAATAGCACTCCTGTAAGTGCTAGGATTCTTCATTGGTTCCCCTTGATCAGGTAGAAGGTGATTTCCTGGGACATGGGTGTGCTGCAAGGATTGAGATGGTCCAATTCAAGCCTTTTGAGGGGTTGGGAAGCATAGTGGCCCTGAGTTAAGCACAGACCAGTGGAATTTCTGTGTGCTTCCATACCTAAGAAGTGAGCAATGGGGCCAAGATCTTTCAATGAGAACTTGGAATTCAACATCTGTACAAATTTCTGGATCAAGGTGTGAGATTCACATGTTACCTAGATGTCATCTACATAAACAAGGACATACAAAAGATGAGAACCACTTTGTAAACAAATAAAGATAAGTCAGAAATAGACTACTAGAACCCCCAATCCAACATCTGTAACCTTAAAGCACCAAACCATGCTCTAGGGGCTTGTTTAAGCCCAAAGAGTGCCTTCTTCAGCTTACACACATAGTTAGGTTTGTGACCTTTATTCGCTACAAGACTAATCAAAAATATAAAAAACCCATCAGGCTGCATCATGTAGACATCTTCTGCCAGAGAACCATTGAGGAAGGCATTGTCTATATCAACTTGATGTATATGCCAGTTCTTACTCACTGCTAGGGCCATAACAACCCTTATAGTAGTTGCCTTAGCTACACGACTAAATGTTTCTGTAAAGTCAATACCATAAGTCTGATAGAACCCCTTTGCCACAAATCTAGATTTATGCTTTAGAATGGTTCCATCAAGAATTAACTTCAACTTGAATACCCATCTGCACCCTACTGGATTTTGATTTTTTGATGGGGGAACAAGAGTCCAAGTACCATTTTTCTATAAGGCATCAAATTCTGCCACCATAGCCCTCTTCCAATCAACACAAGCCAATGCTTCTGAAACTTTAGTAGGTTCAGAAAGGTGAGCAGCTGAGGTAGTGGCTTGGAGTTGTGTGGAGTAGGTTTTAGGTTTGAATATACCACTTTTAGAGCAGGTTTGCATGGGATGGCCTTGAGGGAGTGAATGAGGATGTGGCTGAGGTGAGAGAGTTAAGGATGGTGAATTAGATGAAGGTGACTGTGTTGATAATGAAGGTGAATTAGATGAAGGTGACTGTGTTGATAATGAAGGTGAATTAGATGGAGGTGAGTGTGATGAAGGATTTGAGAAGGACTGTGGTGAAGTAGGGTCACTCATATTAGAGCTGGATTCTATTTCAGATAGATCACGCAAGGCCAGTGGTGAAAATGAGTTATATGTATGTGTAGTATGGTGAGCATCAGATGTGTGTGTTTGTGCAAGTGAAGTGCGTTCAGCAGTAGGTAAAGGAGAGGATTGAACCTGGAAGGAGGAGTCAGGACCAAAGAACATGTCGCTTAACAGATTAGTCAGATGCCCCATGATTTTGGTTCGGATAAAGGATGGACAATCAGGTAGTTAGGTCAGGATCAATTATGACTTCTCTATGAGGTCCTTGCAAAAATCCCTCCTTAAAAGGAAACTCTGATTCATTAAAAGCAACATTTCTAGTGATGAAAACCCTTCCTTAGCTATCTTGACATTTATAACCCTTGTGAAGAGAACTGATACCTAGGTATGTGCATTTATGTGTGTGAAATCTGAATTTGGGTTGAACAAAGGGTCTTAAATGTGGGAAGCATGAGCATCCAAAGACCTTATAAAACTTGTAATCAGGTTGTTTTTGAAACAGGACTTCATAAGGGGGCTTGTTTTGTAAGACAGGTGTTGGTAAAACATTTATAACAGTAATAGCCTCTACAAAGCTATCCCACCAAAATCTGAGAAGAAGAGAGGCTTGAACTAGTTGTGTCAATCCTAATTCTACTATGTGCCTATGCTTCCTCTCAGCTCTGCCATTTTGTTGATGAGCATGAGGGCAATGATGCCTAAACTGGATCCCATGTTGTTTGAGATAGGGCTCATGGTCCTATTCTCCCCCAACTGTTTGTAAGCATTTAATTTTCCTGGAGAATTGGTTTTCAACCAAGGATTTAAACTGGAGAAATACATCATAAACTTCAGACTTAGTTATTAAAGGAAAGATCCAGGTGTATCTGGACCAGTCATCTACAAAGTGCACATAGTATAGGTATCCAGAACTAGATTTTATTGGGGCAGGTCCCCATACATCAGAGTGAGCAAGATCAAGAACATGATGAGCATGTGAATTAGAAGGAAGATAAGGTAGGGCATGCCCTTTACCATACTGGCAAGCATCACAAAAACTCAAATTTTCATTAAGATCAATGTTACAAGATTTCAGAATTTGCCCTAAGACTTTTTTGGATGGATGACCTAGTCTCCTATGCCAAACATTTGGATCTTTGTTAACATTGATACAACTCAACTGAGCATTACAGGACTTAGACACAAACTGATAACAGCTAGACTTCAAGTTATTGGACTGAGAATCTTGACTAAGCACATAACTGGAATTCTTGGGTTTGGAGTGAAGGGAGTTCTGAGTGGAAGTGGGAGTCAGAATCTTTCTACAAGCCATCACTGAGGATTCCTGTGAGCAGCAATGTCCCTATTTTCTGGTCCTTCACTTAACAAAGATTAAGGGTAAATTCAATAATAACAGCACTATCAACAAGAAATTTGGATAGACTAATAAGATTCTTAGTGATTGAGTGTACATGTAAAAGATCTTTCAAGACTAATGTGGTGTGTGGACTAGTGTGTTAAGATAATTGTGTCCAATGTGAAGGATAGGACACTACTCACCATTTCCCACTGCTAAAGATTCAGAACCATTGTAACCTGCACCAATATGAAGATTATTCAGTCAGCAGTAAGATGATTAGAGGCTCCACTATCCATATACCAGGCTTGGTCATTCACAGATTGGGGAGTAGCAACATAGGATGAGGCTTGCTTAGGGCCACTGTTGGTGTTGTTGGTGTTGTTGGTGTTGCTAAGGGGAACAAAGTCTTCCTCAAGCCTATGCCAACGAAAAGATGTTACAACATGACCATTCTTTCCACAAAGTTGGCAAACCATCTTGTTTCCAGAGTAATTTCATGATCCATCTCTTCCACCACTGCTGTTACTTCTTTCTTTGCCCCCACTACCACCCCTGGAGTTATTTCTGCCTCTTCCTGAATTATTGGTTTGATTGGGTGGTCTGCTGGTGCTTCTGAATGTAGTGCCTTGAGCTAGATGGGATGAAGGATTCATAAGACCATTAGCAGCAGTAGGATTGAGCCTGGCAATAAGCCTTTCATAGGTCATTAACCGAGATTGAGCATCCTGCCAGGTAAGAGACCCAACTTTACAAGTAATATTCACTATAGCAAATTCATAATCACGATCTAAGCCTCCCGAAGTAGCTAATATAAGTTCAGACTTGGTGATTGGATACCCTGCTGCTGTGAGGCTATCCGAATATGACTTCATTTGGGCCAAGTAGTTAGACATAGATCTGGAGCCTTTAGATGCCTTAGCTAATGCATCTTTATATTCAAGCATTCGAGCCTCTGATCTGCTGTTGAACAAGGATTCAAGAGCAGTCCAGATCTCATAGGCATTATCACATCCTACAACCTCTGTTAGGGCATGCTCAGTCATGGAGCTAAGTAACCAACCCATGAGTAAATTATCTTTGGTTTTCCATTCTTCAAAGACCTGTAGAGATGAAGGATGTGTTGGGAAACATAGTGTGTGAGGTGAAGCGACCTTTAGAAGTCACTGGCTCGGAGATGTGGTTCTAATTTGTGACCCCGGATTATGGGTAAGATGGTGTATCGCCAAAGTAAGTAATTATTGCTATCAAGTTTCACAGTGCAAACATGATTAAGACTTCCAGAAAACGGTGGGTTTAGAAGGGAGGTAGTTGAGTGAGGACTTGCAGATCCCAGGAATGGTGGTGTAGAGCTCATAAGCGGAGGATTTGAGAAGCTGGGACGAAAACCGGTGGTCGGAAATAAGGATTCTGACCGTCCAAATTGTGTACCAACCAGCGAGGGAAACGGAGGCAAACTGGAAGCTGAGATACCCATGACCGGAATCCTGGTAGCTATTCCATCAGGCCAAAGAGCTGTGGATTGTGGTTGATTGAGAATCGAAGAAGACGAACTTAGTGAGTTGTGGAGCTATGTATTAGTTTGATCGAGCGCCCGCAATGGTGAGTGTGCTCCAACTCCGACGGCAGACGTGTTTCACCGGTGGTGGCCATCGTCACCTACCAAGCTCCGATACCAAGAAAGGATTTAACTAACTTTCATAGTTTGGATAATTAGGAATATTTTTCATTAAGTCGTACAGCAGCTAATACAAGATGCATATAGTTTCATACACGTCTAGTGATTACACACACAAGGCCAAATGGCTACTACACCATTACATTAGGACACATATACTGGCCAATCTATTAAATAGATTCTACTTCTTAACACTTTGTACCCTCCAACGCATTAAAGGGCCCAATAAAAATCTTTGCTTTGAAGCATTTCACACTACAAAAGGGAATGCAACTCACGTTCGAACAAGCCAAACGGACTGCACACGCAATAACTCTATAGTGGCAAAACAATTGTGTGACAAACTTGTCCAGCTTTGATTAATTACCTCATGTTCTAATCATGGGTTCTAATGGATATCCAAGAAGAAGACTGATAATCATCACCGTTCTTGTTTACGTTGTGGAGATTTGCCTCGTGGGGAACTATGTTGCAGCTGCGGGATCCTCAGAGCAAGACTCTGTTTCATATGTATCGGCAATTGGGGATCCTGGAATGAAGAACCCAAATGCAAGATTTGCTTTGGAAGCTTGGAATTTCTGCAATGAAGTAGGGATGGAAGCTCCCAATATGGGCAGCCCACGGTTAGCTGACTGTGCTGATCTTAGCTGCTCCCCCAGCTGTCTCAGGTTTATTTACACTTTCTTTTCATATTTCATTCAATTGTTTGGATTGATCTTTTAAGCGGTGGTACACGATTAACATTGTGAGCTTCTTTTTAGATTTGTTTTTGGATAGATGTTATGTGCTATTCTTGGCTATATGGTTTAATTTGCAGAATGTAGCTTTTAAAAAAAGAACTAATGGTGTGTGTGGTGTGGGTGTGAAGATCTTTTGTTGTTTCTTGTAGTAGCTTATAATTGTGAAGATCAGTCCACGAAAAAGTTTGCTACTTTGGATATAATATGTTCCTTTATGTCTTTAAATAAGGTGTTTGAAAATGATACTGTCACTGCATTGTGTTACTACACACTTATAGACTCTTGATCAATGAGTGAATCCCGTATCAATCAACGGGTCCCACCATGATCATTGGCTTATACATGGGTAATTCCGCAATGTGAACCATGATGAATAAATACTTGATCTACACTGATTTGAAGGTGTCAATGTCTAAGGTGGTTTAGGTGAGTTACATGATAACAAGATGAAGGAATGTGAAGTGCAGCAGAAGGTTAACGAATTAGACAACAACCTGCGTGCTGGTGAAGAATTTCCTTCTAAGAATTTCACGCCATATGCTGATCCGGATCTATATGCTCCCGAAAAGGAATTATACCTCGGTTCTCTTTGTGAAGTTCCTGAGGATTCTGAGCCATGGCAGTTTTGGATGATTATGCTGAAAAACGGAAACTTTGATAAGAACACAACGCTTTGTCCCGAGAATGGCAGAAAAGTTTCGAAGATAAATACAACAAGAAGTTTTCCTTGTTTCGGTAAAGGGTGCATGAATCAGCCATTAGTGTACCATAATCGATCGAGAATCAACACTCTCGGGAACCAGTCGTCTCTTATTGGAGGCTTTTATGGTACCTATGATCTTGATGCTAATTTGTCTGTAAGTACAGAGAAAGTTTCTTATTTCTCAGTCACATGGGAAAAGAATTTAAGCACTGGCAGTTGGATTGTTTCTCATAAGCTGACAACGTCGGTTAAATATCCTTGGCTTATGTTATACCTTAGAGCAGATGCAACAGACGGATTTAACGGAGGATATCACTATAATGGCCGAGGCATCGTAAGAAAGGTTCGTTTTCTGTTCGTTTTTCTTAAAAGAATATAGTTTGGAAAACCCTTTTGAGTCATTTAAAGAAGGTGTTTGATGGAAAGTTTTTGGGTGCACCCATGTGGAATGACATGGACTATCTGTTTCTGAATTGGATTCAAACCGTGTGGTCCAGATGTGTTTAAGGATCACTTCAGCACATGTAGATATACCAAAGTTCTCGTGTTTGATACGTAAAGGCTACTACATGTTCGAAAAACTGATGAGTTTTTTGTTTTCATAATTTTATGCAGCAACTAGAGTCTCCAAATTTTAAGGTGAAATTGAATCTTGATGTGAAACAAGGAGGAGGGTCGAATAGCCAGTTTTATCTTCTCGATATAGGAAGTTGTTGGAAAAACAATGGAGATCCATGTGATGGGGATGTGTTAACTGACGTAACGAGATACAGTGAAATGATCATCAATCCTGTAACTACGAGCTGGTGTCGTCCCAATAACCTAGTTTCATGCCCACCTTATCACATTAGCCCAACAGGGAAGATGATTTCTAGAAACGACACGTCTCGGTTTCCATACTCAGCTTATCATCTATATTGTGCACCAGGAAATGGTAAGCATCTGGAGGAACCCTATGATATCTGTGATCCCTATAGTAATCCACAAGCTCAAGAATTGGTTCAAATCCTACCACATCCCGAGTGGGCCGTCCATGGATATCCGAAAAATAAAGGAGACGGGTGGATTAATGATCCTAGGACATGGGAGCTTGATGTCGGTTCATTGTCCAATCGGCTATATTTTTATCAGGTAAAAACAACCCCGTCTTTGAGAGCTCTAAATTTGTTTTCCCTTTAAACTAAACTATAGCTTAAAATGTGTATGGTGTGTGTACACAGGATCCAGGAACAAAGGCAGCAAGGAGGATATGGTCATCTATAAATGTTGGTACAGAGATATATGTAAGCAACAAAGGGATGACAGCTGAATGGAGTGTTAGTGATTTTGATATTTTGATTCCTAATGAATCTACCACTTACTTCACACAAGTTTTGTAGGATCACATCATAAATAATACATACTCCCTCTGTTTTTCTTTTTATCTGTCGCATTTTAGAATTTGCTCTGTTTTTATTTATCTGTCATTTTACATTTCCAATGTATCATTTATTATTTTTTTTTCTCCTTTACCAATAAAATATTTACGTCTCCTATAAAAAAATATACATTTCCAATACTTATTTAATCTGTGCGATTTTTCTCTCGGATATAAAAAACGGAGGGAGTATGAATGATGTGGGTCTTCCCCTTTTTGCTGTCAACCACCCTTTGTTTTGTTGAATGATGTGGGTCTTCCCCTTGAGTCAATTTTTAAGTGGATGATTAGGTATAGTAGACAAAGTACAAAGCAAAATCATTATGATTTCCTACTAAAACTAATCATGGTCAACACAGATAAGTCTCAGCTGTATAACACAGCACTCAAAGCGATATATAGCTATAAAAGTATGAAGTATCCACCAAAATACAAAGACATAAATCTCCAGTTCTCTAACACAACACATGAAGTCTAAAGACAAAACAGGGAAGCAAAATCAAGATAAACATTTATAGTTTGGCTAGTTATGGCTACATAACTAACAATCTTTCTTTCTAGCACCGGGGGGGAGGGGCGAGATTTGTTCTTCATTTGAAACACTTGGCATCCAGGAGAGCCTCACCCTCGAAAGGCTCGTGATCCTCGATCATCTGGCTAACACGCTCCTTCTGAGCTTCATCATTGATGTCCACTTGCTTCCACTCGTAGAGTTCCATGTCGTACACCTCTTCCATCACAAACTTCGGTATTTCCTTCCCTCTGAAAAGCCACAAACCTTTCACCTTGAAGGGTGCTTCTGACCCGATAATCAACATCTTCCCGAATGCATATTTTCTTGCAAGGTCCATTCTTTGCAGAAATCCACCGACTTTGTTCAGCGTCACGAATGAGACCGTGTTTTCATCGTTGTACTTGTAATCACAGAACCACAGTGAGTATCCCTCTGGATCATACATGTCCCAGAAACCTACAATTCACAAGCAACAATAAGAAAAGAAGCCTAGCACAAGAAGTACGAAATCATATCCTATATCAGCCTACTGAATAGAGGGGGAAAAAAACATGGCTTATCAGGGGTTACTTGGAAACACACCGATGACAAAAAGTCCATGAAAAAAGCTCAGCACACACAATTTGTCAAGAGGAACATGGTAGCAGTGAGTTAACTTAATGAACAGTCTAAACGAACAGCAAACGTGATTAGTTAAGTAGCAGTGTAAAGCAGCACATTGAATGAGCATCGCTTCTCAACTAACATCACCAGTTAGCACAATTACAACTGAAAAAGCACGGCAGTTGTTGAAGTGACAATTTCGTTCACGATTACAGCTCCGAGATGTTCGTTATATAACAATCAATCACGCAGACAATTTTGGCAATGTAAGGTGAAAATGTAAGAGTGCAGATCTGACAAATTTGCATGATGAAAAGGAAGAAAAGAAGGAAGGATTTCTTTCACAAAACAGAAGCAGGCTTAGACAAGTTCAATGCACATCGTCCACGTGATACATACAAGGTGTCGCTTTTGAGATAGCTTGGATATCTTAATGAACTTGATCGATAAAAAAACAAAGTTCAGTGACCTGTCCAACCAATTAAAATAAAATAAAAAGTTCACTACCGGTGCCACCTATGTTATCAAGAACTTAATATTCAGAGAGAAAAATCACATACTAAAACAAATTCAACTTTTTTCAACTAGTATAATAAATAACAAACAGAAATACATGCACACAAACTGATCACCAAGTTCTCCAAATCATGAAATAACATTTCAAGGAGATCATATTTTATCAACCAGAAGACAATATACTATCATTACAAAGTACAAACATGAGATACTGAAACAGAGATTTACCCTTGATAGCAACCTCGCGGAAGTTAGTCTTGGTGTTGGAGTAAAGCCTCTTCCATTCATCTAAAATCATTGGGCTAGGAGGCAACAGATCCAGAGGGTTCTTTGGCTTTGGCTTTGGTGCTTCTTCCTCCTCCAAATCCACCTCCTTAGGTTTCACCTGTTCTTTCTTGGCCTCTTTTTTTGGTTCCTCCTTTGACTTTGGTTTTGCAGGTTCTTTAGTTTGCACAGGCTTCTTAGATGCTACAGGTGGAACAGAATCTGCCTGTTTGAAATCTCCCAAAACCTTCTGGAATTTTGGTTGATTAACCAATGTCCAGAAGTACCTCTCAACATGAGGAAACTCAGAGGTAAAACTTTTAGTTAAAATGTTTTTAAATCCCATGAACAGGTTGCATGTCATAATAATATCAGCCAATGTAACTGAATGCCCAACCAAGTAAGTGTTGGAGGCCAGATGGGTATTTAAAGCTCCAAGGGCTCTCTTCAATGCAGAAACAGCAGCCTCCTCGACCTTCATATATGCAAGTATTTAGCGCAATAAGTTTTGTAGAGGCTGTTGAAATAATCTTGATATCAAACAGAAAACAAGAGTTCAAAACAAAGAATAGTAAAAGACGTCTGACTTACAGGAGGCAGAAACACACCAAACCCAAGTCGGGGGACCAACCACTGCCGTAAATTGGTATCAATCTCAGTTGTCGAAAAATCAATCCATTGCTCAACTTGGCCCTAATTAAAAATATAAAATAGCACAACACCACGAAATTCCAGCTTGGATTAAGAGCTTCAACTACAACCACCAAGGAATTTGAGGGGGGGGGGGGGATGGAGAAACTATGCTACAACAATTGAAACTTGATTATACCAAGTGGCATGCTTTATAACCACACATTTCTAATCTCTTTTCACATAGTGGGGGTGGGGGTGGGGGTGGGGGTGGGGGGTGGGGGGTGGGGGTGAATGAATAGAAATATGTGGGGTTATAAAGCATGCCACTTGATATAATCATGTTAATTGTACCATAAAATTTCTTGGGGGAGGAGATCAAGCCCTTACAGTTTCAATTGCAGATGAGCCAAAAAGAGGATTGTCAGCCTTCAACTTGGACACTGCAACAACCAGGCAAAACTTTACACACCAAAAATACTTGTGCCTTAAACTGCCTCAAGGCCCCCAAGAGCAAATAAATTAAATAAAGTCAAGGTAAACCTCACCATAACGAGCAATTGCGTTACTCTCAAACACTGGACCGTCAGGCGTTTCAAGGACAGGAACCTACACAAGGACGAGATCCTTAGGATAAATGCATCAATATCTAAATAAATCAAAATAGATACCTTTCCAATAGGATTCATTTTGAGGAACTCAGGAGTTTTATTTGATACTCCCATCTCAAAATTCTTAGCTAGTTCAACTTGCACTCCACTGTACTCAGCAGCAATAAGTGTTTTAAGAGCATTTTTGTTTGTCTTTTGAGCATGTAAAATCTGCATTGCAAAGAAAGATAAACCATTCAAATTAGAAAGTTTAAGAGAGCAAATTACCCCATAAACATTCAGAAGGGTGCTCAAAAATCAAACATACACTCAAAAGAGTGTCAACAAAAGACCTGCCACAAAGCAGGTTACAACAAAACAGCAACACTAAAGAACAAAACGAATCAGCCTGAAATTGCAGGCCAGTGTTACACTCGAGAAATAGGAAATAATCAAACTCTTGCCCATGCAAACTAACGAAAAAGAAGAGAAAACTTGGTACGACAGTAAAATCTGTGCTGTGTCACCACAGGTCAAGTCTTCGAGCAATGGAAAAGAAATCTTCATACAATAATAAGGTAAGGTTGGAAACAGTAGGTCTAAATAGCTCCTCCCTATTCCAAAACTCACACAGTCCGGAAGTATCCATACACAGACTGCTTTTTTGTTTGTTAATGAGACTCATATATCTTTCTTCCAATAAACCTTAGCACATAGCAAAGTACAATGCCGTTCCATTGGTGATTTAAACAGGGCTATCTAATATCAATCCTCTCACAACTACATATTAAATTCCATCACCACATATTGGATGTCTTCAGTTGAGCGACAAAGACTGCAAAATTGTACAGGCATACATGCGCTTTAAAAAATTTCATTCAGGGGAAGCACCTTCATCTTAAGGAAGATTATACTCTAACAAGCAAGCTTCCTTTCTTTCATGTACATGTGTAGTTTTTTGTCTTTAATGTGACTTCACCTATACTTTCCATCTCAACTCTAGTTGTGTAAATTGAACCATATGACCTTTGCAATAAAACATGATATCGCACGTCCTTGTTAATTGTTTCCATTCAAGGAGGCTATAAGTCACAGTGAATCTCTAAAATTTAGCATTTAATCTACACATACTGAATGAAGAACTATGCATAAGAATTATAAAAATAATTTAAGATTCTATAACATCATTAAATTACAAGGATTCGAGGTATAGCTACCGAAGTGTATCACAAAATCTTTTCAAATACAAACAATTAACAAGGACAAATAACAAATTTCAAAAAATGGGGAGCTACCAAATTTGAAGTTGCTCTTAAGAAATGAAGAAACATGTATCATAATTTGAAGTTGCTCTAAAATAATGAAGATACATATATCATGTTTGACCAAAAATATTAGTGTAGTAAACCTCATGTTACATTCGGAAGAGTTCAGCTGCATGACAAAACATTTCCCGCACACCCCAGCACGGAGATGGGCAATTACATTCAATACACAATAGGTTTTGCAGACACAAACCAGTGGAATCAGTTACGGGCTTTAATATATATGATATCATTGAAAAAGTGGATGGTCTTATACGAGTAATTCTGTGGTCGATCTGAGAAATGAAACCCAGAAGCTATAGAAGAGAACACTTAACTCAGTGAAATTGTGCGATTCAACCAAAAAAAAAAAAAAAACTGTGCATATGCGTTTTAAAGTGAAAGACGAACAACACATGGCAAACAGATGCAGTTTTGCAGTAAAACTGGAAAACTGCAAGAACACTAAGCGCCGCAAATGCAATTATGCAAAAACTGCAAGAACATTACGCGCTGACGGTATCAGAATACAAGGAAACACCATTGAGATCCGAAATGCCATAAAGAAAAGAGCATAAATCAAAACCACCAGGAAAGAAATAATAATTACCAGAGCCATGGCTTTACTTGAGCAAAGTTTCCCTGTATCACTACAACACCAGAAGAAAATCGTCTTCAATAAAAAAAATATGTAGAAAACTGAATCGGATAAAGATCCAGAAATAAATAATAAGAACGGAGAAGGAAGTATTACCGCCGCAGCCCTTCGCTTTTGAGACAGGGAGTTTGCCTGTGAAAATAACTTCTGCCGATAGAGAGGAGATTTTAGGGTTTCGGAGATCTCTTAAGAAAAAGTTGAAACCCAAACCGATCAACCCAATTAACTCAAACCGAAAAACCATAAATCCTTTTTTTTTTTTTTTTAAATCAAATAAAAGAAAGACTTTATTTAAAATAAAATAAAAAAACGGTTAAACCATAACCGCGTGAGTAGCCACCTTGTCTCCTCGTCCCTAATCCCAAAACCCGTATCCTCAGTGACCCACTATGCAGCAGTTTTATCATCAGCCGAATAAACAGCCACAGAGGGCTCAGCAGGTGCAAGGACCGAGAGTCTGCCGAGATTATGTGACTACTCCGCAGGAAGTCATGGGGCACAATCCAATTCAAGTACCTCCTATTAATGCCAACAACATGGATATAAAGTAGAATATCTTGAACATGTTGGGGAACACGCTTGTTCCACGGGAAGTCAATCGAGAACCCGAATGACTTTATGGATCATTTTCTCAAATTTGTGGCACGATGAGATATAATGGGGTTAGCGACGAGGCAATAAAGTCGATAATTTTCAGGTTTGCAAATCGAGAGGAGGCAAGCTAGGATTGGTACGATTCATTACCTAATGATTCGTTACATACGTAGGCGGATGTAGTGAAAGTGTTTTTGAGGAAGTATCTTCCTCCGCGAAGATTTTAGATCCGAAAGAAGAAATTTCTTCATTTGATGGACTCGAGGAGAGACACCGAAAGAGACATATGAGAGATTTCGGAACTCTTGAAGAGATGCCCTCCACACGGTTTTCCCACCGTTGAGCATGTAATTATACTATTCGAGCCTTAGAGCGGTGGATCGAAACAAGTGAACACACCGCAAGTGGCGGAGATATCATGAATCGCCACCCAACAAGCTATGAGGCAGATTGAGAATGCGGCGGATGGAGAAGGACAATGGGGTCAGCGAAGAAGAAGAAAGCCCGATGGAAAGTGTAAAGTCGCTGAAAGAAGAACTCGATTGAGAATCTGCCATGCATGACAAGATGCAAGAAATGGTGCTAAAGATGGACCAAATGGAGTTGGAAAGAAAGAAGGCACACCAATGCCAACTTTGTAGGGGTGGATTTTCTGCCATGGAGTGTACATCATCGAAAAAACCCACTTATCCACAACAGATTGCCACCTACTCCAGCACAACAATAATTTGGAACCCAGAATGATCAACAGAGAATGAATGTCTATGCGATGGGGCAGATGAGTGTGAATCAGCAAGAGTTTGGCCAGCAGCAGTGGAATCAGAATTTTGACAAGTAGCAAGGGCCGCAAATGGATTATGGTATGGGTGATGATTCACAACAATATGATGTGAGCTATGTTGGACAAGGGAATCAGGGACAGTGGAATCAGAGTCAGCAAGGTCAAGGTTGGAATCAGGGGCAGAATCGAAACTGGAATCGTAACAATAATCAAGGCCAAGGTTTTAGACAAGACCAAAGCTCATACAACCGACCTTGGAACCAAGACCCCGAGAATCGAAATTCTACCGAATCGTAAACCAAGGCAACTACCGAATAACGAGAATCGGCAATCTCAATCGCACGCCAACAAACAACAAAAAGTCGAGTGGGGCGAGAATCGGGGATGTAACCGGAACCCAGGGCCGGCGGGCAATCGGCAAGCAAGCCAAATAGCCCGAAACAATAATTCGGCACTACCAAAGATCCGAATGCTCATCTCCACCAGAACAACCAAAATAATCAGCAATTGAATAACTCTAGTGCTCAAAAGACTTCCACAGAAATGCTCCTAGAAAGTTGGATAAGACTGTATCCGAGTTGAACAAAAATGCTGTGGAGCAAAAGGTAGCTACCCATTCCGCTATCCGGAACTTAGAAACCCAAGTGGGTCAAATCACGAATACATTGAAGAAAAATTTGAGTGGTGGCCTCCCGAGAAAATATTGAACATAATCTGAGGTAAGTGAATGCAGTATTCACCAGAAGTAGCAGAGATCTGGGGGTTGATTGGTCAAAGAAAGATAAAGTGACCAAAGCAAAGAATTATCTAAATGAAGAAGATGAGGCTGAGGATTTGGAAAGAGGCAGGGTCGAAACTGAGTTTGAGGCAATGAGAAGAGAGTTGGCGGCAGTCGAAGAGATCTAGCAATTGCAAAGAAAGAGAGAGAAATGGCTGCAATGAAGAAAGAGTTGGAAGCAACAAAGAACGCATTCCTAGATACAACGAAGAATAATAAGGATGTGAACAAGGAATTGCAGGAGATGAGAAACGCCCATGTAAACTTGCAAGCTGTGGTCAGGAATTTAGAGACACAAATGGGGCAAGTGAATCCCAGGCAAGTGAACGTGTTGGAAATAAAATTTATGTTTTGATGATGATTCATCATTTATTCAGTCGTTGTTCTAGACCCTATTGATGAAGTGTCATAACTAGCTGTTATAGTGCAAAGCAAAAAGATATCTAGATATCAATGTATAGGATTTAATAGAGTCTGATATTTGTATAAGTTAAATCAGACAAGCACTGTAATATTTTTAGGTTGTGAACTGAGATAACAAGAAACTGAGATAACGGAAATCGGAAATTAGTTAAAATGGTAAACAGAGCACACCAATTTGAAATCAAGAAGATAGTTCATTTGAGGACACAAACTCGGTTGGCTTATCTAGAAGATCAAGAAGAAGCGAGGACACAGACTCGATTATTGAAGACTGAAGAACTGAGGGTTCAAACTCAGTTATGAAGACCTAAACTGACTTTATGGATCTTGTATGGGGAGCTAAGACACATAAGGATAATGATGTCTTTGCTGATTAATTACTTGGTGTACTCTGATTAAGTCAACTATAATCAAATGAAAAACCGGAGTACTGAGATTTTTGAAGAAGAGTAAAAACTCAGTTAATGCTCTTAAGAACTGAGAACTGATAAAGTTCTCAGTAAATCAGTTTCATAACTAAGGTTTAACTAAACTGAAGAAGAATACAACCGTTACAATTCAAGAATTATGATTGGAGGATAATCTATCCGTTCTGACATAAACGTACAAGCAAGAGAGCGGGACCACTAACGGCTACAAGGATTTGAACTCAAGGAAATTTGACCGTTAGATAAACCCCTATAAATTGACCACTTCTATCAGAAAGAAACAGGGTAGAGGAGGAGGAATTCTAAGAATTAATCTAGTCAAGAAAGATCAAATTAAGGGGGAAAATCCAATTTAAAAGAATTCCTACTAAATACTTAATTGCAAGATCAAGAAATTTCTTCAAGTGTTCATTAGCATTCAAGAAAGTTCAAGATCATTCATTTGAAGAAATACAGAGCTGTGCATAACTTATATATCTAGAAGAAAAGCTCAAATCACAATTGCATCATAGTTATTGATTCAAGTCTCAACTTTGATTCTTTCAAAGGCTTAGACTGTGAAACACCAAGAAGGTGTGAAGGACAGTTGAGTGCAGTCAGGAAGACTGTGGTTGTGATGAGTGGTGAAGAGGCAATTCAACCTCCAAGGACTCAAGTGTTTCAAACAATTGAAGAGCGACAATTCTACATTACTACAAGTGTTTAGATAGTGAAGCTAGGGATTAGTCAAGGACTATCAGTTTAGAACTTTTTGTAACCGGGCCATCTCAAAGAAGTTCTAGTGGAATTTTCCGCATCACAGGGGAAGAGATGATTGACAAGATTACACCACCTGGAACCTCTATAATTATTGTTTATTTACTTTACGCATTTACTTACTTCATTACAGTCATAATTATCTAGTTCTTATTTACAGCAATCTTAAGAAACTGACTCAACAAGCTATCTGATAACTTATATTTTATAAAGGCTAAATCAATCCGCTGCCAGTTAACTAGACTAAGAATAAGTCAGTATTGACTTATACTCAGTTGAGTTAGCTTAACTCCACACAAGTTTTAACTGAACCTTAATTTGTTTTAAATCCAATTTAAAGGAGAAGTTTATTCACCCCCCCTCTAAACTTGTGTTAGCCTTTCCAAGAGACCAATAGAACGCCATCTGTACAAGAAAGGGTAAAGTTGTGGGTAGTGACGTCGAGGCATCCGAGGTCCAGAAGAGTAAAAAGATGGAGAAGACTAGAGCAGGAGATGAAGAGTGGGTGGTGGTTGATAAGGAGACAGGAGTCTGCTGAGATAGAAAGCGGTGGAGAAGCTTGAATCGCGGAACCAAACCAAATGGTCGAGACAAGGGGAAGGTACTGAACAACTCAGTATGGATTACGTGAAAAAACCCTTTGATTTATCTAAATTACCTTACCCCCTTGTAGCCCTACAAAGCCAATAATTTCTCAAAAGCAAAACAAGTTTCTCGATATCCTGAGAAATGTAGAGATAAATATCCCACTTGTGGATGCGCTTGTTCATATGCCATCTTATGTTAAATTTTTAAAAGGGATTTTGTCTAATAAAGCTAAAATGGAGAAAATTGTTTGTTTGAATGAGGAGTGCTCTGCTGTTTTTCAGAATAAGCTGCCCCCTAAGTTGAAGGATCCGGGTAGTTTTTCCATTCCTTGCACCATAGGACGGATGTTATTCCCTAAGGTGTTATATGACTTAGGTGCAAGTGTAAGTTTGATGCCTAGGAGGATATATGAGAGCCTGGGCCTAGGTGAGCTAAAACGAACAAATATGACCTGCGCAGATGGCGGTAGGACTTTGCTAGACCTTTTCCAGCTCGGGTAGGACTTTGCTGAGACATCCAAAAGGGTGAGATTACAATGAGAGCGGGTGATGAGACTGTCACCTTTAATGTCTACAACCCCATTAAGCACCCGGGAAATGATTGGGGCACGCAGGAGGAAGTCCAAAGGTTGGAAGTATTTGAGGAGAGCCCTCTGAGTTGTGAGATGCCCAATGAGGGAGTGAGTAGTGATAGTATCCCTAGGATGCTCGTTGATTCGAATGTAAAATTTGGGGGATACGAGTCTTGCTGAAGACTATAAACTCGGCACCCTATCTTATTTTTGAAATTCAATAAGTCGAGACAACGACATAAAACAAAGGCGCTTGGGGGGAGGCAACCCCGCCATAATAAGACTATTTGGAATAAAAGATGATCTAGGGTTTTTGAGTATCTTCACTGCTTCTCTCTTTGGTGATGATGTTGCACCCGGACGGACATGATTTTATTTGTTATATATGTTGTTCCTTTAGTAGTATGTGCCCGGTGTTCGGGTTGATTAGGAGCTGTCTACCCTATTTGATACATTTCTCCTACTTTTGATGCTACTGTCGGTTTTGAGATACTACTATTTGATCTTGATGTTTTGTAAGCCTTAAGGCATGCTACTACTTTCCTTCGTGTCTGGGCTTTTATTTCTACGCACTATGGATGTTGTTTTTCTATTATGTGCCTCTGTGGCCTTTCTAGCATGCTTAGATGTTCTGTACTTTACCCGTAGGGGTTATTTTTCCATCTATAGCAATCTAGTTTATGCGTTATACATTGCATATCGAGTTTTCTGACGTGACAGGGCCTTATTACTGTTATATCCCATACCCCTATTCAATATTTTGGCACGAGGACCAAGTCCCGTGCATTCCTTGCGTTGTTTCTATCTACTTTAGTATAGGGGTTCGGGTGGCGCTTACACGAGGTTGTTACGGGATTCGATAGCGCTTTTCTGCCGGGTTTTCAAGCTAAGTCTTTTCTTTTCATCTCACACATCGAGGACAGTGTTTCATTCGAAGTGGGGGTGGATACGACTTAGCTTTATTGTTTCGATTGATAAATATGCCGGTATTTGTGATATGCTTAGTTAATGTCCGTTTTCGAGTCAATTCGTGGTTTAAAATTTTAAAACTTTTCACGGTTTGACACCGCGTTATATGCATGTTTCTCACGATGGATTTGGTAAATGTCTTAGTAGTCGAGTAATGTGTGCAGGGCGATTTTATTTTGTCACGATACAAACCTTTTTTAATGCACGTAGACCTTGGTTATACTTAGCTTGGTTGCTATACACACTAATACAACTAGTTTCGAGGCGAAATAGAGAGGTTTACCTAGGCCGGATACGGGATGAGAGTCCTGGTGCTTCTTTGACCCGACCAGAGCCAAATAAGCCAAAATCCCAACATTATACCCTCGTAACCCCTCTAAGTCTTGATAGGACGGTCTGACCACCATCTGAAATGAGCCGTGTTGGTTACTTAGCCTATATTACCCTAACCCTAAGCTTTAATATTGGTCACGTTCCTTTTGATCACCCTACGAGTGGACTTAGTCGTTACTTTAAACACACTTGTTGAAGCAAGTATGGGGTGGGAGATGATGCGTGTTTTGAGAGGATTTGGTTAGTACGAGCTAGTATAATGAAGGGGAGGAGCTCGAGATATTTATTGTGAGGTTTATTGGTTCGAGAAAATTCAAAAAAAAAATGAATGAAAAAAAATGAAAAAATGAAATTTTGAATAAAGTTGAGGAAAAGAAGTCAAGGGAAGATGTTCTGAGTAAATGAAAGTATGATGTTAAAATTGGGGTTGTTTATCAATGAGTATAGAAGGATCGAAGGAGTTTGGTGTGGTTTAGTATGTGTTCAAATAGAAAGTAAATGAGATGATTAGGTTCACTCGTGTTTTCTTTTCTCCATTCCCAAATTTTCCTTTCGATTAACCCCGTCCCGAGCTTAACATTATAACCCTTCAAGTCCTACTTGACCGTATTTAGCCTCGGTTGCCTCGATTAGTTGAGATTCTAGCCCGGTATAATTTGTGTGTAGTCATTTGGCTGGTATTCGAAGCCGGTAACCATTTTAAGTGTAGCCCTCGGTTTATATCACACACACACTTCGTTTTCATGATAAGATAGAGTCAAGTGGCGTACATTCAGTGTCTACTTTACTTTTGCCTTGATGTCGTGAGTGCTATGTATGTTTCGTAAAGTTGATCCCCTGGTCTGTTTTAAAGCGCCTAATTTACTCGAGGGCGAGCAAAGGCTAAGTGTGGGGTGGTTGATGGGAGTCAACTTTACTGTACTTTGGTGTGCAGTTTAACCCCCGATTATCACTTTATTGGCATGTTTTGGGTAGATATAGACCTTATCGAGAGTTATACGCACGGGGAGTTAAACTGTCATATCGATAGTAAACTCCGCTTTCTAACGATATTTATCTCTTTTCCGAGCACTTTTGTCTTGCGGAATTACGTGCGGTGTTTGTTCGTATATGTTATTGCAGGACTTAGGTGACTCGAGGACCCGAAAGGCGATGTTTTTGGGATGAGAAACGGGTTCGTGGCACGAATGTAGCATGAAAGTGAGGAAAAGTCAAGTTTAGAGTGAAATCAAGGCAAACTGGCATTTGCCATACCTCAAACTGGCGTTTGACTCAAGCCTACCTCAAACTAGCGTTGGCCAGTCCAAACTGGCGTTTGACAGAAGTAGCATTGATACTGAAAGTTGAGTTTTTAGCCAAACTAGCGTTCAAATTACCCCTAAACTGGTGTTTGGATGGGTTCAGCCCGAATCAAAAAGCTCATTCAAGCCAAACTGGCGTTCAGACACTGCAAACGGGCGTTTGTCCATCAAGGCATGATCCATGAACTGGCGTTCAAGTTAAGGCAAACACTCATCCATGTAAGGAGAAACCCTAATATCATCAAGATTTCCAGGCAAACTAACGTTTGTCTGGACCCAAACGCTCGTCCAAGACCGACAGAAGAAAATTTTCGACCTACACTATAAATACGCAGATCATTCAGCCCCTAATTATCTTTGGCCGTCTTTAGACTTTTCCTAGGCGATTTAGGTGCGATTTTAGTGTAGTTTGATCACCTTTCAATCCATTGATTCCATAGATTACTCCTTTGATTCTAAACACTTTTTTATAGCTTAGATTTACCTTTCAAGTACAAAAGAATCGAATTTTGGTGCAATTATTTATTCATATTTTATGGATCAGATTTTCTGCAAGTTATATGGTAATGACTTCTCTTTATTTATTGTCTTGAGTTTGATTCCAATTCTTATTTCGTTTATTAGCATAATCATGAGTAGCTAATTGCATGTGTAGTCGAATTATGTGAAAGCGAGCGAAAACCCTAAGGGGGATGAGATTGGGAGTTGTGTAGTGCGTAATTAATGTTTAAACGATTAATCCACATCCTAAAACTTATTTTAACATCTTTGAATTAGATTGATCACCTAGTTCACAGTCACACACATCGAACTTATAGATGCATTTTGCGGTGAGATTGCGTAGATTCGGCCTAGTTGTTAGGTCCGTTTCCAATACAGAGGTTTGTCATTGTTGTTCGAGCAACTCTATAGCTTAATCATGTTAGGATAATCGGTTTTCTAAAGGGAGAGTCGGTTAGCTTCACATAAGGTGGTTAGAACGAGTTGTTCAGTCTAATCACTAGAATTAGGAGTTGGCACCCGTGGATGTTGTTAAACTACTTAGGATAGGTAGATCGGTTAAGACACGTTCCCTGTCAAGTCCTTCCTTAAGGGTAAAAGTAGCTCGTGGGATCATAGTTCGGCTATACCTTTTAATAACTAGAAGTAAACACCGGTAGTATAATCTTTATTTTTGCGCTAGTATAAGACCTTTCAACCTTTGACTGACCTGAACTAAGTTATATGTCAGCTTTGGTACTTAGACATTACTCCCTGTGGATTCGACCTTGTGACCACTATACTCCCGTTGACCCGATACTCTGCCGGTAAAAGTTAGCGGTTAAGTATTTTGCTATCAAGAATTTTGGCGCCGTTGCCGGGGAGTAATCATTAGTGTGTAGTGTCCGAAGACAATTTGTGTAATTGTTTTTGATAATGGATGACGAAATTTATCTCACCTTATTACTTGCTTTGTGCTTGTAAGTAATACACTATCGCAAACCCTAAGTATATCAAGATGTAACCGCTTAACACGAAGTATGGCATGCACGTGAGGATTGAGTTAATGGTGATATACTTAAATCTGTTAGTCCGTGGTGAACTTAATCGAGTTTAGGGTCTCTTGATTAAAACACCAATAATGCGCCTGAACACCTTAGGGTGTGATAGTCTTATCCGGATGTCGCTAGCAGGTACCTACGTGGGGCATTTATATATGATGGCATTCATATAGATCGGACCTATTTAATCTGTATTTCTTGATATAATTCCGTAATCAGGAAATCTTATTAAATCATTAGATGATCATATATGGATCAACCTTAATCCTGAGGTGATCACAGGGTGCTACTTGTCTTGGGGTAGTGTTTGATGGGTTAGTTACAGTTCACTTAAATATGTGTTCAAAGCCACTTCTCATTGGCATTATCTTCTGATGAGTGAGTAGTTCTGATTTTCACAGACATGGAATCCATTCTTTCCTGCGGGAAGTAGAGAGACAGCCCCCTTATTTGTTAGCCCTAAGAAAGTGATCGATCCCGGGAGTTCACATTTGACTAATTAGCTACTAGTCAGATATGTGCACTAATTGATCATCATGGGGTTAATGGTAAATAAGGATAATATATTCTGTGTCGGGTTTACGGAGACATCCCACACAGAGTGGACAGTCTATGGAGGGTTAATCCGTATGTAGTGATTATATCAATGGACGCTTATTCACTCTATAGGTTGAGTATAAGTATATAACTATAATTGGTAGAGTTCAGTTTCGGGTTTATGGTGGCGTAATCCCGGAATTAATAATTTAATATATTTATTATGTTCGATGAACAATATATTTAATTATTGGAGCTACTGGTTATAGGTCCATGGTCCCCAATGTGGCTTCTATAATTTGGGCTAACATTCTTGTTTATTTGGGTCTCAGAAATAATTAATTGGTTCGGCCGATTAATTGATATGCATGGATATTATTTAGTTGGGCTAAATAATATAATACACATAAAAGGCATTTTATGTGGGCTAAAACCCTAGGGAGGTGGCGCCATTTTGGTCTTAATTAGCACAAGAATTAATTTTCTTGTGTTATGGAAAATAAAAGATATTCTTGTTATGTAATTGATTGTATGACTTGTTATTTGATTTCCTATTGGTCAATAACATGTCACAATTATTCATTAAGGAAAATATCTTTTTATTTAATTTAATTAATTAATTATTTAATAAATTTAAACTTGGAGACCAAGGATTTACTCTCCTATAAAAAGAGAGTTATTCCAAGTGTAAAACACACTTGAAAATTTCGGCCATCATCACCAAAATATAGAGAAAAATTAGTTTTCTTGTCTTGGGTTTTAGAAGAAGAAAAACAAGTTTTTCTTGGTGTTGCATATCAAGGAGGTTCTCATATCAAGAAAGGTGTCCACCAACCACCGTCTGGAGAACACATTGGAAGATCAAGGCTTCTCGTCCTAAGATCAAAGCTTCTCTTCCTACTATTGGTATGGTTTTTCTTAACCCCCTTGTAGTAATTAAATCCTTTGTTTATGTGTTATAATATATGAATCATGATCCATCCGCTGCGCATAGATCTAATTTGTTTAGATCTGAGCTCCTACATCCTTCAGTAACGTTTGATATCTCTTAAGTTGACCGAAAGCTTGGGCTTATGTCATTTTTTATTTTGTTTTCCTGTTGTTTCATGTTTTACAGTGGATTACCTGAAGCTCCAAAGAACCTCTTATCGAACCGATTGAGGAGATTGAAGCTTACGCGCGTCACAAAAACAGTCAGCGCCGAGAGGAGATCGTGATTGCTAGTCCGAACCCTTTGTTTGAAGAAGAAGAAGGGGTAGTAGAAAGCTCACTCTCAGATTCCTCTGTAGAAATGGACGATATAACGACTCGTAGAGAGGGCAAAGACCCCATCGATGAACATGACGCACTATGGCAAACCTCGAACACTACTGGTGGTAACGCAACACCGCCGTTGCAAACCCACCGAGGACCCCTCGTCATGAACCGTTAAGAGAGGACAACACAGTGTTACGAAGGACAGGGATTGGACAGCACATGGGAGGACAAAATGCTTAGAATACTCAGAACTTCAGACCCGATCGAATTAGACCAAGAGACTGTAAATCGAGTACTGCAGATGCTAAGGGATCAGGAGAACCAACAGGGTTTCCAAAACCCGTATCCTCAACAACCCCCTATGCAGCAGTTTTATCAACAGCCGAATTATCAGCCACAGAGGGCTCAGCAGGAGCAAGGACCGAGAGTCTGCCGAGATTATGTGACTACTCCACAGGAAGTCACGGGGCACAATCCAATTCGAGTACCTCCTATTAATGCCAACAACATGGATATAAAGCATAATATCTTGAACATGTTGGGGGAACACGCCTTGTTCCACGGGAAGTCAACTGAGAACCCGAACAGCTTTCTGGATCATTTTTTCCAAATTTGTGGGACGATGAGATATAATGGGGTTAGCGACGAGGCAATAAAGCTGATAGTTTTCGTGTTTGCACTGAGAGGAGCTGCTAAGAATTGGTACGATTCATTGCCTAATGATTCGTTACATACATGGTCGGATGTAGTGAAAGTGTTTTTGAGGAAGTATTTTCCTCCGGCGAAGATTTTAGATCTGAAAGAAGAAATCTCTTCATTTGATGGACTCGAGGGAAAGACACTGAAAGAGACATATGAGAGATTTCGGGGCCTACTGAAGAGATGCCCTCCACATGGTTTTTCCACTGTTGATCAAGTAATTATACTATTCAGAGCCTTAGAGCCAGTGGACCAGAACAAGCTGAACGCCGTAAGTGGCGGAGATATCATGAATCTGTTGGAATAGTGTCCTAAACCCAATCGGGTTGGACCGGATCCAACCGGGTCGGATCATTTCTACTATTTCTTTATGTTTATGCATATATTAAATGGTTTTTTAGTTGTCATATATATGTTCTTTTAAAGAACCAATTATGAATTGTTAGATGATGACGTCCTTAGTATTAAACTGTGATAGGGAAACCATGATAGGCGATTATGGTTGATGAGATCTCTAATCACTTTAATAAGTTTGATACTTAAATGTCTCTAGGCTGATGTACTATTAAACAGGGCATTGATAGTATAAACAGACTAACACGTATTAGATGTCTTCTGTCTTTAGGGCAGGGATAGATCTCGTCTATGGAAGTGTAGAGACACTTGGACTGCACGTGGGCGTGTATTAGAGAATGCGTGACGTTAGGATCGACCCACTTACACGGATAAGTGTCACACTATGTGGCGGTTGTGTAATTATCCTTAAGACCGAGTCTTCATGGCATCACGGTGTGGATTGTCATGCTTTGACACTATTGAGGTTTCCCTGTACGGGCGATCATGCGGTAGTGATTGGGTATGATCATCAAGCACGCGGAGTATACATGATTGGTCGTCCGGGAATCGCGTATCCTATGATTGGGATCGAATATCCGAAATGGTCTTCTTATAAGGAATGTCTTACTCGTGAATCTTTGCAAAGTGGGAGTAAACGAAGTTACTTCGAGAGAGCATGATATCCAGATTATAAGATACATTCGTTGATGTTTTGACACTCGACTAACGACTGTATGGATATTATTACAGCGATGAGATTGTAAATTACACGGTAACTGTTTCATATGAAAGGTAGTAGTCATTGCATTTGACTCTTCCGATGATTGGGGGTCACGGTGTGTTGCTAGACGCTATCCCGTGATTGTTAGGTATGAAGGGCGTTTTCGTAATTTGCACTTTGTGCCTACGGCCAATATATTCGGAAGCCTATCGGGTCACACACATATGGACATCTAGCCGGATTAAAATGTGGTTATAGTTGATGACCAAATAAGGAAAGAATTTATCTCGTACTATAAAGGTTATAGTGGTAAATTAATATGGTGGTATTTATTTATTATGAATAAATAAAATACAAGATATTAATTATATTAATTAAAGAATATTACGAAAGCCAATTTATGGCTAAAGGTGGCGCAACTTATTAGTGTATAAGATACACTTGGATTGTGCAATTTAATTAATGATATTACCTATTATTAATATTAGATATTAATAAAATAAAATAAAATAATATATAGATATATTATCCATGCATGCGTGTGTGCATAAATGCAAATTGATTTGCATGCATGCAAGTATGCGTGTATATATATATATATATATATATATATATATATATATATATATATATATATATATATATGATATTAATAGATTTATTTGTGTAATAAATATGTGATATATACACATGTAGAAAATTGATTTATGGTAATAAGATAAATATAGTCAATATTAGATATTGACAATATCTTGGAATATTCAATATAAGATATTGACAATATCCTAGATTTATTTAATATGAGATATTATAATAAATGAGATAAATCAATCAATTATATTTTCCTTATTTTATTGGGAAAATGTTTTCTTCTCCTCCACACTTTGATGGGGCGCCCTCTACACTATAAATAAGAGGTGTGTCGTGTCAAGCTTTTTATGACATCATAATTCCAAGAACTAATAGTTCTTGTGTAAAATAGAGAGCATCCTATGAGAGTTGGAGAGAGGAAAAGGCCGGTCTAGCAACCGGAGTTTTCCAATAGCAATCCATGATGGGATTCCGCGGGTGTTCGTGTGGACTAGCGGTAGAGGCCGAACGCTTGGGTGGCTCTATGCGAACTACTCTCCCAGACGGTCAAAGCGTCGATCTTTTAGATCAACCAAGGTAACCACCGTCTCTTCGACTCGTTTGTTTATTGCTTAAACGAAGTCGATCCTGGTTAAAAGGAAATAAAATTTTGAATTCACCGAGTTCCCGTAGATTTCCTAACAGTGGTATCAGAGAGAGGTTCGAGCTTAAGCAATAAGCATGTTATTTTGCGTAGTTAATTTTATCGTTTAAATCACGTAATTAAAAGATGAAAGATTTTTTATTCGCAAAAGTGATGCATGAAAAGAAAAAAAAAATGAGATCGGGTGGTGCTCGGCCGACTGGCGGCGGCTGGACGGCGGTGGCGGCAGCAGGGCAACCTGCTGCCGGCAGTCGGTTGACCGGACAATGCTGGCGGATCTCCAAATTTTTGTTTTGTGTATTTTGTGTTTCAATATTGTTCATAGTTGTGATTGGTAATTCCTCCTTTGTTTAGTTGTGTCATGTGGCTAACCAATGGTTCAAATAGTTTGAGCCATTGGGATGCCACATGGCATTAAAATAATAATGGTCTTTCCAAACTTTGTTTGGAATAGCCAAGCCATTTCCAAATATTTGATTTGGGAAAAGCTTGCAGCTCAACTTACACTTCCAAAATTTTGATTTTGGAAAGTGGTCGAACTTAAACTAAAATTATTTAGCCTTTCCAAATATTTGATTTGGAATAGCTGCAGCGCTTTCCAAATATTTGATTTGTAAAGGCAGTTCTTAGCTTGAGCCACTTCCAAAATTTTGATTTTGGAAAGTGGCTGCGCTTTAGCTTCAAATTTGGTTTAGAAAACAAAAGACATCTTTTGATTACGAATCAAAAGAAAGAAACAAAAGAGAAATAATTTTAATTTTGATTTATTTTAGAATAGTTCTAATTAATTAAAATTAAAATTAAAATCGCTTAAAATTAATCGTTAATTTTATTTCGTTTAAAATCATTTAATTAATTAAATGTTAATTAGTTAATTGATTGGATAAAATTATTTAATAGATTAAATGTTAATTGATTAATTAAGATGCAAGTAGTTAAATTTTAATTTTATCTCTTTCATAAGATTTTATTGTATGGATTAGATATAGTAGATATAATATGATTATATGGACTCCGATTGATCATGTACTCGACCGATAGGATAGATGTGAATGATTTAATTTTTCTCGTTGTTTTAAAATTGTCCTGAGGCCGTTATGAAGAACGTGACCTAGTTTATTTTTGCGTTTATCCCATTCCGTTGACTTCCCCGTGTGCGGCGGGTGTATTTATTTTATTAGATAGAATTAAATGTAACAAGAATGGAGCAGAAGATGGAGACCAAAGAAAGAAGAATAAAGATCCCATTGGAGAATGGCGCATTAAAGATCCTATTGGCGGTTGCAGCTACCCTTAGATTGTGACCCAGCGGTTTTCGTCGATTTGTATTCAAACCGCACTTAGGAAAAGTCCATGATCATACCGGTTACTTTACGCATTTATTTATTTTGTGCTTGTATTTATTTTATATGATACGATAGATGCATGACTAGGCACGATCTAGATAAATGTGTAGGATGTATGTTTATAGAGATAGACATATTTATGATGAGACCATGATTAAAAATTAATTAAGTGAATTAATTTACATAAATACTTCCACCTCAAAAGAATCAAGTTGAAATTGCCTCCCCATATTATAATGACGTTGAAGAGCCCTTTGTTCGGATCCAACTCATCACCAAAAGCGAGGGGTTGACCTACCTCGGGTATATCGTTATTATCGAGATATGATCGTATGAGATCTCACGAATATCGGGGTTATGACTTGACTAAGAATTCTCTCTCGCCACCACCAAAGCGGGTCGTTTGGATTTTAGAGGCAAGGGTTTGACTATTTCATAAGATGAAAATTTGTCAAAGAGTTGACTAGTCAAACAACAAGAGTCGTATAGGATACGATTGACAAAGGGATGTTGTCTACCTATTATGCTATTTTCGGCCCACCAGCCAAAGCGGGGGTCGGGGTAGTTTAGTGGGATCTTGTCCACTAAAGAAATTAATAATTCTTGAAAGTCAATTGGAAGTAGTTGACTAGTGGGAGCAAAATCATAAACCAAAAGACCATTTTTGATTTTGCGTGTATAAACAACAACACTCATTTATTTTCATTTTTATGTTGTAGTTTTAGCAAACTTTATATTTATGTTTAATTCTCGATTAGTAAAACCAAATTATGATCAAGTAATTTTGAGAAACGTTCTCAAATATGGTTAAGTAATTTTAATCCTTTTAAAATAAGCAATGACATGAGCAATCCCGTTATAGTAGTTAGAGACAAGGAGATTACATAATTGATACAGTGCTCCGAGACTTTAACTATTAATGAAAGCGGAAGCTCATGATATGATTAAATCTATTGAAATAAGTTTCAATGAATTTGTCATATATTGAATACGATCCAAGATGATCATTCTGTCATATGATGACAATTAATTCAAACGTTGAATAAGAATGACCACATCGAATTTTGGAAATGTTGTTCTCAAAATTGTAAGATTTAAGTATCGACTTAACTCTATCATTGCTTAAAGGTTAATTAGATAGTCAATGTTTTGAATACGATTCAAAAGGTTAAATAAACTATTTAATAAACTTTAGATTTTCTTTATGAAAGGAGATTAAAGACATAGCTCTTGTGATCTTTCTTAAGTCTTATGAAGACTACACTAAGAAATATTTACAAGTGCTTGAAGGATTAAAAAGGAAGTTAGGGCGTGTGCTTAAATAGAGAACTCATTGAAGTCTCTATTGTAGGCAAGTGAGTTGAGATAAATCTATCTAAGTTCAAGTCAACTCTTAGATATATGATATCTTACGAGTGTGATTAAATTAGAAAGATTAAATCTACGATATGGAAGGTTAAACAAATGTTGTAACACTTACCATATTCGGATCTAATAAATCGATAAGTGGAACTAAATAATCATTATTATGTTCGGTTCTTATGAAGAACATGCTTTCGCTTATTTGTTAGGATTTAGTAGACATATTCAATTGTAAAGAATAAATGTTATTCCGATAAAGTTGGAAGGTCACCGAATCTAACATACTAGATTGATGTCACTATATAGTTGATGTATGTGATGAGATCTCAACTAAATATTTGTATGGTCATTATCCTTAATATTTGTGGTTGTTCTAGACATAGTCTCTCTGGAAGAGAAGCGTGTAATTAAACGTCATTTTGATGATGTTGAACCATATGATTATGAATCATGTGGGTTAAACGTATCTTATCTAAAGATGACTAAAATACCCTTTTATGAAAGGTTGTAAAATCTGGAAAAATTGTCTAAAGCCTAAACATTCCGATGTTTGTTGGCTTGTGACAATTAATGCCACAAATAATTGTTTGTTAATCTCATCACTATTTTTAGAAATAGTTGAATGTACTCGTGAAGTGCATAATTGTAAAGCCCAAAAGTTCGAGCTAGTACGATATGAGATTGATGGGCTACTTAGAATTAATCTTCAATTGGATTGAAGCAATTAATACCAAAGGTGTTTCGAAGTCGTCTGAAAGGAATAAGATTCTTCCTTTGAAGGATACCATCTTTGGGATACGCAATTAGATTGTGTTCCCAAAATGGAAACAACACTTTATGTGATAAAGGTGTGACGCAAGCCATGCGAAGTATCCCTTACCCATTTCGGGATAAAGGTGCCTTATACTTAACCGAGTTCCAAAGAATGAGGTTGAATAAATTCCATATTAGATATGGAAGAGGATAATGTCGAATCTATCTTAACCGATGATTTGAAGTTGTCATAGGCAAAGTCAGAAAGGCTTGGAGCCTAGTACGACATATGTGACTTTGTGGAGTATCATAGCAAGTATGCTATATATTATTTACTTGTCCATGGAGCAAAATGTTTGTCTCCAAACATGCTGTCTTCTAAAGGAAGTGTTTCTTCCAAAAGAAACAGTGGGAGTGAATTAGATCTCAAAAGTAGTTTGAGAACCACAAAGATATATTCAACCATTGGAACGTGAGCGGAGCCGCCCGATAACGATGAGGTGTAGAACATTTGCTTTCAAGCACACAAAGTTCTCAGAAGTCTCAGAGATAACCTCAAGCCTGAAAGGGTCAGCAGTACGCTTCATCTTGAAGAATGAATATCTCACGACTTATGAAGGAATGTTTGAAAGGCAAGGTTGAAAGATATGGCCAGGAGCCATAATATCTCAATTAGATTCCATCGGTGACAACTAGGTTATGAACCTAGTCTGCCTTACCTAGAGGAATGTCCCCGTAAGGTCGAGCCCACTTATTCGGACTATGCTTGTTATAACTTCGTATCATGGCTATATGATAGTGTTGATGACATTGGGAAGAAAGCTCAATGTTGATAGACGATAACATGATATGTGAGCCCACGAGATCCATTTATGGACTCAAACAAGTTTCTCTAGACAATTTCTTTGTTTGATAATCAAGGAGTTTGATTTAGTCAAAAGAAGGATATGCCCATGTGCAAGATGGATAGTGAGAGTGTGTTACGATTTTTGAGTAAGGTATTGGATATCTCTCTCGAGAATTGTCACCCCATGTCACAATAATTAATGTTTGGTAGTTCAAGGTCTTTATGAAAGCACTTGAATTAGCAGCCTTATTTTAGAAATAAGAATCTATAGTGATGGATTTAATCATTGTTTAGATTATAGTTTACCTATATAGATGTGATGCTAAAAGAAGTTTAGCATAGATCGCGAGATCTGTCTATGTTAGGACATTGGTCCTAAAGATAAGGTGAAAGATGATGTTTATGGAAGGTTTCCTTCGCTACTACGATAGGAACCATCTTATAGGTAATGCCGGATGTTCATACTCCATGAATAGTCATGAGCAAGTATGAAAGTAGATCTGGTGAAGGTCGAGAATATCCTTAAACAAGTTAAGGATGATTTCCTAGTTTATTGAAACTTAGAATTAAATAAGCGTAGATATACAGACGTATATCCTGAGTCTTATGAAGGCGAGTGGGAGCTACAGTCTGGGTTTGCAGTCACTTTGATTAAGTGATACAAAGGAGTCGGAAATGTTCTAGCCTATGGTCATCAGAAATTCTACAACCGAGCCAAAACACAAGTAGTGCCTTAAAGGCGCGGCCGAGCAAAGATACATGGATCTAGTAGGTTCATTCCTGAACCTTATACGGTTCTTCCACCTTTTCAGATAGCCGATATAGTAAGTGGATTTATTGCTTGAAGCAAGGACCAGGGTCTCGTCAGAGATTTGTGTGTGTGTTGAGGCGGTTACTTTGACTTGGTCAATTTGGAACATGATATGAAGATAGTCTCGAGTCCCCACGGATAGCGATCCGTTTATGGCTAGAAATTTGTTTGCAGTATTGCATGAGATTCTTGTGTATCAACTTGGTCTTGTGTGTGCGAGTGATTGGTTTTAGGCCAAGTGGGAGATTGTTGGAATAGTGTCCTAAACCCAATCGGGTTGGACCGGATCCAACCGGGTCGGATCATTTCTACTATTCTTTATGTTTATACATATATTAAATGGCTTTTTAGTTGTCATATATATGTTCTTTTAAAGAACCAATTATGAATTGTTATATGATGACGCCCTTAGTATTAAATCGTGATAGGGGAAACCATGATAGGCGATTATGGTTGATGAGATCTCTAATCACTTTAATAAGTTTGATACTTAAATGTCTCTAGTCGATGTACTATTAAACAGGGCATTGATAGTATAAATGTAGGACTAGCACGTATTAGATGTCTTCTCATCTTTAGTAAGCGTGGATAGATCTCGCTCATCGAAGTGTAGAGACACTTGACCGTGCGTGGACGTGTATTAGAGAATGCGACGTTAGATCGACCCACACTTACACGGATAAGTGTCACACTATGTGGCGGTTGTGTAATTATCCTTAAGACCGAGTCTTCATGGCATCACGGTGTGGATTGTCATGCTTTGACACTATTGAGGTTTCCCCAGCCACGGGCGATCATGCGGTAGTGATTGGGTATGATCATCAAGCACGCGGAGTATACATGATTGGTCATCCGGGAATCGCGATCCTATGATTGGGATCGAATATCCAAATGACCTTCTTATAAGGAATGTCTTACTCTCGTGAATCTTTGCAAAGTGGGAGTAAACGAGTTACTTCGAGAGAGCATGATATCCAGATTATAAGATACGATCGTTGATGTTTTGACACTCGACTAACGATCGTATGGATATTATTACAAATGATGAGATTGTAAGTTACACGGTAATCAAGCTTTCACATGAAAGGTAGTAGTCATTGCATTTGACTCTTCCGATGATCGGGGTCACAGCAGTGTTGCTGCACGCTATCCCGTGATCGTTAGGTATGAAGGGTGTTTTCGTAATTTGCACTTTGTGCCTACGGGCAACATATTCGGAAGCCTATCGGGTCACACACATATGGACATCTAGCCGGATTAAAATGTGGTTATAGTTGATAACCAAATAAGGAAAGAATTTATCTCGTACTATAAAGGTTATAGTGGTAAATTAATATGGTGGTATTTATTTATTATGAATAAATAAAATACAAGATATTAATTATATTAATTAAAGAATATTCCGAAAGCCAATTTATGGCTAAAGGTGGCGCAACTTATTAGTGTATAAGATAAACTTGGATTGTGCAATTTAATTAATGATATTACCTATTATTAATATTAGATATTAATAAAATAAAATAATATATAGATATATTATCCATGCATGCGTGTGTGCATAAATGCAAATTGGATTTGCATGCATGCAAGTATGCGATATATATATATATATATATATATATATATATATATATGATATTAATAGATTTATTTGTGTAATATATATGTGATATATACACATGTGTAAATTGATTTATGGTAATAAGATAAATATAGTCAATATTAGATATTGACAATATCTTGAAATATTCAATATAAGATATTGACAATATCCTAGATTTATTTAATATGAGATATTATAATAAATGAGATAAATCAATCAATTATATTTTTCTTATTTTATTGGGAAAAGGTTTTCTTCTCCTCCACACTTTGATGGGGCGCCCCCTACACTATAAATAAGAGGTGGGTGTCAAGCTCTTTTGTACATCACAATTCCAAGAACTAATAGTTCTTGTGTAAAATAGAGAGCATCCTATAGAGAGTTGGAGAGAGGGAAAAAGGCCGGTCTAGCAAACCGAGTTTTCCAATAGCAATCCATGATGGGAATCCGGCGGGGTGTTCGTGTGGACTAGCGGTAGAGGCCGAACGCTTGGGCGGCTCTATGCGTAACTACTCTCCTTAGACGGTCAAAGCGTCGATCTTTTAGATCAACCAAGGTAACCACCGCTCATCGACTCGCTTTGTTTATTGCTTAAACGAAGTCGATCCTGGTTAAAAGGAAATAAAATTTTGAATTCCGCTGCGTTCCCGCTTAGATTTCCTAACAGAATCTGCCGTCTGAACAAGCTATGAGATAGATTGAGAATGGGTCAGATGGAGAAGGACAATGGGGGTCCAGCAGAAAGAAGAAGAAATCCCCGATGGAAAGTGTAAAGTCGCTGAAAGAAGAACTCGATAGAGAATCTGCCATGCATGACAAGATGCAAGAAATGGTGCTAAAGATGGACCAAATGGAGTTGGAAAGAAAGAAGTCACATCAATGCCAACTTTGTGGAGGTGGACATTCTGCCATGGAGTGTTCATCATCGGAAAATTCAACTTATCCACAACAGTTGCCACTTACTCCAGCACAACAACAATTTGGAACCCAGAATGATCAATAGAGAATGAATGTCTATGAAATGGGGCAGATGAGTGTGAATCAGCAAGAGTTTGGCCAGCAGTAGTGGAATCAGAATTTCAACAATCAGCAAGGGCCGCAAATGGATTATGGTATGGGTGATGATTCACAACAATATGATGTGAGCTATGTTGGACAAGGGGGTCAGGGACAGTGGAATCAGAGTCAGCAAGGTCAAGGTTGGAATCAGGGACATAATCAAAACTGGAATCATAACAATAATCAAGGCCAAGGTTTTAGACAAGACCAAAGCTCATACAACCGACCTTGGAACCAAGACCCCGTAATCGAAATTCTACCGTAATCGTAACCAAGGCAACTACCGTAAATAACCGTAATCAAGAATCTCAATCGCAAGGCCAACAAAGAACAAAGAAAGTCGAATTGGGGTCGAAATCAAGGATGTAACTGTAACTGTACAAGCAGGCAATCGGCAAGCAAGCACCCGCCTAAACAATAATTCGCACCTACCAAAGATCCGAATGCTCATCTCCACCAGAACAACCAAAATAATCAGCAATTGAATAACTTTGGTGCTCAAAAGACTTCCACAGAAATGCTCCTAGAAAAGTTGGATAGGATTGTATCCGAGTTGAACAAAAATGCTGTGGAGCAAAAGGTAGCTACCCACTCCGCTATCCGGAACTTAGAAACGCAAGTGGGTCAAATCATGAATACATTGAAGAAAAATTTGAGTGGTGGCCTCCCGAGCAATACTGAACAGAATCTGAGGGAAGTGAATGCAGTATTCACAAGAAGTAGCAGAGATCTGGGGTTTGATTGGTCAAAGAAAGATAAAGTGACCAAAGAAAAGAATTATCTGAATGAAGAAGATGAGGCTGAGGATTTGGAAAGCTGCAGGGCTGAGTTCGAGGCAATGAGAAGAGAGTTGGCGGCAGTTGAAAGAGATCTAGTAATTGCAAAGAAAGAGAGAGAAATGGCAACAATGAAGAAAGAGTTGGAAGCAACAAAGAGCGCATTGCTAGATGCAACGAAGAATAATAGGGATGTGAACAAGGAATTGCAGGAGATGAGAAACGCCCATGTAAACTTGCAAGCTGTGGTCAGGAATTTAGAGACACAAATGAGGCAAGTGAATCCCAGGCAAGTGAACGCCATTTGTACAAGAAGGGGTAAAGTTGTGGGTAGTGACGTCGAGGCACCCGAGGTCCAGAAGAGTAAAAAGATGGAGAAGATTAGAGCAGGAGATGAAGAGTGGGTGGTGGTTGATAAGGAGATATGAGCTGCTGAGATAGAGAAAGCTGTGAAGAAGCCAAATGCGGAACCAAACCAGCGGTCAGACACAACCGGGGAAGGTACAAACAACTCAGATATGGATTCTGTGAAAAAACCCTTTGATTTATCTAAATTACCTTACCCCCTCGTAGCCCTACAAAGCCAGTAATTTCTCAAAAGCAAAACAAGTTTCTCGATATCCTAAGAAAAGTAGAGATAAATATCCCACTTGTGGATGCGCTTGTTCATATGAGATCTTATGTTAAATTTTTAAAAGGGATTTTGTCTAATAAAGCTAAAATGGAGAAAATTATTTGTTTGAATGAGGAGTGCTCTGCTGTTTTCAGAATAAGCTGCCCCCTAAGTTGAAGGATCCGGGTAGTTTTTCAATTACTTGCACCATAGGAAGGATGTTATTCCCTAAGGTGTTATATGACTTAGGTGCAAGTGTAAGCTTGATGCCTAGGAGGATATATGAGAGCCTGGGCCTAGGTGAGCTAAAACGAACAAATATGACCCTGCAGATGGCGGATAGGTCGCTTAGGCGCCCCATGAGAGTTGTTGATGATGTTTTGGTTCAGGTAGGGAAGCTTGTATTTCCGGTTGATTTCGTGTATTAGACATGGAGGAGGCTAGTCAAACCCCGATTCTATTAGGTTGACCTTTTCTGGCTACGGGTAGGACTTTGCTAGACATCCAAAAGGGTGAGATTACAATGAGAGCGGGTGATGAGACTGTCACCTTTAATGTCTACAACCCCATTAAGCACCCGGGAAATGATTGGGGCACGCAGGAGGAAGTCCAAAGGTTGGAAGTATTTGAGGAGAGCCCTCTGAGTTGTGAGATGCCCAATGAGGGAGTGAGTAGTGAGAGTATCCCTAGGATGCTCATTGAGTCGAATGTAAAATTTGGGGGATACGAGTCTTGCCGAAGACTATAAACTCGGCACCCTATCTTATTTTTGAAATTCAATAAGTCGAGCCAACGACGTAAAACAAAGGCACTTGGGGGGAGGCAACCCCGCCATAATAAGACTGTTTGGAATAAAAGGTGATCTAGGGGTTTTTGAGTATCTCGCTGCTTTGTTCTCTGCGGTGATGATGTTGCACCCGGCATGACATGATTTTATTTGTTATATATGTTGTTCCTTTAGTAGTCTGTGCCCGGTGTTCGGGTTGATTAGGAGCTGTCTAGCCTATTTGATACATTTCTCATACTTTTGATGCTACTGTCGGCTTTGAGATACTACTATTTGATCTTGATATTTTGTAAGCCTTAAGGCATGCTACTACTTTCCTTCGTGTCTGGGCTTTTATTTGTAAGCACTATGGATGTTGTTTTCCTATTATGTGCCTCTGTGGCCTTTCTAGCATGCTTAGATTTTCTGTACTTTACCCATAAAAGAAGACTTAGCTTGAAAACCCAGCAGAAAAGCGCTATCGAATCCCTTATCCTTTGGAGAAGAAGCCGAGAGCGGAGAATAATTTTTAAAAAACATCGATATTCATTAGATTCTTTCAACAGTATTTTTACTTCCTATATAAATTTAACCTTAGCGTGTGTCCCGTAGAAATTTGGAAGAAAAAAATATGGTAAGTATATGTGTTGGTTGTGTTAAAGAAGATAAAATACTTACGACTTAGGATATGCTCATCTGCTTGTTAAGTTTAAAATTCAAATAAGTATCTTAACTCCTTATCTCTGCGAAGATTTGGAGAGTAGTACGTGTTGGTCTCTTCCTTTATCATGCATAAATACGTGCATTTGTGAAAGTATAATACAATAAAAACATTTTCCTTCTTTTCTTTATTTTCTTGTTTTATTTCTTTTCATGGTATCGAGCGCAGAATGCTAAAATACAATTTCTAAACAAATTCCATGGGAGACAAACTCAGAATTTCGTCCACAAAATGGGACAATCCCAATCATCCTCTACATCCATCACTCGGATCAACCAGTGCTATACTTGTTCCACAAACATTGGAAGAAAATAATTATAGTACATGGAAGCAAATGATGATGATGGCGTTAAGTGTGAAAAATAAGATAGAATTGTAGATGGTTCCATCAATCCACCGATGAGAAACAGTAGATGAATTTCAACAATGGAATAGGTGCAACAATCTTGTTAAAACATGGCTTATTGGATCAATGTCAAAAGACATCGCAGAAAGTGTGATTCGTTGCAAGGAAGCAAGACAGATTTGGCAGGAATTACAAGAGAGGTTCTCACATGTGAACGTTGTGCAATTATTCAACGTTGAAAACGAGATCCACAATTGTGTTCAGGGAGCAATGACAGTTGGCTCTTATTTTACAAAATTGAAAAGTTTATGGGATGAACGAGAAGCTTTATGTTCTTTTTCGGCATGTAGTTGCGGATCTATCAAAGAAGTATCGAAATTTCTCAAACACAAAAACAATGAAGTTTCTTATGGGTCCGAATGACTCAGATGCGGTCATCCGAGCAACACCTTGTTACTTGATCCATTGCCATCGCTTAACAAGGCGTATTCTCCGATCTTACGCCACGAGAAGCAAGTCAAGTCACATTAAACAATAAAGCGGTTGATTCGTAAGGTGCCGCTTTGCAAGAAAGCGAATCAAAGAAAAATAATCATGGCGAAATGGCGTGCACAAAGTGCAACCGAACCAATCACAAGCACCAAGAATTGCAGAGCCCATCTAAAATGTGATTTTTGTGACATTAAGGGGCACACAATCGATTATTGTCGGAAGAAGAAAGCAACTGATTCCAAGCAAGCCCATCCGAATTCAGGAGTGCAAAAGAGTAGCAGCTTGCCTTTTTCAGCAGATGAATGTAAGAAAATCCTAGCCATGATAAATTCCGAGCCCGGCTTGGCGAATCAAGCAAATTTTGTGTCCGTAATGAAGATTTCTCGTATGGTTTTATCACATAATTCTATAGAAAAGTGAGCACTTGGATTATTGATGGTGGTCGCACAGATCATATGGTTTGTGATCCAAACTCCTCACAAATTCCACACCTCTTTTGAATCGATATGTCACATTACCAAATGGGACAAAAGTTCCTGTCACTCATGTGGGACGTGTTATCTTATCACCCGAAGTAATCCTTGAAAATGTTCTTTGCATCCCATTGTTCCAACTTAACTTGATTTCCGTTGGAAAATTGACCAATAATTTGTCTTGTGTTACTCTATTTTTACACAATTGTTGTTTCATTCAGGACCTTCGCTCGGGGAAGATGATTGGGACGGGAATTGAAAGGAACGGCCTATATCACCTTGAAAGTCAAGGACCAGTGAAAGCAAATCATGTTCGAGCTGACAACCCTCATCTTTGGCACCAAAGACTTGGGCACCCATCATCTAAAGTTCATACTTTATTCCAATTACCTGTTCTTATAAATAAATCTTGTCAACAAAATAATTGTTTAGTTTGTCCTTTAGCCAAACAAACAAGGTTACCTTTTCCTACGAGTTCCATTTCTAGTACATATTGTTTTCACCTTATTCATGTTGACATATGGGGAGGGTATCGAGTACCTTCACTTACAGGTGCCCAATATTTCCTCACCATTGTAGATGATTATACTCGCTGCACATGGATATATCTCATGAAGAACAAATCGATACTTTAGATATTTTGATTAAATTCATCAATATGACAGACAATCAATTCCATCACCGAGTTCAAATTATTCGTAGTGATAATGGGAAGGAATTTGATCTTCATGACTTTTATACCGAAAAGGCATTTTGCATCAAACCAAATCTTAAACACTCCTCAACAAAATGGTGTGGCGGAACGAAAACACTGACATCTTTTAAATATGGCACGATCCCTTCTTATACAAGCTAACCTTCCAAAGAAATTTTGGGGGGATGCTATCCTCATCACTGATATTTGATCAATCGAACACCAACACCTCTCCTAAATGGCCAAACTCCTTATGAAAGACTTTTCCACAAAGTACCGAAATATTCTCATTTACGCGCTTTTGGGTGTCTCTGCTTTCGCTTCTACTCATGCTTCTAACTCCGACAAAATTCGATGCTCGGGTTATAAAGCAATCTTTCCGGGATATCCTTCCGGTCGAAAGCATATCGCTTGTTTGATATCAATGAACAAAAATAAAAATTTCCGAGATGTTCTATTCTTAGAAAATATTTTTCCATATTCCCAGCAAGGTCTACTAAATAATCCAAGCTCATCCAACTCATCTATCCAACCACCAAAATATGATTACTTCGACGACCCCATCATCCCACAAAAGGCATCATCTGACCATTTTCCCAATCCAAAGTGAATGTAATGCCCTTCACCATCAATACCTCTCCATTAGTTGCTCCAATTGAGCCTCGCACCTACTATACCCACACCACCACCCACACGACGCAAAGAATGTGCCAACCAAGACTCCTTCCTATTTACATGACTTTCATGTTGATATGGCTTTACCTTCGAGAACTGAACCATCATCGACAACGGACGAGGAGCCTTCTCAAGGTAATCCTTACCCTCTTACTCACTACTTGTCATATGATAAATTATCCAATTCTCACAAACACTTTGCAGCCATTGTGTCTCTTTTAAAGGAACCTTCATCGTATGAGCAAGCCGTAAAGAGTGAAAATTGGCGTCAAAGAATGGCTCGCAAATTCAAGCTCTCCAACAAAATAATACTTGGAGCATTGTCCCTCTTCCACCCAATAAACGGCCAATCGGTTGTCGATGGGTGTACAAAATTAAATTAAAAGCGGATGGGACAATAGAACGTTATAAGGCACGCCTTGTCGCCAAAGGCTATAACCAAGTTGAAGGTATTGATTACAAAGAAACTTTTGCTCCGGTCGCTAAAATGGTTACCGTACGTACCTTACTGAGTATTGCAGCCTTAAAAGGATGGCATCTTCACCAACTTGACGTGAATAATGCATTTCTTCATGGTGACCTTAATGAAGAGGTGTACATGTCTTTACCACCCGGATTCGGACGAAAGGGGGAGAACCGTGTCTGTAAATTACATAAATCATTATATGGCTTGAAGCAAGCCTCAAGACAATGGTTTCTTAAATTATCTAATGCACTAATGGATGCAGTTTTAAAAGATCGGTTTATCATTCTTCTTTGTTCGTCCGAATACGCTGATGGAAAATTTATGGCACTCCTTATATATGTTGATGATGTCGCTTTAGCCGAAATAACTTGCAGGAAATCAAGAAACCAAGGTCATGTTATCTAAACAATTTAAGCTCAAGGACTTGGGAACATTGAAGTATTTTCTCGGCATGTAGGTTGCTCGGTCAAACAAAGGATCGTGTTATCTCAACGCAAGTATGCCTTAGAAATTCTTGAAGATGCCGGTCTTTTAGGTGCGAAACCTTCTAAATTTCCCGTAGAACAAAATATTTCCCTCACACAAGATGGAGGAGATCTCTTAGAAGATGCTGTATATATATTTAACAGTCACGAGACCGGACATAGCCTGTGCAGTGAATATGTTAAGTCAATTTATGGATAAGCCACGGGGACCCCATTTAGATGCAGCCTATAAAGTGTTGCGATACATCAAAGGTTCACCAGGGCAAGGTATTTTGTTATCATCCATGGGCACGCTACAGATAAGTGCTTTTTGTGACGCTGATTGGGCACGATGTAAAGATACTCGACGATCAATCACAGGATATTGTATTTTACTTGGCCAATCTCCAATATCTTGGCGGACAAAAAAAGCAAACAACAGTCTCACGTTCAAGTGCAGAGGCAGAGTATCGCTCGATGGCATCCACTTGTTGTGAAATTATATGGATCAAGAACATTCTTCATGATTTACTTGTACAGCACAAAGGCCCAGTACGAATGTTTTGTGATAATGAAGCAGCACTTCACATAGCATCCAATCTAGTTTTTCATGAGCGAACAAAACACATAGAGATTGATTGTCACTTCATACGACAAAAGGTACAAGAAGGTGTGATTCAAACTTCGCATGTCCGACGTAAGATCAAAGCGGTCGACTTGTTTACTAAGCCTTTAAGCATTGGGCATTTTGAACATCTTCTTGTCAAGTTAGGAGTTATTAACATACACTCCAACTTAAGGAGGAGTGTTAAAGAAGATAAAATACTTACGACTTAGGATATGCTCATCTGTTTGTTAAGTTTAAAATTCAAATAAGTATCTTAACTCCTTATCGGTTGCAGAAGATTTGGAGAGTAGTACAGAAGTTGGTCTCTTCCTTTATCATGCATAAATACGTGCATTTGTGAAAGTATAATACAATAAAACATCTTCCCTTCTTTCTTTATTTTTTTGTTTTATTTCTTTTCAGGTTGTGATGTGTAGCATGTAGATTTTTTTTAATTGTTTGGTTCCAGAAATTGTAGGAATAAAACGTACCAGCGAGGCAAGGGAAAATTTAGGCTGCAAATTGGATTAATGAGATTCATTTGTTTAATAAGGATCTTATGATATTAAAATTTGGTGACTTTAATATGATTGAGCTTCATATGTAATAGTAAAACTATATGTTTGTTTTAATTTTTTAATACCCTTTTCTTTGGAGAAGGTTATTGAGTTGTTCTTAGTTTTAGTGTATTCTTATTATATATCAATCTGTCAGGTAGTCCATTTTTTATGTAGACTCCAGGGAAAATAGGATTGACTGGTTGTATGTTCCCTTTTGGAGCTTGGTGTTAACTTTCTAAGTGTAAAATCAATTATTGTTTTGAAAAGGTGAAAAATGAAATATTGAATTGTGTCCTATTGTTTACGTCTTCTGCGCCACTAGAAGGCGAACCATGCCACGAGAATTATGATGTTCTTGCTAAGGTTGGAATAGTTGTATCATTTCCCCACCCAATCCCCACTTTCATCTGTGCTTGCAATCATCTTCTCACTAAGAACGAAAAGAGCAATGGTGGAGATTCAACAAAGCGAGCAACGACCGAAATGTTTTGAAATCGTTTTAAACAACAAACTTCTATTTATCTTCTTATTATAGTTTGCATTTATGTTGCCATCGTGTTAAGCGCATATCCCTGGATTTGATGTGCATGGTGCTTAAACAATACTCAACAACGGCAATGGTGGTGTCTTCTTTCGTGGTGATGAAAGGAACCGGTAGCGTAAGATGTTTTTTTCTTTGTTTTGGCAGTGAAGTGGCGCATAATGTATCATTATGGAGAAAAAAATATGTAGTACCTTTTTGTGTTTCATTCAAAGTGGATGCCGTGACATGCTTAATGAGTAGACTGCATAGTTACAATTTTTTTTAATTTTATTTTTTCGAAACTTACGAGGTGTGTTAGTCATCGATGGATGACTCTGAGATGATAAGTTATGACACATGGGATCGTGGTAAATTCGTTGCGGTCTCTATTTTTTTTAGGTTTGGGCAATTTCATATGTTATTCATCACACCAATTCTATTTCAAATGAATGTCTTTCCACAAAACAAAATATTGCAGCACACTTACTTTCTTTTCCAGTTTTAATCTTCAAATTTTCACGTTTATTTATTCTAACCCAAATTTAGTCAAAATTAAATTTTTTTTCTGCCCGAATTTGGGTCAGAATGTATGAAATAGACTTTCTAGCCTGTATTGCGTCTAGAAAACACTTCACTTCTAACTGATATTAGGTAAGAATAATCGATATTAGGTAAGAATAATCAAGTACATTCTGATTTATGCTCGATCATAATAAGGCGTGATATGTGAAAAAGATGCTCTCAAATTATTTAAAATTTTCTAATCATCCCATGCATTATATGCACGGGTTTTAGGCTAGTATATATATATACTAGCTGTGAAGAAGGAAGCTTACTCGAAGTTGTTGGAGCCTTGACATTGCATGTGTAACACTTTAAGTCTTTTTCTTTTAAGTAGTTCGACAAGGAAAAAGGTTTTTGTATATGTAGACCAAAAGTTTTTTAGTGTAATTTTAGGCTGATTGAATCAAAGACATCGATTGCCCCCACAAAATTGCTTCCGAAAAAAAATTGAGAGACAGAATTTTATAGAGATGAGATTCGTTTTGAGGTGAGCCATTAAATCATGATTCCATTCAAAAATTAAAAAGGAAGCTTCATGGAAGGTGCAATAGCAACAACATGCCTCCTTTTATACTGATATTTGCTCAACAAAATGTTACGCAACATGTAACACAACAAATGAACTTATCATTGATTAGTGTGTAAATTCATCTAATGATGTGACCATAATCAATGATGATATATTATACTGTATCATTCCCGATGTGAGGAATAATACAATGATACGGGTCAAAACACAAAGACACCTTTGTGTTTTAACCTTGTCATTTAAGTATTATTTTTCCCCACATACAAATGGAAAAAAATCAGATAACATGTCTCACCATTTATATGTATATTTTGTAAAGATATGATTCTTGATGAGTGAGCAGATTTTCCTACATAATTCATCGGTAGATTGAAATTAATTGATCCATTGGATTTCACATTCCATTGTGTCGTGTTGTTTCTTGAAGCGTTATGTTTTTTTCTTTGGAAATGCTATTTTTATAATGAAATTGATACAACGAGTAACACAACAACAAATGTTATTTTGTATCATGAAAAAAACTCTTTCTGCTATAAAAGAATCACAACAAAATGTTAAAATTATGATGTGACCATTATATATATATAATTGGGTCTTACACTATAATTGTAAGATATTTTTAGTCATTTTGCTATGACCATTTTATTATGGATATAGCATTACATTTTGTATCACCGTATCAAATGTGCAATATAAATATGTTGTGACACAACCATGGTGGTACTATTACCACCTTTTTTCATCGAAAGTTTTTGGGTACACACTCCACATGGAATGAAGTGACATGTAGGTTCATCGGAGTCACACAGTTTACTCGTAAAGACTCGCAAAAGCGTTTGACTCAATTGAATATAATGTAGGTCACGATAATCTAATAAGTAGAAAATGTATATTTCATTCGTAGTGACACAACTGCTGTGAGATAATACCACCAATTTTCAATAGATTGCTAGAAGTAAGTAAAAATGTATTATCTGAGTAATAAACCAGCAAAGATTCAGTACATATCAAATGAAGAATTCCTAAATCGAATGGAAATGCAGAAAAAGGAAAAACTAGGGTTTCTGGGAAGGGGAAGAAAAGTAAAAAGATATTTTGGATAGATCATATATTTTTTTGTTTCTATTTTCTCAAATGAAACAATACTAAATAAAACTCCTTATATACTTTCTGGAATAAAGAAAAACAATAAGGAAAATAAAACAAATAAAACTATATAGACAACACCCCCTTCAAGCTGGGGATACAATGCTGAAATGAGAAAGTAAAAAATTGAATGTGGGTGCGTCCAATGCCTTGGTAAATATGTCTGCTAGTTGTTGAACTGTAGAAATAGGCAGTAGCTTGATATTCCCAGCTTGCACTTTCTCCCTGATTAAGTGGCAGTCAATCTCCAAATGCTTTGTCCGCTCGTGGAAGACTGGATTATGTGCAATATGTCTTGCACTCGTATTACCACAGTAAATACTTGTTGGAATGCCTTCAAAGACCTGCAAATCTTGTAAAAGAAACTGCAGCCACAATATTTCACATGTTGCATTAGCTAAAGCCCTATACTCAGCCTCAGCTGAGCTTCTTGCCACTGTAGTCTGCTTCTTGGCTTTCCATGCTACAACTGAACATCCCAAAAACATAACATATCCAGAAACTGACCTTCTGGTTACACACCCTGCCCAATCTGAATCAACATAGCCTGAAATTGTAAGGGTGGAATCTGCTGCATAAAAAAGACTGTGATGCAAAGTTTTCTTGATATATCTAAGAACCCGGTGTGCAGTTTTCATATGTGCAATGGTAGGAACATCCAAAAACTGTGACAACTGCTGGACTGCAAAGCACAAGTCTGGCCTTGTGATGGTCAAATAAAGAAGTTTACCCACTAAGCTCCTATATTCAGTGTTATCAGGAAGAAGATCTGAATCTCCAGGTTGGAGTGTTGTTTTAGTAGCCAAAGGAGTGTCTGCTGGTTTTGCTGCAAGAAAACCAAATGTCTCCAGCAATTTGTTGGCATATTGTCTCTGAGAAAGAGTGATCCCAGCTGCTGTTCTGTGAACCTCTATTCCCAAAAAGTAATTTAAATCACCTAAGTCCTTGATTTGGAAAGTATCATGCAGAAACTTCTTAAGATGATTGATTCCATCCAAGTCAGAACTAGCTATGAGGATGTCATCTACATACACAACAACAGCCATAAAACTGTCCCCTGAACCCTTAGTGAAAAGACTATAATCATGAACAGACTGTTTGTATCCTTGGCTAAAAAGAGCAGATGTGAGCTTGTGATTCCACTGCCTACTTGCCTGTTTTAGTCAATATATGGACTTCTTTAGCCTACAAACTTGCTTAGCATTGGATGTCTCATAACTAGGGGGCACCTTCATATATACTTCCTCCTCTAAATCCCCATGGAGAAAGGCATTATTGATGTCTAGCTACTTAAGTTCCCAACCCTTAACAGCTGCTATAGCTATGAGAAGTCTAATGGTGGTGATCTTAGCTACAGGTGAGAAGGTATCTTCATAATCAATTCCATGGGTTTGGGTGTAACCCTTTGCCACTAATCTTGCCTTGTGTCTCTCAACAGTTCCATCAGGTTTATACTTCACTTTGTACACCCACTTGCATCCTATTGGATGCTTACCAGCAGGTAGGTCCACTAAGTCCCAAGTTTGAGTTTGTTCTAGGGCTGTGATCTCCTTGGTCATGGCATCTCTCCATTGAGGAAATTGAACAGCTTGGTTATATGAAGTAGGTTCTGAAATTAGGTCATTTGTTTGTGAGCTTTGAGAAATAGGCAGGGAGTGTGAGGATTTTTGAAGAACCTGAGAACATAAGTATTCATTCAGGTAAGAAGGCATCTGTTTGGTTCTAAGAGACCTTCTAACAGATTGGTCATTTGGGACCAGTGGTATAGACTGAGAAGCAGTGGAAGTGGATGAATTATAAGAGATAGAATCATCTGGTAAAAGACTGGTACTGTGTGGTGATCTGTTATTGTTTGGTGAACTGGAATGATCTGCTGTTTCATGGGTTGACTGAGAAGACTGAGTTTCAAAAGTCTCTGGAAAAGAAGATATAGGACCAGAATAAGGTACTGGTAGGGAGATTAATTCTGAAAGCTGATTGGGTCCCTTTTTAAAAGATGTATGAAAAGGAAAATATTCCTCATGGAAAATCACATCCCTAAAAATAAAAACTTCTCTTGTAACAAAATCTAAGAGAATATATCTTTAGTAGTCTTAGAATTGCCAATATAAACACTTAATCTGCTCCTAGGATCAAACTTAGACCTGTGTTCATGTAAAGTACAAGCATAAACCAGACAACCAAAAACCCTAAACTGTGTGTAATCTGGTTTTGTGTGATATAATCTGTTATAGGGTGTGTCTCCCTTTAAAACTGGGGAAGGTATGCTGTTTATGAGGTCTGTGGCATGGGCTAGACAGTAACCCCAGAAAGACATGGGTATATGGCTTGAAATTTCAGGGCTCTTGCAACATTTAGAAGATGTTGGTGTTTTCTTTCTACCACCCCATTTTGTTGGGGTGTTTCTACACAGCTTGTCTGGTGTATTATTCCCTTTTCAGCATAGTAATATTTTAAATCAAATTCCTTACCATTGTTTGTCCTAATGATCTGTATCTTATGTTTGAACTGTGTAGACACATACTCACAAAAGCTTTGGATTAAGTGTTGCACTTCACCCTTTGATTTTAAAAGATAAACCCATGTAAACCTTGAAAAGTCATCAATAACAGTAAGAAAATACTTGTGACCATAAATTGTGGATGTCCTATAAGTCCCCATATGTCCATATGAACCAGCTCAAACAAACAACCAGTACTAGATTCTCTTAAAGGAAAAGACAACATCTTTTGCTTGGCCAATGGACATATGTGACAGACACCATTATTACAGGAAACATCCTTAACCCCATTTATTGGCAACTTTGCTAAGACATTTCTAGACAAGTGACCTAACCTAAAATGCCATAGCATGTTTGGGGAGACAACTTATGTGCTTGTATTGCAGACCCTTTTACCAGATTTGATGGGAGGCTCTTCATCAGACAGAAGATAGAGTCCATTCAGCAATCTAGCTGCTCCAATCCTCCTCCCACTCCTCATATCCTGAATTACACAAGTGTCAGTCTCAAATCTGACTGAGACATTTCCACTTTTAGTAAGACAACCAACAGATATGAGATTGAAACTAAAGACTGGAATACACAATACATCCTGCAGGACAATGCCTTGTTTCAATTTTACAGTGCCTATGTGACTCACCACAGCTTCATTACCATTTGGCAACCCAACTTTAATCCCTTTTATAGGTCTAGACTCAGACAAAACATCAACACAACATACTATATGATCTGTTGCCCCAGAATCTACTATCCAACAGTATGTAGGGGCAGTATTTATACCTGAACGATCAGTAATAGGATTGAAAGCAGCTGTGAGTGATGTCATTTGGTTAACCATAGGTGCCTTTCCACTTGATGTAGCAATCTTTGTCCCCTGCACCAGCTTGAGAATTTCATCATATTGCTCCTTGGTAAAACTTGCAGGACCACCTTGTTGTGTTGCCTGTTTTTCATTTGCTTGTGGATTGTTTTCTTTTGTATCTCCCCCACTTGAACTTTCTACCATGTTCACGTTGCGTTTGGACTTGAACCCTGGGGGAAAACCATGCTTTCTGTAGCATGTTTCACTAGTGTGGCCATGGAAACCACAGTGTGTGCACTGAGCCTTCTTTCCTTGATATGAACCTCCTTCATATCCTTTTCCTCCTCTATTGTCACTGTTTCCATTATAAAATCTCTCCTTATGGTCACCTTGACCATTGAAGTTCTTGTCCTGTACCCTATTAGCAAACACCATAGGACCATTGTTGTTACTCTTGGCATACATTAGCTGCCTCTCCAGTTTGATTGCCATTCCAAAAACAGCTTTAATATGTGGCATTGGAGTCATAATCATCACCTGATTGCTAACTTGCACATATTCTTCACTTAAACCTTTCAGAAACCTTATGACATGTTCAGTGTCAAAGTATTCCACAAAAACTTTGACAATCGCCTTACAATTACAGCCTGGTGCACAGCTGCACCTTGGAACTGGCCTTAGAATGCAAATCTCATCCCAAATGACTCTCATCTTCGTATAATACTCAGTAACTGAGAGATTACCTTGTTTCAGATTGTTCAATTCTTCCAACAGATCTGATAGACGGTAGGAATCCAAATTTGAGAACCGATCCTTCAGATCTTCCCAAATCTCCTGCGCGGTGTTGATCCAGAGTATACTGCGAGCAATCGTGTTGTGCACAGAGTTTAAAATCCACGATGTGACCATCGTATTACATTGATTCCACGCCGCGAAGTTCCTGTCTCCTTCGTCTGGCCTGGGAATCGTTCCATCGATGAATCCTACCTTGTTTTTTGCAATAAGAGCCATCCGCATCGATCTGCTCCAAGCATGATAGTCATTTCCTTCCAAAACCGGATGGACTAGGGTTTGAGCAGAGTTTTCGTTCGGATGGATGTAAAATGGACTTGAAACTGGAATAACTTCTAGATCTGCAATGGATAAACCTTCGATATCAATAGGAATCCTCGAATCGACTCTCTGATACCATGAAGAATTCCTAAATCGAATGGAAATGCAGAAAAAGGAAAAACTAGGGTTTCTGGGAAGGGGAAGAAAAGTAAAAAGATATTTTTGATAGATCAGATATTTTTTTGTTTCTATTTTCTCAAATGAAACAATACAAAATAAAACTCCTTATATACTTTCTGGAATAAAGAAAAACAATAAGGAAAATAAAACAAATAAAACTATATAGACAACATCAAATGAGCGAATCTAACATGGTCACATTATTACAAAGTAAGAAAAGGAAGTGGGCACCTTAGACTTGTGAACATTTTTGCCATACGAAAACTACACGACTCCATAAAGCATCTATTCCATGTTTTCTTAATGTGAATTATTTTTATGATAATTAATTCTCAATTGTATCACATGATTATCTAAATCGGCAATTCATTAATTCACATTGAATGTCCGTTGTCCATTCGAGACATAAACCGTTGCATCACATTATCTAAATCGACAATTCATTAATTCACATTGAATGTCTGTTGTCCATTCGAGACGTAAACCGTTATATCTTTAAAGATAACTGCCACAACCGTACGCACGTGATCGAAGTAATATTGTCTTAATGATGGAATGGATACGCTCGCCTAAGTTTGATTTCTATTTAATTATTCTGCATCCATTTTGTTTCATCTATTCATATTCTTGTTAATCAGTGTTTTCTAGAATATTGATACAGAATATAGATCTATTCTTATTATTTTCAGATGTTCTGTGTGTTTTTGAAGTATTTACACGTCTTTTATTTCGTAATTTAAATGGTTAATTTTATATATATATATATATATATATATATATATATATATATATATATATATATATATATATATATATATATATATATATATATTACATTTGAATTTGTCAAATTCAATTACAAAGAACGGATCATAAAAAATTCATGATGCGGCAAGATTCAATAATAATCCATTATTATAATACAAAGCTTATACAAATCAGGTGATGTTACATTAACTTACGCAATACAACATTGAGTACTACTCTGTTATAATACAAAGTTTATATAAATTCAGTGTTGTTACATAAATTACATAGTGAAAAAAAAGTCACTAGAGATGAACTCTTTCAACCAATTTTATTACCGAAAATATCTAGTTTCTATTTTGTTGTGGATATAACATTATTCATCTTTACATACATGTCTTAAGCTTGTTTTTTTTCAAAGGAACATATATTGTCAATCACGCCTATAATGGTACAAGGATAGAAATAATGGTGATCATTATCGTCGAACAATGTGTCTTGGATGCTCATAAAGGTCACATCATATATAGAAGGCCGTTTTGTCCCCTGATACTTTTGCTGCTACCGCTTGCGTCCGGGGATTCTTGTTATTCTCCCGGTGGATAGTTGTATGTGTTCTGCGATTAATAAAAGGGGAAATATTATGGAAGAACAATGTTGTATCAATTTTTCATAATTTAAAACAAAAATAAAAGGAAAAGAAATGATGAAACCTACGGCCAAAGTAATGTCTTGGACAACTATATAATCGGCCAAAGAACTACGCAAGCCATCGATTTGATCATGAAGGAGAAATTGTCTATTGGTGTGATGTGCAGATCCCGGTGTCACTTCAGGTCCGGGACACACGGGGTAGTAATGTGCCAGGAGACAGAAACATTCGTGACTAGGGATGGCAATGGGTCGGGTAGGGGACGGGTTTAGCTCCACCCGACCCATACCCACTCCTAAATTTTTTACCCATACCCGACCCATACCCGAACGGGTATAAATAAAATCCCCCATACCCACCCCCAACGGGTAACGGGTAGAATGCGGGTACCCAACTTTTACTCGAACATGTATAAATAATTTTTTTCTACGCCGCGGTGACACCTGCTGAGATAATTAACCCTGAAATTCTACTGCTAATGTTTTTAGTTTTTTAGTTTTTTTTATCAGTTCTACTAACGTTAGGTTTATGTTTTATTTATTTGGGACATTCGATTGGGTAGAATACATATCGGGTGGGTGACCTCAAAGAAAAAGCTACGGGTAGGGTAGGGTACATGTCGGGAATGGGTCGGGACGGGTAGGGTAGGGTTTTATGCTATACCCGATACTCCGACCCGATACCCGAACAGGTATATAAATTTTACCCATACTCACCCATTACCCGAATGGGTGAATAAAATCATACCCGAACGGGTGTGGGTATAGGGAGGCAGGTCGGGTTAGGCGAGATTGCCATCCCTATTCGTGACAATATATGTCTTTAAGGTGGTTTTATCCAACCCTAAAGATTCAGAAAGGAGCTCGAACAGTACCATCCCTAGACGACAACAGCATTTGCATATCGTAGGATATGCTCTCTGCATTCAAAAAAGAATCAAGTTGATAGACAAGTCCAAAATAAAACTATAAATATACCAAGCTTGCATCTGGCAACAGACAGCAATGAACCCAAAAACCACTCAAAAGATAACAGCGGTTAACAAAAACTCGTACTATAAACTGTAGAAAATCCTAATCCAAGAAAAAGCGAGAGCTTGAATTTCTGTCATCGCGTGATTATTCAACTTTAGAGGCCTCAATGTTCTTAAGTTCTTATCACATAAACAAAAAAATATTTTTATGTTTTTCCTGCTGATTGTTTGTAAAAAAAAAGAATTTAGGTCCTTTAGTGTAGTCAAAACAGTTTCATCCTCAAGCATATTGTCCATATTGTCCTTGTCAATTTTTGGAATTCGGTTGATCATTGTCCATTTGTCCATATTGTCCTTTGTCATTCGCACTCCACGCCCTCGCTAACTCCAAGTATGTCCCTGGGGACAATACAAAGCTGATATTGATACACTCATACACTATGTGTTGGTTATGATTTTTAAATAAATAATAATTTTCATTTAACACTAGTTTTAGGAAAAAGTCATGGATTGATGTGAAACTTATTCCAATAGTTAAAACGGACTTAAGACATCATAATGAAAAACCTAACAAAAATGAACCCAAAAAAAAATGATAGAGTAATAGACTCACGATTATACGGAGTGAATCGTGTTTGATTTGTTTTGTTGATGTATTCATATTCTTCGGTTTCAATCACTGATGGAAAAAGCCCTCAGATGGCCACATATTCTTAATTCTTTGGTATACGAATTTGACTGGACCGAGCCCAACCCGAACCAGATTATATAACACTTTCTGAAGGTTTCTTCGCTATAGGAATATGATTGATTTTCTCTGGAAGAAGATGGAACTTGGAAGATCAATGATTTAGTATGAAACTATGAATGAATGAAGAAGAAAGAGTGGGTGCATTTTAATCTCATGTGAAAGCCTTAAATAGGCAGAAAATTGTTTGGTGGGGGTGGTGAGGGGGGGTGTGTGGTGTTGTGGAGGGGAAGGAGGGGGAACGTGTGAAATTAATTCCTTTACCAACCTAAAATAAAAGATTGATGATACATGATTAACGAACGGTTGGGTAATAACGAGTGATATAACACATTTTATATAAATGAGTCTATATAACAATCGATAAATATCATATTATAACCAATGGTGAAAATGTGTGTTGTGTAACTCATTGTGATACAGCCGTTTACTAAAATAAAATTGGAGTGGCGGATCAAGAAAATACGAGTAATGTTATGTCCATAATAAAATGTTTGTTATGGACACAGTAAAATGAACACAAAAATATGCAACACAACTTACACACCATAGTTAGTTATGGTGTGTATCATATCGATAGATTATGTCCATCAAATCAGGGACGGATGCATGATTTTTTTTTTAGTAGGTCACCGGTCTATAAAATTATATTTTTTATCCACAAATTTGTTCTAGTAGGGTCACTGGAGCTTAAAACTAAATTTTTTAACAACAAATTGACATTTTTTTTCAACAAAACTATATCGTTTTAAAACTAAAAAAATTTGTTGGGTCTCAGTGGGGTCAAAATGACCCACCCTGGATATTGTAGGTCCGCCCCCTCATCAAATTATACATTAGGGCTGTTAACGAGCCGAGACGAGCCGAATATTGGTGGTTTGAGCTCGAGCTCGTATAGCTCATGATCTCGTTCGAGTTCGTTCGTTTGTTAAACGAACAAAAAATTATGTTTGAGTTCGGCTCGTTTAAAAGATGAAATGTTCGAGCTCGTGCTCGAGCTCGGCTTGTTAAACATATTGTTGTCTTCCACATCAAGTTTGGCTCGAGCATAAAGTGCAAATGCAAAATAACAAGTTATAAATTAATATCACATACACCACACAACAAAAATTATTATAAAAATATCTAAATATTATATAAAATCAATCTATAAACTCTATTAGATGAATGAATGACTTATCATCTTAGGGTTACTGTAAATTGATGTATTTATATAAACATGTTCGCGAACAAAGATCACATTTTGCTTGTATGCACAATAAAACATACGTGAAAATAGTGCGTCATATTACAATCAATAAGAAACAATGTAAATTTTATTGATGTTCGAACAAATATAAAATTAAAAACAATGTAAGAAGATCAAGTGTTTTATGTTGGGAATTGTTGTCGAACCATTCAAATTAATTCAGCACATCAAATTAATAGTTGAAGAATCGTAAGTTAAAAAAAACGATATCAAATCAATAACAAACATTATATAAAAATATAACTTATTACGTTTTGCACGTTTTTTTCTTGCATGCACTTGAAAGCATAAGCACATGCCACACCCCAATCTACTTTCAGCACAAATGCCGCTTTCGGTGGTTCTATAGAATATGACGTTAATGGAGCATGTAGAACAAACGTGTGTGAAGATCCCAACAATGTTTGTATGCGTTGCTCAAAACGCTGACGTCCGGCATCCTATAGTATTCCGTATTTTTGTTTTTTTATTCTTCCAAATCTTTTTATTATTTTAGAGGTAGAGATCATAAAATATAATGGCATATTAATGGTATTTGTAACGGTAATTATTGAAATATTGATTCCGTATTTTTGCCCAAAAACTTCAATATTTTGGGAGGAAAAAATTATGTATTTAAAAAAGATTTTACTGTGTTACACTTTAATTTTAAAAAGATATTGGTGTGTTACACTGATTCCGTGTTTTTATTTTTTTACTCTTCCAAATCTTTTTTTTATTATGTTAGAGATCATAAAATATAAATGGTATTTATAGTATTGGGGGGGGGGGGATTATTTGCAAAAAAAATCCGTATTTAAAAAATTAGTATTCCCTATTTTTTATGCTTACAAATATTTTTTTATTATTTTAGAGATCATAAACTATAATTGCATATTAATGGTATTTGGAACTGTAATCACAGAAAATATTGATTCCATATTTTTGCCCAAAAGAATTCCATATTTCGGGGGATTCCGTATTAAAAAAAATTATTTTACTGTATTATATTTTAAAAAAAAGATCTTAGTGTGCTACACTGATTCCGTGTTTTATTTTTTCATTCTTCCTTATCTTTTTTTATTATGTTAGATGTCATAAAATATAAATGGAATTTATGGTATTGGGGAAAAATTATTCGCAAACAAATTTCGTATTTAAAGTTGATTCCGTATTTATTTTGTTTAGCAAAGTGTTTTCTGATTCCGTATTTATTATGTTTTTTTTTCTTTTTTAGCGGGTATGAAGTGGGTCATTGTACGGGCTTGGGTAAAAATTAGTAATTGGGTTAAACCAACTCTTTTTTATATTATTCCGTCTTTTTTGTCGAAAAAAATTTAGTATTAAAAAAAAAGATATTATTGTGTTATAGTGATTCCTCACTTTTTTTTTCCTACCAAATTACTGGTAATTGGTTAAAAAAATATTATTGTGTTATACTGATTCCTTATATATGTTTTTTTATTCTTCCAAATTTTGCTAATTATGTTAGCGATGATGATAAAATATAAATGGTATATTAATGGTGTTATTATGGAGATTCTGTATTTATGAAATATTATTTTTTTCGGATTTTTTTGTACTTAAAAATGATATAAATGGTGTATTATTGGTCTTTGTAACTAAAAAAATTCCGTATTGAAAACATATTTTCTTCATTATTATTCATCTGCATTTTTTTAGTACTTTTCTTTTTCTTGGAAGAATATTGATATGCACTGGTTATCCTCGAGAAAGAAGCATTGGTTATCCTCGAGAAAGAAGCATAAAATATTAGATATTTTAAAACAAAGAACGTGTAAAATAAAGCAGCATAGTGTTGGAATATTTGATAAAGAATTTGTTGCGATTATCTAATGTAAATAGTAAAAAAAAAATTAAAATAGAACAACCATTACTTTTTTTTATATAAAAAAACACAAAAATTGTTTTGACTGATAGTACAAAACAATAATATTAGAATTAAATAAAGAAATAAAACAAAATATTGCAACAATGTTTTAGTGTGAAATAATATATTATTTATCTTTCGGGTTGCACTTAATAACAATTCTCGTCAAGTTAGCGGTGTCTACTGATAAAACATCAAAATATACCACTATTAAATTCGTGAATCATAAAAATATATAATTAATTTAAAAATTCAATACCTTAGTCGGACTAAAAAATCACAGTATATGTACATTGTATTGGAATTGTGCATTTAAAACTCGATTCTGTATTTATTTCCATACTTTAAAAGTGTTTTTATTGGAAAAAATCATATTTATTGCCAAAATTTCACATTTAAATTCCGTATTTATTGCAAAAAAAATCCGTATTTAATGCAAATTCCGTATTTATTACGTGTGTCGAATTTTTTTATTATGTTTTGCATTTTATTGTATAGCTGTTTTTTTAGTGGATATATATGAAGGCAATAGAAAATTTTCGTATTTATAGGAAAAAAAATCGTATTTATTTCAAAAAGAATCGCATTTAAAGCTGATTCCGTATTTATTGCAAAAACAAATTCCGTATAACAATTGCAAAAAAAAATCATTTTTTTATTTTTTTATTCTTCCAAATCTTTTTTTATTATTCTACACAAACCATACATGGAGTATAATATAGAAAACAATTTTTTAGTGTTAAAAAATATATTATTTACCTTTTAAATTGTAGCGTGTTGCCCTTAATAACAATTCTCATTCGTAAGTAAATGCGTCTCATAGGAAAGACATAAAAATAATATCACTATTAAATTCGTAATCATCCTTTCAAAAAAGAAAAAAAATTAAGTAATCATAAGAAATATATAATTAAATAAAAAAATTAGCATTTAATTCGCGTATTTATTGCACAAAAATAATTTTAAAATAATTTTCATATTTATTGCACAAAAAATCGCATTTAAAGGCGTTCCTAGTTATTGCCAAAAAAGTTTGTAGCTATTTTTTTAATGGGTATGTAGGCAATAGAAAATTTTGCATGTATTGAAAAATATTCCGTATTTAAAGCTGATTCTGTATTTATTGCAAAAAAAAATCCTTATAACAATTGCAAAAAAGTTTGTTTTTTTATTTTATTATTCTTCCAATTTTTTTTTATTATTCAACACAAACCATAGATGGAGTATAATCTAGACAACAATTTTTTAGTGTCAAAGAATATATATTATTTACCTTTTCATGTAGCGTTTTGCGGTAATAACAATTTTCGTTCGTAAGTAGCATACCTGCAGGAAAGACATAATAATAATATCACTATTAAATTCGTAATCATCCCTTCAAAATAGAAAAAATTCGTAATCATAAAAAATATATAATTAATTAGAAAAATTTCAACACCTTTTTCTCACCACCTTTGATCTGATGATGAATGGATTCGTCTCATGAAGCCCAACGAAAAAAATTCAAAACAGATAAAACGTCAATAACATTCTTGTTAACTCATGGCAAAAAATAATCGGGGAATAAATCACAATCTTGTGAACTCATGGCAAAAAATAATCGGGGAATAAATCACAAAGGGAAGAAAAATTCGAACAAAAAAATGACAGTGTATTTTTCTCACCACCTTTGATCTGATGATGAATGGATTCGTCTCATGAAGCCTAGCGAAAATAATTCAAAACAGTTAAAACGTCAATAACATTCTTGTGAACTCATGGCAAAAAATAATCGGGGAATAAATCACAATCTTGTGAACTCATGGCAAAAAATAATCGGGGAATAAATCACAAAGGGAAGAAAAATTCGGACAAAAAATGACGATGTATGTGGATTGTATTGGAGTTGTGCAAATGAATGATATCATGTTAATGTGTATATATAGCCGTATAAGTAAGCGGTTGAGTAGTTTCAAAACAATATAATATTCCGTATTTAAAAAAATACGTATTTATTGCAAAAAAATCGCATTTAAAGCTGATTCCGTATTTATTTTCGTATTTTAATACTGATTTAGCGTTAAATTTTTTTCGTATTTATTGCAAAAAAATTTGCATTTAAAGGTGTTCCTATAGTTATTGCCAAAAAAGTTCGTAGCAATTTTTTTAGTGGGTATGTAGGCAATAGAAAATTTCACATTTATTGAAACAAAATTACGTATTTAAAAGTTCGATTCAGTATTTATTGCAAAAATTCCGTATAAAATTGCAAAAAGTTCGTTGTTCTATTTTTTATTCTTCCAAATCTTTTTTTTATTCAACACAAACCATATGTGGAGTATAATCTAGACAACAATTTTTTAGTGTCAAAAAATATATTATTACCTTTTCGTATAGTGTGTTGCGCTTAATAACAATTCTCGTTCGTAAGTAGCATGCCTGCAGGAAAGACATAAAAATAATACCACTATTAAATTCGTAATCATCCCTTCAAAAAAGAAAGAAATACGTAATCATAAAAAATATATAATTAATTAAAATATATAGCTATGCTACCATTCGTCTCATGAAGCCTAGCGTAAACAATTCAAAACAGATAAAACGTCAATAGCTTTCTTGTGAACTCATGGCAAAAAATAATTGAGGAATAAATCACAATCTTGTGAACTCATGGCAAAAAATAACCGAGGAATAAATCACAATGGGAAGGAAAATTCGGACAAAAAAATGACAGTGTATGTGGATTGTATTGGAATTGTGCAAATGAATGATATCATGTGTGTGTATATATAGCCGTATAAGTAGTGGTTGAGTAGTTTCAAAACAATATAATATTCTATATTTTAAAAAAAATACGTATTTATTGCAAAAAATTCCGAATTTAAAAAAATACGTTTTTTTAGTGGGTATGTAGGCAATAGAAATTTCACACTTATTGGAAAAAAAATTCCGTAATTAAAGCTGATTCCGTATTTTTTGTAAATGTATTTCAAGATGTATTTTATTGTATATTGGGAAAAAAATCGCATTTTTAAAGATGATTCCGTTATTGCAAAAAAACAATCGTAGCTATTTTTTTTTAGTGGGTATGAAGGCAATTGAAAATTTCGTATTTATTGAAAAGAATTTTCGTATTTAAAGCTGATTCCGAATTTATTGCAAATGTATTTAAAGATGTTTTTTTTAATTGTATAGCTGTTTTTTTTAAAGGGTCTGAGGCGGGTCAAAGTGTGGGTTTGGGTCAAAATTGCGGGTAATTGGGTTAAATTCACTCCTCCATATATTATATATAGATAGATATAGATATATATATATGTTACATTTGAATTTGCCAAATTCAATTTACAAAGAAACAAAGAACGGATCATAAAAAAATTCATGATGCGGCAAGATTCAATAATAATCCATTATTATAATACAAAGCTTATACAAATCAGGTGTTTTTACATTAACTTACGCAATACAACATTCAATACTACTCTGTTATAATACAAAGATCATATAAATTCAGTGTTGTTACATAAACTTACATAGTAAAAAAAAAGTCACTAGAGATGAACTCTTTCAACCAATTTTATTACCAAAAATATCTCTAGTTTCTATTTTGTTGTGGATATAACGTTATTCATCTTGATATACATGTCTTAAACTTGTTTTTTTTTCAAAGGAACATATATTGTCAATCACGCCTATAATGGTACAAAGTTAGAAATAATGGTGATCATTATCGTCGAACAATGTGTCTTGGACGCTCATAAAGGTCACATCGTAGAAGGCCGTTTTATCCCCTGATACTTTTGCTGCTACGGCTTGTGTCCGGGGATTCTTGTTATCCTCCTGGTGGATAGTTGTATGTATTCTGCGTATTAACAAAAGGGAAATTATTAGGGAAGAACAATGTTGTATAAATTTTTTCATAATTTAAACCAAAAATAAAAAGGAAAAGAAATGATGAAACATACCGCAAAAGCAATGTCTTGGACAACTATATTATCGGCCAAAGAATTACGCAAGCCACCGATTTGATCATGAAGGAGAAATTGACTATCGGAGTGCTGTGCAGATACCGGTGTCAATTCGGGTCCGGGACAAACGAGGTAGTAATGTGCCAGGAGACAGAAACATTCGTGACAATATATGTCTTTAAGGTGGTTTTTATCCAACCCTAAAGATTCAGAAAGGAGCTCGAACAGTACCATCCCTAGACGACAACAGCATTTGCATATCGTAGGATATGCTCTCTGCATTCAAAAAAAGAATCAAGTTGATAGACAAGTCCAAAAATAAAACTATAAATATACCAAGCTTGCATCTGGCAACAGACAGCAATGAACCCAAAAACCACTCAAAAAGATAACAGCGGTTAACAAAAACTCGTACTATAAACTGTAGAAAATCCTAATCCAAGAAAAAGCGAGAGCTTGAATTTCTGTCATCGCGTGATTATTCAACTTTAGAGGCCTCAATGTTCTTAAGTTCTTATCACATAAACAAAAAAATATTTTTATGTTTTTCCTGCTGATTGTTTGTAAAAAAAAATCAGAATTTAGGTCCTTTAGTGTAGTCAAAACAGTTTCATCCTCAAGCATATTGTCCATATTGTCCTTGTCAATTTTTGGAATTCGGTTGATCATTGTCCATTTGTCCATATTGTCTCTTCATTCACATTCACGTGCACGCCCATGCTAATTGGGTTATGTCCTGGGGACAATACAAAGCTGATATTGATACACTCATACACTATGTGTTGGTTATGATTTTTAAATAAATAATAATTTTCATTTAACACTAGTTTTAGGAAAAAGTCATGGATTGATGTGAAACTTATTCCAATAGTTAAAACGGACTTAAGACATCATAATGAAAAAACCTAACAAAAATGAACCCAAAAAAAAAAAGATGATAGAGTAATAGACTCACGATTATACGGAGTGAATCGTGTTTGATTTGTTTTGTTGATGTATTCATATTCTTCGGTTTCAATCACTGATGGAAAAAGCCCTCAGATGGCCACATATTCTTAATTCTTTGGTATACGAATTTGACTGGACCGAGCCCGAACCCGAACCAGATTATATAACACTTTCTGAAGGTTTCTTCGCTATAGGAATATGATTGATTTTCTCTGGAAGAAGATGGAACTTGGAAGATCAATGATTTAGTATGAAACTATGAATGAATGAAGAAGAAAGAGTGGGTGCATTTTAATCTCATGTGAAAGCCTTAAATAGGCAGAAAATTGTTTGGTGGGGGTGGTGAGAGGGGGTGTGTGTGTTGTGGAGGGGAAGGAGGGGGAACGTGTGAAATTAATTCCTTTACCAACCTAAAATAAAAGATTGTTGATACATGATTAACGAACGGTTGGGTAATAACGAGTGATATAACACATTTTATATAGTGAGTCTATATAACAATCGATAAATATCATATTATAACCAATGGTGAAAATGTGTGTTGTGTAACTCATTGTGATACAACCGTTTACTAAAATAAAATTGGAGTGGCGGATCAAGAAAATACGAGTAATGTTATGTCCATAATAAAATGTTTGTTATGGACACAGTAAAATGAACACAAAAATACGCAACACAACTTACACACCATAGTTAGTTATGGTGTGTATCATATCGATAGATTATGTCCATCAAATCAGGGACGGATGCAGGATTTTTTTTTTAGTCGGTCACCGGTCTGTAAAACTATATTTTTTATCCACAAATTTGTTCTAGTAGAGTCACTGGAGCTTAAAACTAAATTTTTTAACAACAAATTGACATTTTTTTTTCAACAAAACTATATCGTTTTAATACTAAAAAAATTTGTTGGGTCTCAGTGGGGTCAAATGACCCACCCTGGATATTGTAGGTCCGCCCCCTCATCAAATTATACATTAGGGCTGTTAACGAGCCGAATATTGGTGGTTTGAGCTCGAGCTCGTATAGCTCATGATCTCGTTCGAGTTCGTTCGTTTGTTAAACGAACAAAAATTATGTTTGAGTTCGCCTTCGTTTAAAAGATGAAATGTTCGAAATTCGTCTTAACGAAATTTCATTTGTTTAAACATATTGTTGCCTTCCACATCAAGTTTGGCTCGGCGTAAAGTCAGAAATCTGAAATAACAAGTTATAAATTAATATCACATACACCACACAACAAAAATTATTATAAAAATATCTAAATATTATATAAAATCAATCTATAAACTCTATTAGATGAATGAATGACTTATCATCTTAGGGTTACTGTAAATTGATGTATTTATATAAATATGTTCGCGAACAAAGATCGTGTTCGTTTGTTAAGGAAATGAGCCTACAATTGTGTTCGAGTTCGGCTTGTTAAGATAAACGAACAAACGATCACGAACACTAACGAACCGAACACAAGTTTATTCACGAACGGCTTTGTTCGTTAACAGCAGTATACGATCAAATAGTGTGACCCTATGTCCATCATTTGGTACAATTCACGGGTTTTGATTTTTAATGCATCGGGCCCATCACTCAATAATGTAGGAGAAAAATGGATGGGTTTTTGAAATTGTAGTACATCTTTTCTAGGAAAAATGTTTTACCATTTAAAGGTTACATATACTTTCTCTAACCTCTCTGGTCATCTTCAGAAATTATGTGCTGTGTTAGTTAATTTATGAGGGTGATAGGACAATGTTAAATAAATGTTCATTAACGTTCGTGTGCGAGTATAGATCAGTGGTAAAATATAATGATTGTAGTAATGAAAATATTGTCTTTAAATTAGGGTGTGAGGGTTTCATGCCGTGTATCGACTTTTCTCAACAAAATAAGATGTACAGACAATCTTTCTAAACTTGTACCATTGAGACATAAAGTTTTGGTTTACATATTCCACAAATATATATGGGCGCGAGTAGTGGGCGACATGATGATTCCGAAGGAAGGGCAGATAAAAAAATTAAAGAGACAAATAAAAATTTAAGAAATGAACAAGATCATACTACATATATTAAGAGAGATTACTTTCGGATTAAGGAGAGGCGATTTAAGCCAGATGTATGAGTCACATACGGTGAAGCGATGTATAGGGCCCTTAGAGTTGGGAATCGACTTTTTTTTTTTTTTTTTTTTTTTATTATAAATTTTTATGAATGTTTGTTACGTTCAATTACACGTCATGAGTTGGGATCTCCTCTAATGAAAGCATCATGTGATGTGAATGTCAATGTGTTCTAACACATTGTAATTGATCTGACGTTGTTTTGATTTTTGTGATAAAAAATCTGTGATCGGATGTCTTTCACATTATAAATATATGTGGTTTGATCATGTATTACATCATTCATTATCACAGTATCTGATAAGTAATCTTACATTATAATCAATAAATTGTGTAACCATATATTGTGTAAATTATCGTAACCACGGCCAAAGTCGAATTCATAATCGAATTGGCTAATGGGCTATTTTCGAATGACGGGGTGGGCTGAATTAGGGAGCCCTTAAAAAAACGAATTATATAGTCATTAATTATAGTATAATTTCTTTCATTTTTGTGATACAACAATTATGACAATACCATTTTCGTATAGTAATACTAAAGGCCAAGAGGTCATCATATAGATTTTCAAAAAAAAAAAAGAGGTCATATATCCATCATTTGTTGCAATGGAGTACTATAATAAGATAGAAAGCAATCACATGCCTTTGGTGTAGGACAATTCACGGGTTTCATTCACTTAGATTTTTTTGTTTAGGGTCCCCTACATTATTGTAGAAGAGGTGACCCATGAATGGTACTTATTCATAAATATGGAAGGCTTTGAAAATCTCTGTTCTATGAAAAAACAAATTACTGTTTAAATGTATGAGTAGTCATGGTTTTACGGAGAAATAGTCTTAAAACCAATGGGTTGATTGCTTGTCGTATTCCGGAGGCGTGTCCTTCTTGTCCTATATGTGATGCTACGGTTGAGACGAATCTTCATGCGGTCGGAGATTGTGGAGCGGATTCATACGGTTTGGAAGGTCTTTCATTCCGTGAGAGACATGTCGTTTTTAACTTCATAGGATAGATCTTGGATTGATTTCAATCTTTCGCAGGAACTTTCTGAACGATTCCTCTGGCGTGGGTGGAAATACATCTTTCGGGAAACCATTGCAAGTGCTTGGTTTTGGAGAAATAAAAATCTTTTGGAAATAGGGACTATATACCCGTAACTAGTATTTTGATTTTTAAGCATTTTAAATTTCGTCTTAAATCTATTGTTCTCTTGATGAGGCTTGTTGTTTAGATTTTGTTTGGTAGGCATATTTGCCCGTTGTATGAATACACTGCATGGTGTCTGAGTTTTGATAATATATATCCAATATCCTTTTCTTCAAGAAAAACAAAGAAAAAAACATGTTGATTAATATGGGTCTTTTAGTTATCAATGGTGTAAAATTGTGTTGCAACACTGTGTCATGAAACATTATTCAGACCTATACGTTATTCGAACCGATTTGGAGTCTAGAAATAGTATTATCCTAACTAAATTTGAGTCAGCATGTGTAGTGGCATTTCCAGGTTTATAATTTATAACCAGTACTTTCTTTTGAGTGAAGGCAGCATAAGTCCATCGGTCTAGAGACCCTTTCTCGAATGTTGCCACTCTCCGGTCTCTTTCGTTCCACAGACACCTCAAAGGGATACTCACAAATTCACAGAAAATCGTAATCTGGATTGTCGTCCACTCGTCCTTTCCTTCATGCGGGAGCTTGCCCTTGAATAGTTTTCAAAGTCGGTATCAGTCGGAAAGCGCAATTGGCACTTAATAAAATAAAACCCCGGTAATTAGACAGTAACCACTTTCCCTGAACAGTAATAATGTCTGTAATGCGTGAAACTTCTCAAGTCACAGGCTGTAAAAATCTCAAAACTCAATACTGTTAAGGGGGCTATCAAAACACAATTATCCGCAAAAAACAGGAAGACCAGTCCCTTCCAAAACAGTAAAATTCAAACACAACAAGAGTAGCCAAAATTCAGATAAACTATGAAGAAACCCATAATTCCCTATTTAGCAGAAATTTCACGACGTTCATTTAAAACACTTGGCATCCAAGAGAGCCTCGCCCTCAAAAGGCTCCTGGTCCTCGATCATCTGGCTTACACGCTCCTTCTGTGCTTCATCATTGATGTCCACCTGCTTCCACTCGTAGAGTTCCATGTCATATACCTCTTCCATCACAAACTTTGGTATTTCCTTTCCTCTGAAAAGCCACAAACCCTTCACCTTGAAGGGTGCTTCTGACCCAATAATCAACATCTTACCGAATGCATACTTTCTTGCCAGGTCCATTCTTTGCAGAAATCCACCTACTTTGTTCAGTGTCACAAATGAGACCATGTTCTCATCGTTGTACTTGTAATCACAGAACCACAAGGAGTATCCCTCTGGATCATACATGTCCCAGAATCCTACAAAATGGCATTCAACAGTAAGAACATCGGACTATGAGAGAGATTGAAATCAGAATTTATCAGACCAACTAGCAAAAGTAAGGAAAAAATAAAACATTTTACAAATGCAATAAAATTTTGGAAGCACACTTGTGAAGACCACTGTGAAAATGTAGAACAAATTCGTTTCTAGAGCACCACCAGATATTGGCATATTTGATCAGAAAAATACTACAACGGAAAATATTAAACCAAACCAAGACTAACTATCCCTAATGAACCCATCATACAGCAATATTAAACACTTCCAATAATAATCGCCTTAAACTGACATACCGCATGTGACAGACGCTCAGACGTGACAATAAGTGGTCCTTCATGAACTAATCCTATTTTGTGCACGTTAGTTCTCCCACACTTTTTTAGGATACTAGTTTTCCGAATTCTTGAGACAAAAAACTTTTAAGTCAAATCACATTTGACAGTACACATGTGGGGTGAATGTGTGTGTGTGTGTGTGGGTGAGAGAGAGAGAGAGAGAGAGAGAGAGAGAAAGAGAGAGAGTATTACCCTTGATGGCAACCTCACGGAAGTTGGTCTTAGTGTTGGAGTACAGCCTCTTCCATTCATCTAAAATCATCTTACTAGGAGGCAAAAGATCCAGTGGGTTCTTTGGCTTTGGCTTTGGTGCTTCTTCTTCCTCCAAATCATCTTCCTTTGGTTTCACCTGCTCCTTCTTGGCCTCCTTCTTTGGTTCTTCCTTTGCCTTCGGTTTTGCAGGTTCTTTTGTTGGTACAGGCTTCTTAGAAGCTACGGCTGGCACGGATTCTACCTGTTTGACATCTCCCAAAACCTTGTGGAATTTTGGTTGATTAACCAAAGTCCAGAAGTATCTCTCGACATGAGGAAACTCTGACGTAAAGCTTTTGGTCATAATTCTACTAAATCCATTAAACAGGTTGCTAATCGTTACGATGTCGGCCAGTGTGACTGAGTGTCCAACCAAGTAAGTAGTAGAAGCTAGATGGGTATTCAAAGCTCCAAGTGCCCTTTTCAAAGCAGCAACTGCAGCCTCCTCAGCCTTCATAAATGTACGAATTTGACACAACATACTATCAGAGAATCTCAAGATCAAGCAGAAACAGACAACTATAAACCACAAGATCCAAAACAAAATGATGTGGGGTGGGCTGGGGGTGGGGGGAATCTGACTTACAGGAGGCAGGAAAACACCAAATCCAAGTCGAGGGTACAACCAGCGATTTACATGTACATCAATTTCAGTTGTAGAAAAATCAATCCATTGCTCAATGTGGGCCTGAGAAAGACAAGATACACAGTTGGCCATAACAACAGGTCTGGTTCATATCCATAACTTCAACCACTATATCCATGCAAATACAACCACAAAGAAAGAAGCAAAACAGAACTCCTTACATAGTCAATTGCAGACAAGCCGAAAAGTGGATTATCAGCCTTCAACCTGGCCACTGCAACAGGCGAGAAAGGCTTCATATGCATAAACAACTTAAAACTCAAGGCACCTCAAAACATATCAAATTAAAAAGGAAACACTCACCATATCGCGCTATTGCGTTACTCTCAAATATGGGACCTTCAGGCGTTTCAAGGACAGGTACCTACACAAGGCAAGATCATAAAGCCTGTGCAAAAAAAATAGAGGAACCTACGCAAAAAAAAGAAGAAGAAGGAAACATGCAATAATAAACAAAAGTCCACCCAGAAAATACCTTTCCTAGAGGATTCATTTTGAGGAACTCAGGAGTCTTGTTTGATACTCCCCACTCAAAATTTTCAACCATTTTAATTTGCACATCGCTGTACTCAGCAGTGATAAGTATCTTGAAGACATTCTTGCCTGCATTTGCAGCATGCAAAATCTGCATTCCAAAGAAAAATAACTAAAAATCCTCTCAAACAGCCTAGCAATTAAACTAACCACTCCAAATTCACCGTGCAGGAGCGAAAATAACAAAACCTTCACTTAAAAAGAGTATCAGAAGGACACAACAATCAAGATGAACTAAAATTTTATTAAGGAAAACAAAGAGCAACAGGGAAATTATAATTGTGATGTAGGCAACCTTATGCGTCATATTATCAACCTACATTTTCACATGAAAATCTCAGCTACACAAAGTATTCGCCCACACTCAACATGGAAAAACAGATTGCGAACAAATTGGTGATTATCTAGACAGAGCTATCCAACATTTTTCCCTACCACAAAGCAAAAATGGTTCTTGAAATAGCATCATTGTAACTCTATGCCTAAGGTATACACCACCAATTCCATAGAAGGCTATGACCCTGCCTCCTGCAGTAGTGTACTTTGAAAAACAATTATCAAGAATATATACTTTATGCTTATAAAAATAATGGAGCAAATGAAGTTTCACGGGGCTTTACATTGCCGACAAAAACATCCCACATTGGAAATCAAGATGTGTACAGTGTATTTTCTGGTTTCCTAATTCAGGTTGCACGTAGAATGGATTCTTCCTGAGAAAGAAGATATGTGATGCCAGGAAGATTTATTTCCTCTTCAATTTGATCGTCATTGGATCAGTTTCTCCAAAAAAAGGAAAGTCCAATCTAACAAATATAAGGAAAGAAATGGGGCTCTTGGGTTGTTCATTTCAAAAGCCTAAATCACACATGGAGGACACTTGAAGATAAATTTCATCTCCCTCGTGATTCAGGAAAATCTTTGGCCATACATGCGGCTTTAGCCTTTAGCTATGTTATATTTCGTGATAGTCTAAAACTCAGATCGGCTCATGGAAGAGGGGAGGATGTATGTGTCGGTTGTATGCATAAGGTGCTAAAAATCAAGAATGTTTATAGTCCTCTTCTGTGATGTGGAATGCCCACAAAAGCTCCTTATTGACAGACAAAATCAAATGTCGGTGTTCTAGACAAACACCAGAATTGAACTTTTAAAACTTAACAACCGTGTGGGAGTCGAATTCCCAGTTCCAAAACTGTTACGAATAGAAACATAGCTGAGTGTAGCTTTCCAGGAAACAACAAACAGATCTTGCCACAAACTCCTAAGCACGAGCTCTTAATCGTGGCTGAGGCACCCCCTTTACTTCGAAGAGGAAATCTGTGACATGTCTACAATAAAGCAAAAGTAATTTTCCCTTTTTTATATGGATATCATTGAAACTACTTTGTAGACTTCTAAGTGCTTTAGAATTCCCCTGTTCGAACTCTTCAGATCTTGTGATTGACTAAGCTATTACCAAACCTATCCTATATATAACTTCTTACAGTAAGAACGAAAAAAAAAACCAAGAAAAACCGATCAATATGCAAAGGATTTCAATATTCCTTTGCATAACGTGATTAATCTGTACTTATTTACCAAAAAAATTGCATATAGAGAACATGAACATATGCAAAGCAGGACACCAAGAAGAAAAGAACATAATCGATTCACGAGATAGTTCAGCAAAAAAAAAAAAAAAAAAAAAAAAAAAAACACGATCTCAGAAACTAATAACAAAAGTTGCGAAATAAGAAGAAATTGCACTGAATTTACCAGAGCCATGGATACAGACAGGCAGCGAATTCCCCCTTGGTGCTTCTGACTAGGTTAGAACAGCTGCTGAAATGCTGAATGCCTGCTTTTGAGTTTTGAGTGGAGGTAAGGGTTAACTTGCATAAATAAATAGAAGCAGAATTTGCGTTAGCCGGCCTATGAAATTGAAGGCCTGGGCTGGGCCGACTACCTAGTCTATATTTTATTAAACCGTGTGGGATATCCGGTCCATTATTCGTATTTACAGAACTCAAATAATTCTTTCAAGAAAAAAAAAAAAAAAAAAAAAAAAGCTTTTATCGGCATAATGTCAAGTCGGTACAAATGGATATACTACCTAATAACTTTCCCTTTTTCCTTGTTGCAAATAATTTCTTTTATGATTCAACACCACAAAATTATTTTGTACACCACCAACTCATTAGAAGTTCCATTTTATTACATTTGAGTCACTAAATATTGATGAATCATATTTAACCCTTATTTTCTTAGAAAATTAGGTAAAAGTATGCATTTTGGATTATTTTTAAGTAACAGAACGCCTAAATATCTTTTACAGGGATGATGATAACTTCTATAATTTTTATAGCCTAAAAGACAAAAAAAAAATAATAATAAAATTAATTCACGCCGGTTGTTGTACTCTCTTCATTTTCTTTCTTTTTTGTATCTTTCCTCCTCAATTTTCAAACACTCCTATCTTTTGATCAAGATCTCCAAACGTGATTAAAATTTCACTATATTTTTTATTTTTTTATTCTCTTCGTTTTGAGGCTTGGTTTGATATAATTACATCGTTTTCGTGAGATTCATTCTCAAAATTCACTCGTTGAATCTCGACAGTGAATCCCGAAAAACAGTGAATTTCGACAACGGATTTTCAGAAATTACGTCGGAATATGATGAATGTGATCTTATAATAAAGAGTATGAAAAATAAATAGTGTGGTGAAAGAATTATCAAATTTGGAGTTCTAGATTAAGATGTATAAGTGTTTAAAAAAGATGGATGGGATAGAAAGTGCGTTGGTTTTTTTTTTTTTTTAAAGAGGGGCGTCAGAATTTAAAAAAGAAAGAAAAAAATTGTCCTTAATGCAAATGTTTTGAAAAGTTGTCATATTCATAATTGATGAAATATTTTCGTTATTCTCCCCAATTCCCCTAATTTTCTCTCCACCTTAATTTCTGCGAGTGCCTCGCCAACATCTGCTCACCATCTCCGGCGATGGTGTTACTGCATAGATCCTCCGCTCCATTCTCTTTTAACCTTAATATCCCCTCCCCAATTTCACAAGTAACTCAAAAGAAAAGAACAAAAAAACGTGGCATGATGTAGATAGGATTCCCTCTCACCGGAGAAGCTTTTATCATGCCCTAAGCCACCACCTCCAGAGAACAGATGGTGTGGGTGGCCGGGTTTCTAGGAGATGAGGTTGTTTCAGTAGCAAGGAGTGAGGAAGAGAGATCTGAGATTCTTAGACGCGGGTTTGGGGTGGGGTTTGGACAACAGGAAGGGTTTGAGCAGACGGTAGATGGAGGAAGGATTTCAAGCGGCGAGGGAAGAGATGAGGAATTTCAAATTTGGGAGAGGTGGTAAAGTTTTAAGCTGCATGGTAGGGGTGGTGGTAGTAGGGCTAAAATGGAGAGAGGTGGTGAGGGAAAAGATGATGGCAACTTGCTTTGTGGCTAGGGTGAAAGATGAGTAGAGCTTGAAGGTGGTTGGAAGGGATGAAAGCGGCGGCGATAGCAGTTTTTGGGAAGGAGGTGGTGGAAGATAGTTAGGGTTAGAAGGTGATGAGAAGGAGGAAGATATATGTCCTATTTGGGTGAAGAAGAAATCGGGTTAGATTGTTCTATTTCTATTAGTAAGGACTCAATTGCATTTTTTAAAAATTATGGTATAAGAAGTAATTGTGTTTTTTTTTTTGTGTGCTTAAAATTAAAAAAATCAATAATAATATTGTTGTGGTGCCAGAAGTAATTTAAACAGTGCCGGTAGTGAATGTGTTGTCGGAAATAAAACTGTGATGTCGATAGAAGTGGCCAAAATTTTTTTTGGATAAGTTGTTCACGGTTTAGTTTGGTTCGGTTTTGAGGTTCTCTAAACCAAACCAAATATTTCTTTTTTTTTTTTGGGAGAGAGAATGGGAGTGGGCGGGAATTCAACCTTAGGCAACACCAAGAAGGGCAATGGCCTTTACCACTAGGCCAAGTTTAATCCCCAAACATTTCATTTTGAAAAATATGAAACCAAAACCAATCTTATTATATTTCGTTTGGTTTGTCGGTTTACAAATATACAGCTAAGAAAGACCAAAAGAATTCAAAACCGTTATTAAAACAAGTAACAATTGACAACTCAATGATCGAGAAATACATAATTTCAACATAGTAGATTAATAAATTCATATGTTGAAATGATCGTCAAGCTGAGCTGCAATATTATTCATATGTATGAACTTATGAAGTTTAATCTTATATTTCCTTAAAAAAAATCATATATAGTGCAATCTTACGATTGTTCCTACATCATAGACAACGGTGTAAGTTTTGTTTATTTTGTTACATCAACACTACGCTATAACTATTACGCGCCAATATAAATACGTCCTTATGTAATTCAACCCATTAGCTGTCGATTCAGTTTTTCCGGTTTTACGTTTTCAAAACCAAGAGCTAAACCGAATTAAGTCTGTATAAGGATAGCATCCTACAAGACCTAAACCAAATTATCTACTTGGGAAATTCGGGGGGCACATATGAGGGACTGTGGGAAAATATTATCTCTCATAAGCATAGAATCTAAGAATATATAGAGATCAAGATCTTCATTTTTTTCTTGGAGCTTAATCCCTTGCTCAAGGATTCTTGGAGTTGGCTTTGAAAATGGATCATTACCTTTGGTGTTGAGAGGATCTTGGTGTTCACTTAATCTTGATCATCTCTAATCCAAGTGTTGGTATAATTTTTAAACCTCATTTGCATTAGTAGTTCATTTAGTAGATACAATACTTGTTTCATTTCGAGCATTTGTTTCTGCTGTCGGTTTCATTTGATCAAGACATAGAACAGACCAAAACTCTGTTTCCGGAATCCTAGACATGCCGCGTGCGATTGTCACAGGTGCACCTCGTGGAAAGCGCACGAGAGGAATCGAAATCATATTACGATCTGTTTTCTAGCATGTTACGTGATCTCGAAAATAATGTGGGTCAATTTATCGGAAAACCGGACTTCTTGAGGGGGCGATCCATCCGATAATTTGATGGTTTTGTTGGTGGAAAATGGTTGTGCCCGTAAAGACATCTACGTACCCAACGTGGCGGGAACAATACAAAGCGTGCCGATAATGAGGACGACTCTCATTTTAAATGTATTCCTCGTGAAGGAGTTGATTAAGTTGTCATTGAAGTCGTGGGCAATAATATGGAGCCGCTTTGTAATATTCGATCAATCTATTTCGTATATCGTCAATCAATCATATAGTACAATATTTATAGTCACCGGTAGGGCTTCTACCTCTATCCAAAATATCCAAACTACCCTTAATATAGCTTCCAAAGAATAAGGAGAACCATGTTATGGATCTTTTTGTGTCATTGCATCTGCCCCAACCTGAGTCTACAAAGCACTTTAACTCCAGGTTGCTTTCTGATGGAAAAAAGATACCGTGTCCAAGAGATTTATTTAGGTATTTCAAGAGTTAGTGGGCTGCTTGGAGCTGTGTCACGGATTTATCTAGCACAGCAAACAAGTAATAAATATTTATAAATCCGGTTTCCCTCAAGTATAAGGATCGTAGTAAAGAGGTTGATACCGGGTCGATCTTGCGGGGAACTAAACGATTGTGATTCTAGCTTTTGTCTAACCTAAACTATGTCACGAAACTAATCTAAACAGTGAATAAAAATCGAACAAAACAGAAAATAAAACTAGACAGAGGATATAATCCAAAGCTAGGAAGGATACGGGCTGCGAACCAATTCGATACTAAACTAAACTAAGATGCAAATAAAAGTAAACTAACTAAACGAATTCAAGTTTTAGGGATTTAAATCAAGTGTGTAATGAACAAACGAGGATTGATCCACCTATCCAACAAGCATTGATTTCCTATCTCGATTATGTTGTGGTTTTATCTAGGTTGTGATTCACCTTATCTAAACATGAACCCTAATTCCTTAGAAAGTTCATCTATTAATCTATTATCTTCCAATGCAAGATTAACGCGTTTCCTAACCAAAGGTGTAAACTTTATGGTTGTAATCTAGCAATTAAACCTATTAACTTCCGTTATGATAGATTCGAATTACTACTCTTATTCATGATGATCTAGGGTCTATTAAGATTTCCATCAACAATAAACAATCACACATGCAGGATCTTCCGATATAAAAGCAATTAAGCGTAATAAACATGAATAAGAAACAACCTTTAAATAAAAACTCACGGTATAACCGAAGAAAACGAAATCAACAATCGTTGGATGGCTTCACAATACTCGTTTGATGAAGCTTTTAGCCTCTAAACATCCTCAAAGAACTCGAATTTGCGAGAAATAGTACATAAAAAGTAACTAGTTTAATCTAGATCTAAAGTGCATAAAAACTGGAATAAAAAGGAGAAAAACGCAGCCTAAAGCCGCCCCTAGGTTTAGGGTTTTGAATAATGAGTGTATCCTCTTTTTGTGTGGAGAAACAGCCGACTATATATAGATTTTAAAGTCGGTTTCAGCAAGTCGGCTACCGGACGCCCGTCTGGATCCTTGAACGCCCGTCCATACTTCATATGAACTTCAAATCGGGCGAGTCATGATCGAGGCGCTTCGTCCACCAGCGTCCACCAGCGTCCACCAGCGTCCACCTCAGCGTCCAAACTTCCTGAATCAACTTTCCATCCCTGGACGCTCGTTCAATTTACCAGACGTCCGTCCACTGGACGGAGATTCTGGACGCCAGTCCAATATGACTGAATTTCGATTTCTTGATCTCTATCTCTTTTCATCTTGTCAATTCCTTCATTATCTCTTTTAATCATCATATATTTAGACTCTTATCTCTTTTGATCATCATTTGAGCCTTGAAAAAGGTATACACATCATATAAAAACACCACAAAATGTAATATCGCTCAAATAATCGTAAAAACATAATTAAAGCACATAAATCAACCTATTTTGCAATCAACTCTTTTGAAATATCATTTACTCAATATATTCATTAAACACATGCTTCTTATGCAATTTAGTACAAATACGGGAAAAATATCATAGAATATAGCATTATAAATCGTATAAAATCACCACTAACAACTCCACACTTAAGCTTTTGCTCGTCCCGAGCAAAACAAAACAAAAATTAGGCTCGAAAAGAAACAGACATCTAAACATACATAACACATATCAATAAACCGAAGTTCACCATTGTGTGTGTGCCACGACCATAGAAAACTTCCACTAAATCCAAACTCGAGAAACTCAAAGCAAAACTAGCTAATACCCCTCGTAGACTAGTAATAAATGACACTCATAAGATGCACCCTACAAGCGTGATATATCCCGAAAAGATGATCGAATGAATCTAGGGCCTTTACGAAATACTCAGAGGATAATCTACTACAACATATACATCGGGTTCTCTTTGGGGATAAGGTGAGCGATAACTTAGTCTTATATCCATTCATACTAATCTTTTAGTTGATTTAACTTTTCACTTTTAAACACACATCGAGAATAAGCTTTTGCCATGTCATAGCGAGAATAGGACATTTCGAGATAACACCTACCTTACTCAAATCATAAGGCGACTTTTTCCGGTATCGTGAGCTTTTAGTCATCATAGTGGTATAGGACATCGTGGTATACCTATCGCACTCTAATCATCGACTAGCTTCCGACACACCCAATTTACTTCATATTTTCAACCTTTTCATTTGACAATAAGTTACGTGTTACTTATCACATTCAAACCTTGGATATTCACGGTATAACATACTCCGGATCTAAATACAAACTATCATAATTCGCGAGATATATCGTAGCACTAAGCACATGACTTATAAGACAATCAAAAATCACTCGTCCAAAGGGTATAACTTTATAAATAGCTCATCATTTACTATGGCTCGTGAAAAATCGATCTCGGTGAAACAACTAACTTATCAAACATATGATATACAGCTTAAATGACTATAAAAATAGCGAACATTGAATCGAATTGCCTACTCGGGACAAAACAAAAACAAAAGTGTCGAAAATTTTGAAAAATTTTAGCTCATTTGCATAAAAACATTACGAATTAAGCAAATGTGTAGATACATGTCGAAACATTCCCTCCCCACACTTAAAAATCAACATGTCCTCGTGTTGTGCGATCGAAAGAAAAGGAAAAGACTTAGTGATTTAAACCGAAACTCGAATCGTCGGTCAGGCCGAGCTACATAATGACACTTTAGAGCGTAACCGGACAATGTAGCTCAACGAAACCGCTAAAAATATACACCGCGTCTTGACAAACATGGAACCATCTCGGGAAAGCGGGGAGTTATACGAGCGAAAAGAGATATCAAAAATGAAAATAGAGCAAAAGGTAAAGCATTCAACACATCCGAGAAAGTATAAACACGAAGAAAGGAAAGTACGGGTTGCCTTATGGCTTACATGATCCACCGGGAAAAGTAATGATAGCAATATCAAAATTACAACGGATCATATAAGAAAAAGTATCAATAACATACATCCATCGAATCAAAGAAAAGAAAAACTAGAATCGAAAAATAAAATCAAAGTGGGCTCGGTGTCGCGAAATCATCGGCCGGAGGATCGAAGGAGGTCGGAAAGGTGGTGATGTAGCCCTAGCGCCGAGTCAGCCGCTCCTCATCGGAAGACTCGGACTCTTGAAGAACATCGGCAATGGCCTGCTCAATCTCGGAAGAATAATGGAAATCAATGAGGCTTGGATTGAAAACCCTGTCATCCTCGGTTGCGGCCTTCACTTATACACTTCAGATCGTCAAAATGTTGTTACGAGGCGTCCCGATGTCTTCCACCGATCCCGCTGCTGCTTGGCCATACTTAGCGCATCGGACCGAAAGCGATAAAGCGAGAATCGTAGGCGCTTGAGGCGGTGCGAAGATGAACCGGGCTCTGTGGTGTCTCCGTCTCGGAGGCCGACCGAAGGCTTACCCTTTTTCTCATTATGTATCGGTCTCGGATTCTTCGGTTTGTGATCGGCTCCATACTCGAGGCACACCGCATCGATCACGAGGCTATGGATTAAGTGAGGATAATCAAGCATCGGGTATAGATCTTACGATTAATAGCCACCTCATCATATAACGCCTGCCCCACATTCACGTTCAAGCCAAATGTCAATGCATATAACATGCCTAGGTCACCAATGTGAAAGTGCGTCAAGTTGTTCTTAGGCAACAACCGACTCTGAATAAATCGACACTGGACCTTCCAGTCCTCCGTCCAGGTCATGGTAACCAACTCCTTCCGGTCGCCTCCCGGCCTTAATGTCCATGCCACATCCGGGCACACTCTCAGTCGCAACTCCTCCAAAGGATCCTGCCCCAAACTCTGCCTATGTAAAATCTCCTCCTTATAATCTCTACCCTCAAAAGCCGCCAACCCATACTTTGCATTGATCACCTCCGGCGTAAACGGAACGTGGACTCCTCGAACCACAACTACCTTCGTTTAAAAGTCGGTTTCTACGAGCAGTTTGCATAAAACTCCCGAACCAAGGAACTATTGACCGGCGTAGTTGGAATCGTCATCAAAGCTTCCCATTTCGATCCTTAAGCAACTTAACGAAACCGGATCGACTGTGCCTCTAAAGTGGCCCTTTCTATCAACATCGTCCTCGAGAAATAGTGTTGTTTATACACATCGTGAGCTCTCACAGGGTTCACGAACCTCACGAGGTAAGGGCATAGGAGAGTGCGGTTTTGGCTTTCTTCCTAGGTTGGGAAGCCTTAGGTACAAACCGGTTCCTCTCCTCACGGTAGCTTCTACGGTGTCCTCAACCACTGAGGCGGGCTCCGCCTTTACGAGCCCTGAGCATCCGTACTAAAGGAATATCATCGTCCGTCTTAGAGTCGGAGGTTGGTTCATCTCTTAAGGGTGCCTAGTTTGGGTGGCTCTGAGGGTTGCTCCCGAATGCTCACACCTCGGTTGGGATCAACTAAGGTTGGGTCGAACTCTTTGCACTTTTTCCCGGCCTCCTAGCTCACTTCCTTCCGTGTCGCTTCACATGATCCTTCTTATGAACCATTTTCAAGCTTAGTCTACACCAAACAATCCCAATACCCACAAAAGATACCCGTTTAACATCCAAAGCGGGATTTCAAATCAACAAACCACAACCACAACCATCCATGATCAATAACCAACCCGTTCATCATCAACAACATCAACCAACAAGAGTCAAGAATCAAAAGCGAAAGAAAGAAACAAATAAGATGACATCCAAGTGAGCGAGCCGACCCAAAGATCGAACTCGAAAAAGCGTGAACAAAATCGAGAAAAGTTGTTACTAACTTACCAGTAAGATGAGTAGATGTTGATCGAGATGAAGATTAGTCCAAACAAGTCCAAATGGCCTCCAAAAATCGGATTTTTCCTCTTAAAAGTCGGACTACAATGGGTCTTGATTCTTCAAAAATATAGCGTGTTGGGAGTTTTGGTTATGAAAATCAAAGAGAGGGTATCAAAAGCGGTCTATAGCACTTAAAATCGCTCAAAATGGTTTAGAATGGAGAATTTAGGGCAAAAGGAGGGAGAAAACCGTTTTTCGCGTTTGAATATCCTGAAAAGTGAAGGTTCATTCGAGAAAGGTATATATAGGCAGAGTGTGGGCCGCTCGTCCAACTCGGTGGGCGGGCGTCCATCGAAATCGAATGAAGCTGGGCGGGCGTCGATTTAGTAAACGCTTCGTCAAGAGTTTAAATCACATACAGATTGGAGGAAAATATCAGACGGGCGTTGGGCGTAGTGGGCGTTCGTCTAAGGATTAGTCATAGAGGACGGGCGTCGGTTATGCAGGCGGGCGTCGGCGAGCAGCAAAAGTGCAAAAATCATAAAATTCCATACAACCCAAATTCAAAAGTACATCTCTTATTAAACTTAATTAAAACTTCAAAAATACAACTTTAAATCAAACAAAGTACATAAGGTGACTAGAAAATAAATAAAAACAAATAGAAAACAGTTGGGTTGCCTCCCCACAAAGCGCTTTTTGTTTTACGTCGTTTGCTCGACGAAACAAACCTAACTAACGCTAACGTAGTGCATAAATCTCGTCCCAATCCACCAAACGGATGAGGCGAGCGAAGCATATCAATAGCGGGAGGAAATCATAGTCGTCTTATGCGCCCAGGTCATCTCCGGAAATACCTCTAAACCTCTAAAATGTGAAGCTCAGTAGTACCCGGCGCTAGATCTCATCGACATAGGGTCATTTAGGACCGTATATGGGCGTCTATAGCTCCACTGTGGCTCCTCATTGGTGAAGTCACTACCTCCCGAACAGCGAGGGACAATGAGAACATAGGTGATGGTCTTCGTGCGGGTACTAAGCTCAAAATCTACGTGCAAGACTATAGTGCCTCTGGTCCATCACTCATGTCCGGTGGGATCCGACTAATGATGGGAACTCCTCGGGAAGAACTCCGTAATCCATATCTAAAAAGCACACTAAGCGTGAGATATAAATAGAAAAACTTAGTCGGCTAAAACTTTTTTTTTTTAGGGGTAGTCAACTTAATTAAACTAAAACTTAAATAAATATAACACTAACAGCATGAACAGAATTTAACTAATATAATAAGGGATATCTAGGATGCCTCCTAGTAGCGCTTTTGGTTAATGTCGTTAGCTCGACACCGTTTAAAACTCAGCCTGGATCAGGCCATTTGACTTTTCGCGACCACTACCTCGTGTAGCTCGATCGGTGGTGTGGGCTGCGAAAGCGACATCTCACACATGGGGTGAAATCTTTAATAGCTTTCCAAATACGCTTGAACTTCCCAGCGGTGACCTCTTCATTCTCTTTGAGCCCTCCTCGATGGCGCTTTGAATGGACGCCCTCTCCAATACTCTTCCATATCCCAACTACCGGCTAGAACTTCTTGAAGGACCACTACACCCTCTCCTCTCGGAAAATGGGTTGGGTGAAGACTCGTCAAATTCTTCGACTTGTGCAGCACCACACCCGAGGATATCGAGGCAGCGGACATTCGAGAGGTTTCTCTTTAGGTTCACCAATATAGTGCTTGCATCTCTGGCCATTCACTCGAAACGGGTCACCACTATAACCACGAAGTTCTAGACGCCTCCAGGAATGATTTGGAGAATCTCGAAGGGGCGGACCAACGTGTCCTCAACTTTCCGAGAAACATATGTAACCTGGAATTGTATAGAAAGAACTTGTTCCGCCGACATGAAATTCTCTCTTCTTAATCTTAGCATCGTGGAGTAACTTCATCTTATCTTTACTAATCCTGGCACTTTCGTAGGCACAGAGTGCAATTCGTCTAACTCATATATAACTCCTGTGATCGATGTTTTCCACAAGATTGGGAATCAAAGTTCAAAAACTTTGTAGCCCAATAAGCTCTATGCTCTAACTCGACGAGCGGATGACATGGCTTTCCATAGACCATTTGATATGGAGATGTCCCCATAGGGGTTTTATAAGCGATTCTGTATGCCCAAAGTACATCATCCAACTTCAAACTCCAGTCTTTTATGATGGTTGTTGGTATCTTCTCCAGGATTTTCTTGATACTTTGGTTGCTTCTCTCAACGACCACTAGTCATCGGATGATATGGTGTTCTGTCTTATGACGAACACCATACTTTTCAAGAGAACTTTCTCTGAGGGTTCGGTTGCGAAATGCGTCCCTTCATCAGCGATCAAGGCGCGCGGACATCCAAACCTCACGAAGATATTCTTCTTTAGAAATTTCATGACCGTTTATGATCATTGTGAGGAGTGGCTTGAGCCTCCACCCATTTAGACACGTAGTCTCACGCAGACTAAGATGTATTTATTACCGCAAGATGATGGGAATGGTCCCATAAAATCGATACCCCATACATCAAAGACTTAGCATTCTAGGATGGGTTTCAAAGGCATGTCAAAGCGCCTTGTCGAGTTCGGTCCTTTGGCACCTATCACAAGCTTTACTGAAAGCTTACGTGTCTTTAAAGATTGTAGGCCAATAGAAACCGGATTGAAAGATCTTAAAAGCGGTTTTCCACGGACCAAAGTGACCTCGGTGGGTCCCTTTGTGGCCTTTGCTCAATAATATCGACATCTCTGGATCGAGATAACGGCCATGAAGGTAGTTTACAATGGAAGAATACCATGGAACCTCAGGAGGACAACCGTCTATCAACATAATGTTTTCTAGAGGAAAGTAAAGATCTATATTATCTGGTTCATCCTTTTCCTCATTTATCATTCTAGAAACGTGATCCGCCACTACATTTTCACTGCCCTTTTTGTCCTTTATCTGAACGTCAAACTCTTGTAGGGTCGGTATCCAGCGCAGATGGCGCGGTTTAGCCTCTTTCTTAGTCATCGATAACGCAGCAAGCGGCGTGATCACCCACACGATCACTTGAGCTCCTAACAAGTAACTACGGAACTTGTCCATAGCAAAAACTACGGCAAAAAGTTCCTTTTCAAGAAGTGGTATAGTTAACTTGAGAGGGTTCAATGTGTGATCAAGCGTAATAGATAATTTGAACTTCCCTTGATCTTTTGTCCTAAAACGGCACCAACAACATAGTTTGATCGTCGCACATAAGCTCAAAAGGTAGGTTCGGTCGAGCGATATAAGAATTGGGCGAAATTAAACGGTCCTTGAGCTCCTCAAGCGCTTGCTTGCGCCATCAAAATTGAATTCAACGTCTTCCTTGATTAAAGTAGAGCGAGGGGCTTGGCTATCTTGGAGAAGTCTTGAATGAATCTTCTGTAGAAACCGACATGTCCAAGAAAGCCTCTAACTTCACGCGCATTCTTAGGATAGCTCATTTTCTCAATAGCTTCTACTTTTGCCTGTCAACTTCTATACCCTTAGGCGGAGATTTTGTGGCCAAGAACTATTCCTAAATCTACCATGAAATGGCATTTTTCCCAATTAAGTACTAAGTTCTTTTCCACACATCCGATAACACTTGATCAAGATTGTCAAGGCAATCATCAAAAGACTGACCGAAAACCGAAAAATCATCCATAAAAATCTCCATACACTTCTCTACAAGCCCGTCAAAGACAGCTAGCATACATCGCTGAAAAGTAGGCGGGGCATTGCGAGAGGCCAAATGGCATTCACTTTGTATGCGAATGTACCGTAAGAAAGGAGTAAAGTGGTCTTTTCTTGGTGTTGAAATATTATTAGCATTTTTAGCACTCTTGTGTAACACTTGTGCACATTTGTGCACATTATTTATTCTTTAGACACATGACATATTAATTATATTATATAAATAATTAATATGTCACTTATCATAACTTTTCTACTTTATTGGGTTCTAAGCTCTAGCCGCCCATATAGATACTCAAGTTGGCACTTTAATTACTATCCATAGCATAGCTAGTTTACTTTATTAAAGTTGTATCTATTTATACTCTTGTTCAATCAATGAATAAACCAAGTTGAAGTTTACTCAAGTATTATTTACTTTCTCAAACTCTCTTCATGGTATCAAAGACAAGCTCACGAGTTCTAAAATCATTGCAACTCGGTGTTTTGTTATTCCAAAATGTCTCTCAGTAACTTCTGACAGTTCATCTTCATCAGATGAGACTCCCAATTTGCCTCGGCAGGTGAGGTCACTGAATCTTCTTCTTATACAAATCATAGACTTGATGGCAACAACTACTTGCTGTGGTCAAGATCTATGAAAATGTACATCTCAGGACAAGGTAAGATGGGATACCTGTCCGGCTCTAAACCTGCCCTCGCTTGAAGATGACCCGAGATTTGAAGCATGGGACAATCGCTAATAATCAACTCATGACCATTCTCACAAGATCAATGACAAAAGAGATCAGTGAGAACTTTATGATGTATGATACTGCAAAAGAAATCTGGTACAATGCCGGAGATCTTTACTCCAAGAAAGACAATACATCAGAAGTGTACGAACTTGAAGCTCAAATTCAAAACTGCAGACAAGGGGATATGTCTGTAACTCAATACTTCAATCAACTATCTAAGGCATGGCAACACTTAGATATGCTGGAAACTCACCCCTGGAATGATGTTAAGGATGCTGCCCTCTATAAGGACATCATAGAAAAGAAAAGAGTCTTCAAATTCCTCACTGGACTGAACCCTGCTCTTGATGATGTTAGAGGGAGAATTCTTGCCACAAAACCTCTCCCAAATCTCAAATCCATGTTTGCTGAGGTCAAACATGAAGAAAGCAGGAGGAAAGTCATGCTGCTGAACACCCCTGCTGATAACCCTATCAAGAAGTACGCCTGCTTGAATGTCGGGAAGGTTTGCTGAGAGATTCTTTGGAACTTCTGAGAAACCTCTTGAGAAAAAGCTGGAAGGTTGTTCTGATCACTTTATAAGCGCACAAATCACACCAAGGACAATTGCTGGAAGCTTCATGGCAAGCCTAATCCCTCTAAACCCTCAAAACCAACCAGGGAAAATCAAGGAAGGCTTGTCAGTGACGAGGAGAATGACAGCCAGCTGAATGCCCAGTTTGCTGCTTTTAAAGCCTTTGTTGCTCGGCATCGATCGAGGGGTAGCTCCTCTCTTGAAATGGCCACTCATGATAAAACAGGTATATTCCGCTCACCTCTTAGTAATGAGACTTGGATTGTTGATTAGGGCTTCTTCCCACATGACTGGTAATAAAAACCTCATTACCCACTATATGCCATGCACCCAAATTCACGAAATTAAGACTTGATGGTTCTGTGTCTTATGCAAAGGTGTTGGGAAAGTTAAACTTACTAATCGATATATCTACAAGGTGTCTTATTTGTTCCAAAGTTAGATTGTAACCTTATATCTCACAAGAAACTCACTAAAGATCGAATTGGAATGTTGTTTTTGATAAGGATCGGTGCATTCCAGGATCTTTCTTCACAGGAAGTGATTGGTCAAGCTAAACCATGCTCAGGGATTTGTTTGTGATCAACCTGCCAAGATGTAAGATCAAGACCAATCGCCAAGACTTTACACTCGAGAACCTAGACAATATCATGTTATGGCATTATAGGCTAGGACATCCAAGTTTTGGTTATTTGAAATCTTTAATTCCGAATTGTTTAAAGGATGTAATCTTAATGATCTTCAATGTGATATTTGTCAATTTGCCAAACTCACCAAATCATGTATACTAAATTACCTCACCTCCCATCCACACCTTTCACCTTAATTCACAAAGTGATGTATGGGGACCTCAAGAGTGAAAAGTATAACAGGCAAGAGGTGGTTTGTCACCTTCATAGATGACCACACCGAACCACTTGGTTATTTTTAATGAAGGATAAATCAAGTTGGATCCATCTTTCAAGAGTTTTACAACATGGTCTCTACTCGCTTTGACACTAAGATTAAAATTTTGAAGACCGACAATGCTCTTGAATATTATGAGTCTAATCTCGATAATTTCTTAATGAATAAGGGAATTGTCCATATCAAGTTGTGTTGAGACACCTCAAAGAAAATGGAGTTCTTTGAGAGAAAGAACAGCACTTCTTGGAAATGGCCAGATCAATCATGTTCACTACAAATGTTCCAAAATATATGTGGGGTGAAGCTATAATGATCGCCACATATTTAATCAACAAAGCTTCAAACAGAGTGTTAGGTTTCAAGACTCCGATCCAAACCTGCCGACCACACACTCCTCGCCTCATCTTATTGCCCAATTGCCTCCAAAATCTTTGGTTGTATCTTGTGTTTGTTTATATCCATGCCCAACACGAAGCAAATTTGATCCCAAAGCTCACAAGTGCATTTTCCTAGGGTATGCTAAGGGCGCGAAAAGGTTACAAATGCTATTCACTCATCAAAAGAAATTTTACAACTATATGGATGTAAAATTCTTTGAAAGAACTCCCTACTACAAACAAGTCTCATCAAGCGATCCAGATGGAAACCTGATTGAAATTGATCTAAATCCGCTCTCTCAGCAAACTCTTAACCCTCAAAGAACTCTCTCGAGACTCAAGAGATCGAACCTCAACACCCTATCGACCCGAGAGCTCGCTGGACCTCGACTTCCTCTGATTCGAATCTGCTGAACCTCAACACCCTCTCGACCCAGAGCTCGCTGAACCCCAAAGCACCCTCATCGATTCTCGGCAACTCTTGACGTTGATGACAGACCTATTGCTCTAAGGAAAGGGAAAAGATCATGCACCGATCATTCTATTCATACTTATTTATCTTATGACCAGTTATCTCCTGTATTTGCCATGTTTACACAGGACCTGGACTCTCACTCTATTCCTCAAAATATTCAGGAGGCCCTTCAAAATGATAAGTGGAAGGCTGCTGTTAAAACAGAGATGACTGCACTCCTGGATAATCATACTTGGGACCTCACAACTCTCCCCAAAGGCAAGAAGACAGTCAGTTGTAGATGGTTATTCACCATAAAATACAATGCTGATGGTACAATTGACAAGTATAAAGCCGGACTAGTGGCTGAGAGGTTCACTCAAACTTATGGCATTGACTATCTGAAACTTTTGCACCAAGAGCAAAGCTTAACACTTGTCGAGTCTTGATTTCTCTAGCTGTCCAACTTGATCTGGCCTCTTCACCAATTGGATATCAAAATGCTTTTCTCAATGGTGACCTTATCGAGGAGGTCTACATGAATGTACCTCCTGGTTTTGTCAATCCCCACACTCAAGGCAAGGTATGCAAACTCAGAAATCTCTATATGGCTCAAGCAATCTCGAGAGCCTGGTTTGGAAAACTCACTCTCTTGTGGTTAAAGTCTGCTGGATATCATCAATGCAACTCGATCACACTATGTTTATCAAGACAACCAACCAAAGAAGGTCTATTCTTATTGTATATATGGATGATATCATCCTTACTGGAGATGACTCTACTGAGATCCAACATTTGAAGACTCTACTGGCCAAGGTATTCCAAGTTAAAGATCTGGGCTACCTAAAATACTTTCTTGGTATGGAAATAGCTAGAAGCAAGAAAGGCATTTCGGGTCTCTCAAAGGAAGTATGTCTTTGGATCTGCTTTGAAGAAATCGGCATCTTTGGGATGCAAACTGTTGTATCCCAGTGACCCTAGTAATACCCCCGATGCATGGCAACATTCTTTGTCGCGGGAAGGATCAATATCGAGACTTGTAGGAAACTCATTTATCATCCCATACAATACCGATATTGCATATGGGTCGTCGATCTGGTGAGCCAATTCATGCATTGCCCTACTTGAGCAACATTGGGATCTTGTGAGCAGAATCTTGAGGTACTTGAAATCCACTCTGGCCAAGGCTTGCACTTCATCAAGTCTGTGAGAGATCTATCAAGGTTTATCACGATCTTGATTGGGTGGTTGCCACATAGACAGAAGGTCTACTACAAAGGCTCTTGTTTTATGTATGGGGCAATCTTGTCACCTGGAGGAGCAAGAAACAACCTACATCTCTGTGGCGATCTTTGAAGTGAACTCAGGCACTTGTTTTGGGTATTTGTGAAGCTCTTTGGCTCAAAAGAGTACTTCATCGAACTTCAAAGACCTACTCGAAGAACCTATCACACTCTGCTTGTGATAATAATTCAAAGATTATGCATGGCGAGAGGATCCAGATTCATCATGACAAAACCAAACATGTGGACATTGTGAGACACTTCTGAAGGAGAAGATTGATGCCAAGATCATTCAACTTCAAAGATGTTCCTCAATGAGACTGAATCGCCGACATTCTCACCAAGGCTATTCCACCTCTTATGTTCAAAGAGACTAAGTAGCAAACTTGGTCAGTATCAACATATACAACCCGGCTTGAGGGGGTGTTGAAATATTATTAGCATTTTTAGCACTCTTGTGTAACACTTGTGCACATTTGTGCACATTATTTATTCTTTGTACACATGACATATTAATTATATTATATAAATAATTAATATGTCACTTATCATAACTTTTCTACTTTATTGGGTTCTAAGCTCTAGCCGCCCATATAGATACTCAAGTTGGCCGCCCTAATTACTATCCATAGCATAGCTAGTTTACTTTATTAAAGTTGTATCTATTTATACTCTTGTTCAATCAATGAATAAACCAAGTTGAAGTTTACTCAAGTATTATTTACTTTCTCAAACTCTCTTCACTTGGTCAGCTGGATCAATGGGTAACTGGAAGTATCCTGAATATCCATCTAGGAAACAGTAGAATGCATGTCCCGCCAGACGCTCAAGCATCTGATCAATGAATGGAAGGGGAAAGTGATCTTTCATGGTTACCTCATTGAGCTTCCGATAATCGATCTGAGACTCGTAACCCAAAGACAAGTCTCAATGCTATTTCCTCTCCCTTCTCATTCTTCTCAATCGTAATTCCACCTTTCTTGGGAACTACTTGAGTTGGGGAAACCCATTCACTATCCGCGATGGCATAAATGATTCCCATGTCCAGAAGTTTAATGATTTCTTTCCTAACCACCTCTTGCATATGAGGGTTGAGCCTTCTCTGAGGCTGTCTAACACATTTTGCACCCTCATTCGTCTTGATCTTATGCATACAGATGTCCGGAGATATCCCTCTGATATCTCCTACCTGCCAACCAAAGGCTTTTTCATTCTTTTTCAAGACGTTGATTAGTTTCATTTCCTCTAAACGAGAAAGCTTGGCAGATATAATCAGTGGAAGCTTGTCACCTTCTCTTAAAAACACATACTTGTGATGTTTAGGCAACGGCTTTAGCACTAAATCTGCAGGGGGGGTCTTCTAAACTAGACTTGAGATCTCCACTTTTCAACTCAATATCGCTGAGTTTACTCTGTGGTCCCACTGCCAAAGCTTCTCCTCCAACAACTCGTCCTCCACATCAGCTGCTAATTGATCTAGATTGACCACACCATGAGTATTTAGATTATCAACCAATCGCTCATATTCCGCTTCTACAGCCATGACTTGCTTATCCATATAATCGGTAAAATCATCCGTCATATAATCAATGGAAAAGCCGGTTGGGGGGCCAGAGGGCACTTGAATGGACTTCAAGACATTGTAACTCACCTCTTGATCACCAACTCGGATAGTCACTTGCCCACCATCGCAATCGATGAGGGCTCTAGTCATAGATAAGAAAGGTCTTCCAAGAATCGGGGGGCGTTTTAGTCTTTCTCCATGTCTAAGACATACCACCAACCGAAAGGTAAATCTATCAATCAACCAAAACGCGTCTTTCAGGATCCTCAAGCTTTCTTAGAAGATCTATCAATGGTTGTAAACTCATAGTAGTGGGTTCTAGAAGGCTTTGTAAACCGAAATGCTTGCATACGAGACATTGGCATAAGGCTTATAGAGGCACCTAGATCACACAAAGAATTAGGAAGACTAGACCTCCCATTAACACCGTAGCAATCTGAACTTACGAGGTCACCTCTTTTAATTGGTAAGTTTTCATAATTAATCATGGAACAATCCTCGCCAATTTGCCTTTCCATGCCTGCTAATTTCTTTTTCGATGACACAACTTCCTTGATGAATTTTGTATACTTAGGCATCTCAACCAAGACATCCTGATAGTGGAAGATTCACTGAGTATTTCTTAAAAGGTTTAGCACATTTTCATACTTTCTTATCCTCAATCAAGGGAATGTTGCTCTTTCTTGGTGGAAATGGAAGTTTCTTAAGGTCATCCTCGGAGAAAACCTTCTTTGAGGATGCACTTACGACTTTGTCTTCCGGATCCTTCCATCGAATGCTTTCAGATTTCTTAGTAGTCGAGGATCAGCCTCCTGACTTTCGATTGCTCTTTTCACCCTCAAGGATCAGCCACTGAGGATCACCAACTTCTTCACCTCTCGTGGATCGGCCACCGAGTTTTCTCTTCAGATTGAGGAGTGTAGGTGCTCGGCTTCCTCCCGCCTTATCAATGGCGGGGAGGGGCTAGTGGTTTCCACTTGTGGGAAGGACCACTAACTTGAGTACCGCTTCTCGATTCATTGCACCGGCCTCCTCTTTACCGTATTGAATTGATGGCACGAGGTCGAGACATGGGCCTTTGTTCAAGTCACCTGAGCAACTTGACCACCCTTGGATTCTTCTCGTTGGCCCGGGCAATGCCCTGAGGGTCTAGAAGCTAACTGCTCACCCGCCGATTGCCCAATTTGTCTCTCAAGATTCTTCATCGATCTACTTTGCTCCTCCAACTTAGCTTCAAGATTGGTAGATTGGGAGGGCCTTGAGAGTTTTGGAGAGTTGGAGCATAGGGTCGGGTTGGGCCGACTTTGAAATTGAGATTTTGAATTGGAAGGCCAGTTCGATTGAATTTTTGCACAGATTGGAAAATTCGAGTTTTGGTTCCGATTAAACCTGGGGTTTCTATTGAAATTACGATTCAATTAAAATTCGATTAGGATTGAAATTTGAAGATGGATTGAACCCTTGGTTTTGAAAATTGCCTGGCCAGAAATTGATTGAACCTTTGATTGTTCTGGCCATAGAATGCATTCACTTCCGCATTCTGTCCGTTCATAGGGTAGAATTTAGAAGTGTGCCCCACCTCGTCACAATTCTGACATGTGACTTGATTGTACTGTCCATAATCATGAACAACATTCACTTGGTAAGGTGCAGGGGGATTAAATTGACATTGGCCATTCATATGGCCACCGACAAAGATTTTTCATGTCTGAACACGAGGGTTACGTGGAAAAGGAGAAGTTTGATTTATAGGATTGAAATCTGGAGGTGTTGCCATCTGCTTACACAAACATGGCGATCAAACTTTGCAAATTGACTTCCTCAACCTTGGGAGGAGGAGGAGCTTGAATTGCTTGATAAGAGGGGGCATAGTTATACTTTGCAATGTCCTCAAACAGTGCCCATCCCTCTTCAGGCATTTTCTTCAGAAATGCCCCACCAGAAGAGCTATTGACCATGTTTTGTAAGCTCGGTCAATCCACTAAAGAAGGTGTTGACTTGCCTTTCCATTGGTAAGCCATGGTGGGGACACTTTCTAAGAAGAGACTTGAATCTCTTCCAACATTCGAAAAAGGACTCATTCTCTTTCTGGTAGAAAGTGAATATTTCATTTAAGCACTGGGCAGTTTTTGAAGGTGGAAAATATTGACTCAAGAACTCCTTTTCGAGTTCTGCCCAGGTGGTGATAGATTCAGAAGGGAGAGAGGTGTACCACTCTTTAGCTTCTCCTTTCAAAGAAAAAGAAAAAGTTTTAGCTTGATAGCATCCTCACTTACTCCTTGGATCGTGTAGTACACATATTGTTCGGTAAAAACTTGTTTTATATTTATTTTACCGAACACCCCAAGTATAAGGATCGTAGTATAGGGTGTTACCGAGTCGTCCTAAGGGAATCGTACAATTATCGGATTAAAATATAGCTGTTATAAATAATGTCACAACTTATTAACTAAAATTAAATTCTATACTAACTATGATCTAAAAGGCAATGAACAGTAACTATGAACAGTAACTATGAATAGTAACAGAAAATTTGCTGAAAAATAAGGATTAACAACTAGGGTTTCTAACACTAATTAACTAACTAGACGTAGCAATTAACGATTGTTACGAACGATTTCGGTTTATCAAAGATTTAAAAGAACGGTAAAACAACAAGGATCCACCACACAACAATCATGCAACCACTTTTATGATCCAAATACTATTTATTGGTATGATCAATCTCGAAATCGACTAAATTCCTTTAAATCAATTTCTAGGATTTGTTTTCTTTTCCAAGCAAAACAAATTAACATTCATAACAAGATCATAAATTTGTTCCCAAATTAAACAACCCAATTAACAACAAGTGATTCCTCAAATTATCATTAACCGTATCGATTGAAAAGCTCTATTATTGAATCATATTTCCATATAAATTCAAAGCAAAATATGGTTTCATTGACATTCCTATCTAATAAAACACTTAACAATCAATCCAAGATTCAATCGATAAATAAAACAATATTCGAAATCATAAATAAGGATAAACTAACGATTCATGGTTGTGATGATGTTGTGTGATTTCATCTCGTTGCTCTACCGCTATGTGCTTAGCCTTGCATCATGATGATGATCACGATTATGGGAGAAGAAATCATCTCCTTCGTGTGTTGGAATATGCGGCTGGAAATCTGCTCTTTGCGGCTGCTTCAATGAATAATTGCGGCTGGAAGAATGTGTATTGAATTATTGGTGTGTTGCCGCCGAAAAAGAATTGTATCCCCTAGGGTTTGAGTAGCTGCACATATGCACATATATATAGGTGATAAGGTCGGTTAATGCTGCTGAATAATTCCTAAATAATTAGGGAATTAAAGTATATGTCGGCTGTGCTGAGGCGGTTTGGCTTGGACGCTCGTTTAAAAGGCTGCAACTTCTAAAATTCATATCTTGAGTTGTAGACCTCCAAAAATTATGATCCGAATGTCATAAAAAAGCTCTCGGAAAACTCTACAACTTTCATTAAGGACTCTTCTTCAGAAAACGTCTTTTTGATTAGCCCGTTGTATTACGAGTCGTTTTCGGGATTTTCCACTTACCCAAATTGATTACCCACTTGACCACCATTTGAGTTGTAGAAGTCCGATTGACGTAATTCAAAGTGCGTTGGAAAGCTCTTTCAAAGATCTACAATTTTCATGAAGAAGTCCTCCCCTGAAAATGCTTCTAAGCTGGGTCAAATCTCCGTCGAAAATATGTAACGATTTAAGTACTTAGGAAAATTTGCTCCGTTGAACTCGTAAACTTGTGGCATCTTCTTCTAACCCTCTAAACACCTCTTTTAGACCGAAGATATGCATCTACAAGATATCCAAAAGATTGCAAAGTGTAACAACATCCAAATAAACATAAAACCAACGATAAAAACACATAAATCAGCCACTTTTGCAATTTATTATCTTTAAAACTCATTTGCTCAATATATCAATATAAGGCTCGATTTCTATACAAATCATAAGAATATGGGGAAAATTGATATAAAATATATATATAAAAATCATACAATTTCACCCTAAACACATATATCTCTAAGAATGTGTGTAAGTGGGTATGCGGATTCTCTGATTGATAGCCGTGAAAAATTGATGCGTGCTGCATCATCTGGATAAGTCCTGGCTTCAGCTCAAAGGTTTGTGCAGTAATGGCTGGAATAACAATAGCCGGGTTGACTTTGACTTCGCCTGGCATGGCGTAGTCTGCCAACGTACGTCTATTATTAGCGGCCATTATCACAAAATCAGTGATTTCTCTAGCTAGTTGTTCTTCAAGATCTCGCTCGGCTCACATGCGCGAAACCGCAGAACGGAAAATCCGCCTGTTTGGCCGGACTACGGTTCGCTCGGGGTCAGGGGTGTATAATAACGGTCCCTTTTGACTCCGAGTTTGCATAAACCGGACCAAAAACAAGTGGAACGAAACCTAAAAGCTAAGAAAGTAAAAGCCTAAACTAAAAATTAAAAGCCTAAAGAAAAGAATGGGAAAGAAGAAAAGGGAACAAAAGTATTGAAGAAAACAGGACCAGACGGACGTCCAAAAGTTTGGACGGGCGTCCAGATGGAATTGAGATCGGACGGGCGTTTAGTGGTCCAAACGCTCGTCTGAAAGACAGAATACCTGAACGGGCGTCCAAATCTTATGGACGCTCGTCTAAGTGAATAAAAACAAAACAGAATTGATAATTTTCCAGCGGACGGGCGTCCAATATCCCAGACGCCCGTTTGGTAGCGGGAAAACTAGAACAGAAGCAGAAATTTGCAGAAAAGAAAAGAAGGTAAGAAAGAACGACAGAAAAAACAGAAAGACAGACGATCTAATCTCCAAGGAAACTACTAAGGGAAAGTCTTAAACCCTAATTATCTACTTAACAACTACCTAAAACAATTATCAACCAAAAAAAGGAATTTAAAACGAACTAAAAATAGGAAAATAGAAACAAACAGAACAGAAAAAAAAACGAAAAACAAAAACTAGACAACCGTCCGGCTCCCCGGCAACGGCGCCAAAAACTTGTCACGGATTTATCTAGCACGGCAAACAAGTAATAAATATTTATAAATCCGGTTTCCCTCAAGTATAAGGATCGTAGTAAAGAGGTTGATACCGGGTCGATCTTACGGGAACTAAACGATTGTGATTCTAGCTTTTGTCGACCTAAACTATGTCACGAAACTAATCTAAGCAGTGAATAAAAATCGAACAAAACAGAAAATAAAACTAGGCGGAGGATATAGTCCAAAGCTAGGAAGGATACGGGCATGAACCAATTCAATACTAAACTAAACTAAGATGCAAATAAAAGTAAACTAACTAAACGAATTCAAGTTTTAGGGATTTAAATCAAGTGTGTAATGAACAAACGAGGATTGATCCACCTATCCAACGAGCATTGATTTCCTATCTCGATTATGTTGTGGTTTTTATCTAGGTTGTGATTCACCTTATCTAAACATGAACCCTAATTCCTTAGAAAGTCCATCTATTAATCTATTATCTTCCAATGCAAGATTAACGCGTTTCCTAACCAAAAGTGTAAACTTTATGTTTGTAATCTAGAAATTAAACCTATTAACTTCCGTTATGATAGATTCGAATTACTACTCTTATTCATGATGATCTAGGGTTTATTAAGATTTCCATCAACAATAAACAATCACACATGCAGATCTTCCGATATAAAAGCAATTAAACGTAATAAACATGAACAAGAAACAACCTTTAAATAAAAACTCACAGTATAACCGAAGAAAACGAAATCAACAATCGTTGGATGGCTTCACAATACTCGTTTGATGAAGCTTTTAGCCTCTAAACATCCTCAGCAACTCGAATTTGCAGAAATAGTACATAAAAAGGTAACTAGTTTAATCTAAATCTAAAGTGCATAAAAACTGGAACAAAAGGAAGAAAAACGCAGCCTAAAGCCGTCCCTAGGTTTAGGGTTTTGAATATATGATGTATCGTCTCGTTTGTGTGGAGAAACAGCCGACTATATATAGATTTTAAAGTCGGTTTCAAAGAAGTCGGCTACGGACGCCCGTCTGGATCCTGAGCGCCCGTCCATACTTCATATGAACTTCAAATCGGGCGAGTCATGATCGGCGCTCGTCCACCCAGGTCACCACCTCGGCGTCAAAGTTCTGAATCAACTTTCCATCCCTGGGCGCTTTCGTTCGATTTAAGAAAGCCGTCCCACCGGACGGGACACGACGCCACCCAATATGGTAATTCGATTTCTCGATCTCTATCTCTTTTCATCTTGTCAATTCCTTCATTATCTCTTTTAATCATCATATATTTCGACTCTTATCTCTTTTGATCATCATTTGAGCCTTGAAAAACGTATCTACATCATATAAAAACACCACAAAATGTAATATCACTCAAATAATCGTAAAAACATAATTAAAGCACATAAATCAACCTATTTTGCAATTAACTCCTTTGAAATATCATTTACTCAATATATTCATTAAACACATGCTTCTTATGCAATTTAGTACAAATACGGGGAAAAATATCATAGAATATAGCATTATAAATCGTATAAAATCACCCTTAACATTGACCTTGGTAGGACACGGGATGACAGTCCCGGCGCTTCTTTGATTCGACTAGAGCCATAAGCCAAAATCCCAACATTATACCCTCGTAACCCCTCTAAGCCTTGATAGGACGGTCTGACCACCTTCCGAAAATGAGCCATTTTGGTTACTTAGCCTGTATTATCCCTAACCCTGAGCTTTATTATTGGTCATGTTCCTTTTGATCACCCTACAAGTGGACTTAGTCGTTGCTTTAGACACACTTTCTGAATCAAGTGTGGGGTGGGAGATGGTGCGTGTTTCGAGAGGAGTTGGTTGGTACGAGCTAATATAATGAAGGGGAGGAGCTCGAGGAATCTATTGTGAGGCTTGTTGGTTCGAGAAAAAATATAAAGTTGAAAGAAAATGAAACAGAAAAAAAAAAAAAAAAAAAAGAAGAAAGTTTGAATAAAGTTGAGAAAAAAGTCAAGGGAGGATGTTTTGAGTAAATGAAAGTATGATGTTAAAGTTGGGGTTGTAATCAATGAGTATAGAAATATCGAAGGAGTTTGGTGTGGTTTAGTATGTTTTCAAATAGAAAGTAAATGAGATGATTAGGTTCACTCGTGTTTTCTTTTCTCCAGTCCCAAATTTCCTTTCGATTAGCCCTTGTCCCGAGCTTAACGTTATAACCCTTCAAGACCTACTGGACCGTGTTTAGCCTTGGTTGGTCACAATTAGTGGAGATGTTATTAAAATGAGCTCTAGTGTAGTCGCGATAGCTAATCGTCTATAATCCGAACCGGTGATTTGGTCTATGGCTTGGAAGTTAATTTTCACAAATACACACATCCGTTTGTCTGATAACGATTGAGTTAAGATGTTTGCATTCACTATTTTACTTATCTTTTACTTTGGCAAGGTGAGTGTTTTTACACGCATTTGTGAAGTTGATCCCTTGGTCTCTTTTAATACGCTTAATTTACTCGAGGACGAGCAAAGGCTAAGTGTTGGGTGGTTGATGGGGGTCAACTTCACTGCACTTTTGTATGTGATCTAACCCCCGTTTATCACTTTATTGGCATGTTTTGGGATGATTTAGGCCTTTTCAAGAGTAATATCGTGAGTTATATGCGCGGGGAGTTAAACTGTCACATCGATAGTAAACTCCACCTTTTTAGCGATATTTACCTTATTTCCGAGCACTTTTGTCTTGATAAACTCTTTCACTTTAGAATATCACCTTCCGGGCCTCGAGTCACCTAAGTCCTGCAATAAACACACTAACAAAACACCACGCATAATTTCGCAAGACAAAAGTGCTCGAAAATGAGGTAAATATCGCTAAAAAGGCGGAGTTTAATATCGATGTGACAGTTTAATTCCCCGCGCATATAACTCACGATATTACTCTTGAAAAGGCCTAAATCTACCCAAAACATGCCAATAAAGTGATAAACGAGGGCTAGATCACATACAAAAGTGCAGTGAAGTTGACTCCCATCAAGCACCCAAAGAGATGAGATTTTTCTTCAAATCTAGAACATGTCTGACTTTCTTAATTGTTCTGACAACACCATCATGGGTATTGATTCTAACTGTACAATTACCAGCAACCTTGCAAACTGTGCCGTTTCCCAATGAACAACTCCACCTTGAACTGAATTGTACGTAGAAAACCAGTCCTTATTGGGACACATATGATACATGCAACCAGAATCTCATCGACATACCTTAATTTATCATCAGCAAAGAAAATATCTCCATCACTCTCATCTTCTACGATACCGGCCTGACCAAACTCTTTACCACGTTATTTTTTTTTCACGTTTATCTTTGTTCTTAAGACGAAAGCAATCAGATTCATATGCCTGATCTTTTTACTATAATTGCACGTCAAATCTTTATGTCTGTGATTCAAAACATAATTTTCACTATCTACATCCTTCTTATTTGTTCTGCCCCGAACTACCAGCAAGTCTGCCTGACTACTACTACTTTCCCCAGTTATATCTTTATCAATATGTTCTTTCGATTTTAAAATCGACTTAATATCTTTGTAAGAAATAGTATTCATACCATAAAGCACCGTTTCTTTAAAATCCTTAAACGACTTTGGTAGCGAACACAATAACAACAGGCCTGATCCCCATCATCAATTTTAGAATCTATATAACTCAAATCCATAAGCAAGGAATCAAATTATCTAGGTGCGATAATATAGATGACTATTCAGACACACAAAGAATATACAAACTCTGCTTTTAAATAATGTCTATTCTCCACGGTTTCTTCATATACAAGTATTTTAAATTTCCCACAAATCCTTCAGTAACCTTGGTGGCTACCTCTCTTAATCATCATAAAGACACAAGATGATACGTGACATGGCCTTCTTGTCAAGACCAGCAAACTCCTCATCTGACATCTTCTCATACTTTTTCTCTTTCCCAAGTAGATCAATATCAAAGCCCTCCTAAATCAGCATGGCCTTCATCTTCAACTGCCACATCCCGAAATTGACGTTTCTGTCGAATTTCTCCAAATAATACTCAGTTGCCGTCATGATGACTAATTTTCAAAAGCCCGGAAAACCTCGGAAAACTTGGGCTCTAATACCAGTTTGTTAGAAAAAAATAAACCGAGCGATAGCCCTTAACGACGATAACAAAGAATTAGTAACGGAAGGAAAAAGACAAAACAACAAATTAACGTGGTTTTTGATTAGTACATGGGCGAAAGTGAAAATATTACTATAATTAATGGAGGAATACACAAGATACAAGTCTCCTGAGGTGTAAAGACAAAAGTCAAAGTTGCTAAGACAATTGATAGTTTATATTTTTGTTTGAAGGAATGATAGTTTATATTAATTTGGTACATTTTGATACATCTTAATATAATCATAATAGGCTATACTTATTATATATATACTTACCTTAGTCGGCTAAAGCCAACTTTACTACCGATGAGGGAAATTTAAACTTAACCAAATTTACCATTGTGGGCTTTGGCCCATCATAGCAACCACAAGGTACAAAAATAGAATCGGATCCCTCTTAGTATGAGGCAAGCTTGCCAATAATGAAATCCATGGATAAATCCACCCAAGGTTAATAAAAAATAGGCAATGGCGTATAAAGTTCAGTGTTTTGGCCTTGTCCCTTTTGGGTTTGACAGATAGAACTTTTTCACAATCCTCTTCAGTTGGGGCCAGATATACCTATCCTTCAGCTTATTAATTGTCTTGTATCTTCCCAAATGAGC
>CM047811.1:82301036-82621520 GCA_026214975.1 Gentiana macrophylla
TCTCTCATGAAAATATGTATTAGATGAAGCCTTCTTGCCTGGATCCCCGGGCTATAGCAAATGAAAAATGAAATTGATCTGAAGATGTCCATTCTATGAACGTGTATAAGAAACAAATGCTTCAAGAATATCCAAGTTGAATTAAAGCTTAATATACTAGAGAAAGATGGATCTATAACTAATTTTTCCAAAGTAAAGTTATCTGGTCCCAAGTTTCAGATGGATAGCATTACTGCTTCCCTCGTGGCTGAAGCAGAGGAAAAGATCTACTTGCAACAAGAATTGGAAGATCTACTTGCAGGAAACAAAGATGTCGACCTCATTTAAGGCTTAATTCAAGTGACTACTTCAAGGCACACATATCTGGCTCATATAAAGCTGATTCTGTTTCTATCTTATATTGCTCAAAGGTGTTTGATAAATTAGAAACAACTGATTTAGCCTTCTCTTCAGTTGCATATGCATCTTCTAATTTGGCTCTTGCCCTTAAAAGCTTTGCATTCAAGCTCTGTATTGAATTTCTGTTATTTTTTTTCTTCTTTTTACTTGTTCTGTTTCTTCAGATATGGTTTTAAGCTCAATTCTTATGATATCCATGGAAGCAATGAATCTAAATCCTTTGTATACTGGTTTGCCCATATTTTCATGTGTAAAGCTCCATAATCTTCGTTATACGCAAATCATAGTTGTGACTCTGACAAGTGACACATTTATTATAATCTTATCTCCCAATGCTCCTTTCAGTTTCAGACTCCTTTTTTTTTAACGAAAAATCTTTTGTATGCTTCTTCTTCTTCACTGCGTGTACAGCCCACCCCAATATTACTTTATAGTCAAAAATATGCTTTTTATCTTCGTTATATCTTTATCCAACACACCAATCTAGCTAGTTATCACTATTTTGTCTTACTTTATAGCCAGAAAACTTTGAGCCCAATGTTGAAATCATAGCAGCTTTCTCAAAAAAATGCTCAAATACTTAATCATGTAACTATGTAAGCAAGCACCTGGATATCCAGCAACAGCGATCCCAAAGTAATCACCATACTTAGATCTTATATGCTTCACATGATTTCAAAATGCGCCAAAAACATCACAATCAGTTTATACAGATCAAATCTAGAAGACATTTTTGAACCAAAAAAATCTCAAAAACACTCACGAGATCGAGCGCACAAAAGAAACCGCCTTCCACTTGAACAAACTTATCCTAACCATGGGGTGGATTGATAGCAAAATAACTAACTGCTAACTTTAACCGACAGAGTATCGAATCAACAATGTATAAAGATAGCAAGGTCGAATCCACAGGGAATAACGCTTAAGTACCAAAGTCGACGTAGAACTTAGTTTAGGTCAAGATTGCGGTGGAGAGATATTACACTAGTGCGAAAAGTAAAAATTAGCCGACGGTTGTAGTTCTAGTTATTAAAAGGTATAGCCAATTATGATCCAACGAGTTATTTTTACCCCTAAGGAAGACTTGACAAGGAGCGTGTTTTAACCAACCTTTCTTTCCATAGTAATTTTAACGACATCCACGGGTGCCAACTCCTAATTCTCGTGTTAAGATCTCGAACAACTCTCACTAACACCCTATGTGAAGTTAATTAATTTTCCTTTAAAACCGATTAACCTAACATGATTACGCTTCTAGAGTTGCTTTCGAACAACGATGACAAACCTCAGATTGGAAACGGTCCTAACAACTAGGCCGAATCTACGCATGCGATCCTTAAAACCTCTTTTCCCACATCTCACCGCAAAATACATTTATAGGTTCGATATGTGTGACAATGAACTAAATGATCGCTTTAATTCAAAGACGTCGTGATTAAGTTTTAGGACGTGGATTACTCATTAAAACATTATTTTACGCTTCTACACAACTCCCGCTTAATCCCCTTTAGGGTGTTTTACTCGCTTTTACATAATTCGACTATACGTGACGCTTAGCTATTCATTTTGGCGATAATAACGGAATGATTAACGGAAATTATATTAACGACGGAAAGTAAAAGCGAATTCATTTTTATAAGTACATATATATATTTATATATATAGATATATAGTTATATAGCTAATAATATATATAATTGCATAAAATAAATATACTATATATATATATATAAGTGCGTAAAAGTAAATACGTAAGTAAATGCGTAAAAGAAAAATATATATATATATAGCTAATATAACATAAATAACATAAAAAGAAACAAAATACAAAACAAAGGAAATATATAGATTATATATATATATATATATATATATATATATATATATATATATATATATATGTATATATATATATATCAATATGCTAAAAAAACAAAACAAAACAAGAAAGTAATAATTTTATAAAATTACCCGATTACAATTGTTGATTCCGGTATCAGTAGTCTTCCGACATTACAATGACTACAAAGAACACCGAGCTACCGATAATTTCCCAAGCATTACAACGATACTACTATCTACTAAATTATTCCGGCATAATGCCGTTACTAAAACTAAAAAAAAGAGAGATAGATATATATATATATACACAATATAAATATATATATATATAAAGGGTGTGCTCCTGCTGCTGCAAATGATCTCAATATATAGGCAAAGATTTTGGGGCGGATCGATCCGGATTGGTGCCGGATCGATCCGAACTCATCATTACTAATCATTTCGAGTAACATGCAAAGACATGCAATGGAGAGTTTTTATATATAATTATATATTAAACTTCTAAAATTCATATCTTGAGTTGTAGACCTTCAAAAATTATGATCCAAATGTCATAAATAAGATCTCGGAAAACTCTTCAACTTTCATGAAGGACTCTTCTTCAAAAACGCCGCTTTGATGAGCCATTTGTATTACTAGCCTTTTTCGGATTTTCCACTAATACAAATCGATTAGCCACTTGACCACCATTTGAGTTGTAGAAGTCCGATTGACTTGATTCAAATCCATTGGAAAGCGTTCTTGAAGATATACAACTTTTATGAAGGAAACTTTTTCGAAAACGCCATTTTGACGAGCCATTCCCAATACGTGTCATTTTCGGATTGACCACTTGATCTAGTGACGCTTCATATCTTGAGTTCTAAGTCCAATTAACGTGATTCAAAGTGCGTCGAACGCTTATATGAAGATCTACGACTTTCATTAAGGCCACTTCTTCAGAAAATGCCGTTTTGATAGACAATTCCCATCGATACTCGGATTTTCATTCTTAAGAAACGATTAACCCTTTGATCATTTGACTTAGTGACGCTTTATAACTTCCTTCCAACGACTGAATTGACTTCAAAAGTGTCTATACTGGATTTCGCTTCATCTTAGGATTCTCGCAAAGAAATAAACAGTAAAATACCCACATAAAACAGACACGACACTCCGGTCACTAAAACCGTACAAAACTAACAAAACTTATAAAACTACGATAATTTATATAATAACTACTATTTATATATTCTTATGAAACTTAGGAATTAACGACTCGAAATGATACAAAAGTGCTCAAAATGATATCGAAACGGGTGAAAAGTTATAAAAATAATCATGAATTTTTCCGTTATCACAACCCCCACTTAGCTTTTTGGTCGCCCTCGAACAAAATAAGCGGTAAAATAAAATGAATGAAGGAAAATTCATGAAAAGATAAGATGTAAGGAACAACCAAATGATATAACCTTTAGAATTATAACCAGTGCGTTAACCTCAATATAATCAGATAACAGAGTGCGTGTGTGATGTTTTTCAATTTCCACTATCCTCTCTTGAATAAATCAAGCAAACGCACTAGTACCCATTCGCATAATCCTAATAACTTTCCTAGGTATAGCAAGAATGAGCCCACACACAAAGTCCTCCCATGTACTTATTAGGATAATCCCTAAAGCATATCATTTAGTTTATATTTTGGGATAGTCGAAGATAACTTTTTTTTTTTTTTTTTTTTTTTTTTTTCATAGGATACTAACATATCCAAACTCATTACCAAAATCGATTATCTTGCAAACGTCATGAGGTGAGATCGAATACATTAATACCTATCTAACTCTTTCTTTTTTTTTTTTTTTTTTTTTCACACATATAGTATATGCCCTCATTCCTAGCAATAGGATGTTTCGTGATAACACCCTAGCTGTAGACTACAATCATCAGCAATCGGGAGCTTTTAAACCTCATAGTGATATAGGACGCTTCGGGATAACGCCTCATCGCACTCAAATCATTGGCGCTTACTACAACCGACATATAGTTTATCTCGCTTTAGTATTCTTCCTATCACATTCAAACCTTCAGATATTCACAAAGACACGCTCAAAAGTTAGGTACTAAGTTACCGCTATTATCTCTGTAATAACCACTAGGATAATCGAATGGATACAGCTTTAAAATTTTCGCTTCAATATCAAAGGCTTACGTGAAGGAATTCATGTTATACAAATATATTTGGAATTACAATGCACTTACGGTTCACGTTGGTTATACATATCCAATTTGATCATTACATCTTTAAATCCATGAAATATATACCTTATAAAAATTATTTTAATCAACTAAATAATGCTCGAAAAGATCAACAACTAAGGGTTTAAACACTTATCGCCATTTCTAGACCATCCTCGACTCTACCCCCCCACTTACGATTTTGCATTATCCTTTAAAACATAGTGAATGAGATAGAGAGGAAGACTTAGCTTATAAACCTGGCAGAAAAGTGCTACCGAATCCCGTAACAGCCATGAGAAAGCACATCCCGAATCCCTATACAAAAACAACCAAAACAAAACAAACACGGGACATGGTCCTCGTGCCAAAGTATGCAATAGAGATATGGGAATAATAAGATAATGGCACTCACACGTCGTAAAACTTCGATAGGCTATATAATAGCTTTAGATGGAAAAACACCCCACACGGGTAGAGCACAAAACATCTAAGCATATACGTATCACATGAGCATATATCATAGTCAAGACATCAATTCATAGATTCATTTTTATTACACACGCTTTATTAAGGCGGAATACTCACCACTATACTACAACAACAAGAAATTTGAAACAGACTAGATCATAAAATGAAATGTGTGAAAGAGAGTATTGAGTTTTTTATACCCGTATCCTCAAGGATTCAATAACCTAAGTCCAAGAAATGATACATTTGAATTTTTATCTTTTTTTTCTCCATCGGGATTTTCGGATAACCACCTAATCATTCCCTCTTAATGAAATTCAAACATTCATCCTGAGACTTGGTTGTGCTTTGTGTTCATCTTTCATACAGATTCTACATTTCATTAAGACTAGTCTTATTCAAATTATCTTTATTATTATTATTATTAACGGGTCGCCTCCTCCGTAGCGCTTTTGTTTAACGTCGTTGGCTCGACTAAGATTCGTAAACGATTTAACAAGGCTCGGATCACCAAATGCACAATCTCAAGAGCCTCATCGAATGGTAACTTCTTATACTTTTTTAGACGAAGGCCGTTCGTGATGAACGTTCCATGCTTCGGATGTGTTACCTCGATGGCTCCTGAGTCGAAAACTCGTAATACCGTATATGGTCCTGACCACCTTGACTTAAGTTTGCCTTGAAATAAATGGAGGCGAGTATTATAGAAAAGGACCTCATCACCTACGCTGAAAATACGAGGTTTGATCAACTTATCATGAAGCAATTTGGTCTTTTCCTTATATTTCGCCGAACAATCGTAAGCTTGAAGGCGAAACTCATCTAACTCATTTAACTGGGCCATCCTTCTTTCACCGATTAATGCGTCATCCATATTTAGATTTTTAATCGCCCAATAGGCCTTATGCTCTAACTCTACGGGGAGATGGCGTGCTTTGCCAAAAACAAGCATGTAGGGTGACATACCTATTGGTGTCTTGAACGCAGCTCGGTGTGCCCAAAGCGCATCATCTAACTTCTTTGACCAATCCTTAAGGTTAGAATTTACTGCCTTCTAAGATTCTTTTGATTCCCGATTGACACCTCTACTTGGCCACTAGTCCGAGGATGGTAGGCGACTTCCTAACTTATGAGTGACCCCATACTTTATTAAAAGCTTATTGAAATCTCTATTAGCAAAGTGACTTCCATTATCACCGATTATTGCTCGAGGTATTCCATACCGGGATATAATATGTTTCTTAAGAAATTTTATGACTACATGTTTGTCGTTAGTGGGTGAAGCAATTGCCTCAACCCACTTTGAAACGTAATCACGCGCGACATAAGAATGTACTGATTCCCGAAAGAAGACGGATATGGTCCCATGAAGTCTAATCCCCATATATCAAACACTTCACACACTATTATCGGTTTCTGGGCATCTCATTTCTCTTGAAATCCTTCCTGAGCGTTGACAAAGGCCACACATCTTAACATAAGCATATGCATCCTTGAAAATAGTAGGCCAATAGAACCCACTTTGTAACACCTTTAATGTCGTTTCTCGCCTTAGTAGTGGCCACCGCCTCTTTATCATGGCGTAACGAGAGAATACTCACTATCTCACCGCATCAACACATCTTCTCGTGATTCCATCAAAGACATAGCCTAAAAAGTAAGGGATCTTCCCACACATATCGGTTCACCTCACTATAAAACTTCTTTTCTCGGTTTTCATCAAACTCAGGATCTACAAATCCACACTCGTAATAATTAACAAAAGGTGCATACCAAGGGTTCCCATTCTTTCCTCTCTCTGCAGAAGTTTCCTCTCTTAACCGGGAGCATCGTATCCACTACTTAACAACCGCTCATCCCGAAAATGATCATCAATTTCAACCCTAATAGAGTGTTTCTTGTCTCCTGCTCCATCCTAATGAGGTGGTCACCACTACGCTCTCACACCCTTTCGATTCTTAATTTCTACGTCGAACTCTTGAAGTAGTAAAATCCATCTTAACAAGCGTGGTTTTGCATCCTTCTTGGCAAATAGATATCTCAACGCAGAGATGGTCAGTGTGAACTATGACTTTCGATCCAACCAAGTATGACCGAACTTATCGAAAGCAAAACAACAAATAAAAAGTTCCTTTTCAACAGTGTGGCATACTTTTGTTGAGCCGAGTTCATGGTATGACTCGATAGTAGATAGGCTAAACAACTTGTCAATCTTCCGACCTAGACAACTCCTACAAAGATAATCACTGATCACACATCACTTCGAACCCTTAGACCAATCAAAGCTACTAAGATAGAGCCGAAGTAAGAAGTTTCTTAAGGGTTCGAAAAGCATCTAGGCATGCCGCATCAAAAACACAGGGGGCTCCTTCATCAATTGAAGAGTAAGAGGTCTAGCAAATGTGGGAAAAACTGAATGAATCTACGATAAAAACCTCGCATGTCCCAAGAATGAACGTAGAGTCTTCTTGATTCGTAGGCATAGGAAGCTTAGAAATTACCTCTATTTTTGCTCTATCGACCTCTATTCCTTTCCCCGATACCTTATGTCCTAAAACAATTCCCCTCGCTACCATGAAATGACACTTTTCCCAATTTAAAACCAAGTTTGTCTCTTCACAACGCAAGCACCTTATCAATGTTCGACAAACACTCATCAAAAGTATCACCAAAAACACTAAAGTCATCCATAAAACTTCCATGAAATGCTCTATCATATCAAAGAAAGATGGCCATCATGCATCGTTGGAATGTCGCAGTGCATTACACAACCCAAACGGCATTCTTCTAAATGCAAAGGTGCCATACGGACACGTGAAAGTAGTTTTATCCTGGTCATGTATATCGATGTGAATTTGATAATAGCCACTAAAACCATCCAAAAGCAAGAAATGCATGACCACTTGTGACGCTTCTAGCATTTGATCAATAAAGGGTAGGGAAAATGATCTTTCCTAGTCTTATCATTTAGCATGCGTAAATCAATACAAACCCTCGTGACCAAGAATTCAAACGAGTAGAATAGGCACACCTTTTCATTAAGCTCAATCAGTAATGCCTCCTTTCTTAGGCACGACTTGCGTGGGGCTCACCCATTCACCGCCGGAGATTGCGTAGATTATCCCTAACTCAAGCATCTTTACCACGCTCTTTCCTCACCACCTCTTGCATATGTGGGTTTAGTCGTCTCTCAAAATTGCCTCGACCGGTTTGGCATCTTCTTCTAGAATGATCTTGTGCTTGCAGATATCAAGACTCGATCCCTTTTATGTCAACCATCTTCCATCCGAAGGCCTTTTGTGTTTTTTCGTAACGTGGATCAACTTAGCTTCCTCAAAACGGTTAGTGCGTATGAAACAATAAGAGGAAGTAATTCATCAGTTCTAAAACACATACTTTAAATGCTTAGAAGTGGCTTCAACTCCGGATCGAGAGGTGGTTCCTCGATTGACGGCTTTGGCAACTTGCCACCAAACCGAGCTCTAGCTTCTTATTCCACTTATGGCCAACAAAAGGAGTTGCCTCCAAATGATATACCCGAACTCTCATTTGTGGATCATCATCTCTCTCATGTGCTTGACTTCATCAAGCATTCTTCCATTGGTTCTTGGTATCCTCGCAGTTAGTGTGCTCCAGTAATACAAGGATATATAGCATCAATGGAAAAAACAATCACTCTTTTCATCATTAGGATGCTTCATCGCCTTATACACATTTATGGCTACACTCTCTTTCCCGACTGTAGTATAATCTCTCCCTCTTAACGCCTATCAAGGTCTCTCATGTGTTCAAGAAAGGCCGACCTAACAAAAGTGGGGTTTTAGAATCCATATCCATATCTAAAACTACAAAGTCAACGGGAAAACAAACTTGTCTACCTCGCACCAACACATCTTCACCTACCCCTAAAGGTTTCCTAACAGCACTCTATCTCGCCATCTGTAAGGTCATTCCTGTTGGCTCTAATGCTCCCAATCCCAATTTCTCATAAACTCCTCTGGCATCAGCTCACGAAGCCCCCTAGATCACATAGCACATTTTTAAACACAGCTTCTCAATGGTAATTGGGATGGTAAAGCTACCTCTATCCTCGTAATCTCGAGGTATCTTATTCTCAAAGATTGCAGAACATTCCCACTCAAATGCACCATCTGTTGCATCTTCTCCTTACTCGACAACATTCCTTTTAGAAACTTAAAGTATGGGGAATGCTCAAAATTGCCTCTAATAGGGAATATTCACCTCTACCTTCCTTAAAAGATTCAGAATTTTGCCTCGACCCTGGTCGATGTCCTTCTGGTTCCCTTAGGAGGATAGGGTAAAGTATTAACATCAAAATCGTGGGGAGGAGGAGGAATTCTGCTTTTCTTACCTCTTTCTTTAAGCGGTGAGGCTTCTTCTTCTTTGATGTCCAAGACCACATAGTCTTTCTTCGGTGTCGCCTTCCAATGCTTTCTTATTTGCCTCACCCAAAGCCTTTTCGTGGCTTCCAATTCTTTCCTCATTGCTTCCATTCTCTCGCTTGATATTGCCGCCTCTAAATCTTCGATCTCGACTTCACCATACATAGCTCCTTCACAAATAACCCGCTTTTCTCGCCTTTCTCGCCGCTTTTCACTTGACCCACAATTCTTTCTTTTTGTCACTCACCCGACCTCTTTACCACTTCAGTGTGAACACAAAGATTCACATCCTTTGGGTTCCTTTCGGTGTTACTCGGGAGTCCACCACTTAGATTTGTCTTCGAGAGTGTCGGTTATTTGACCTACTTGGGTCTCAAGTTTCGAATGGCGTAATGTGTGACCACTTTTTGCTCTATAGCATTCTTATTTAACTCGAAACATTCCTGCCTAATTTCTCCAGAGAGTATCTCAAAGGCCATCTTTTGAACACCGTAATTGTTTGGTTGTTGATTGCTTTGATTATTCTCGTGCGGATGAGCGCTTGGATGTTGATAGGTGCCGAATTATTACTTCTCAAAGATGGTCGGCTCACTTGCCGATTCGATTGTTTTGTCGACCACGATTCGATTCCACCTTGATTTTGATTCCAATATGAACTCTGATTTTGCTGCCGTCCTTGTGACTGAGACTGTGGATTCTGATTATTCTGATAATAGCCTCGGTTTTGATTCTGGTATGAACTCGGTTCGGGGATTACGATTCCAAGGTCGGTTGTATGAGCTTTGGTTTTGCCTAAAGTCTTGATTCCGATTATTGTTTCTATTCCACTTGATTCTCGCCTTTGATTCCAACCTTGTCCAACATAATTCACATCATATTGTTGTGAACCATCATTCATACCATAACCAATTGTGGCCCTTGATGATTATTAAAGTTTTGATTCCACCGTTGTCGCCAAACTCTTGCCGATTCATATCCATCTGGTCCCATCGCATAGACATTCATTCGCTGTTGGTCATTCTGATTCCCAGATTGTTGTTGTACTGGAGTAGGTGTCAACTGTTGTGGATAAGTGGATTTTTCAATGATGCACATTCTATGGCGTAATGTCCACCTCCACGAGTTGGCACCGATGTGTCTTCTTTCTTTCGACTCCATTCGGTCCATCTTTAGTACCATTTCTTGCATCTTGTCATGCATGGCGATTCTCGATCGAGTTCCTCTTTCAAATGACTTTACACTTTCCATTGGGGCTTTCTTCTTCTTTCTGCCGATCCCCATTGTCCTTCTCATCCGCCGCATTTTCTATCTCGTCTCATAGCTTGCTCCGCGGCAGATTCATGATATCTCCGCCACTGGAGGCATTCAAATTTATTCTCGTCCATTGGCTCTAAGGCCCTGAATAATATAATAACTTGCTCCACCGTAGAAAAACCGTGTGGGGGGGCATCTTTTAGCAACCCCTAAATCTTTCATAAGTCTCTTTTAGTCTCTCCTCGAGACCATCAAACGAAGAGATTTCTTCTTTCGAGATCTAAAATCTTTGCCGGAGGGAAGTACTTTTCAGAATACTCTCGCTTACGCATTACGATGTAACGAGTCATTTGGTAAAGAGTCGTACCAATCCTTAGCAGCTTCTCTTAATGCAAACGGAAAAACTATTAATTTTACCGCCTCATCACTCACCCCGTTATATTTCATTGTCCCACGAGATCCGAGAAAGTGATCCGTAAAGTCGCTTCGGGTTCTCGATCGACTTCCCATGGAACAAGGCATGTTCCCCAACATGTTCAAAATATTTTGCTTAATATCCATGTTATTTGCATTAATTGGGGTACCCTAATTGGGTTGTGTCCTATAACTTCCTGGTGTAGTAGTGACGTAATCTCGACAAACCCTCACCCATGTGCTTGCCGAGCCATCGGCCGCCGAGAGGTGGATTATACGGGTTATACGGGTTTTGGAACCCCTGTTGATTTCCTTGCATCTCTAGCATCCAAGTACTCGATTTACCGCTTCTTGGTCTAATTCGGGTCTCAAGTCCTGTGTATCCCGAGCATCTTGTCCTACTCTGTATTGTCCAATCCTCGGCCTCGATTAAACTGCGGATCCCAACCGACGTAGCCCTGTGTTGTCTTCTCTCGGTGGTTCATGACGAGGGGGTCCTTGGTGGAGTTTGCAAAGTATCATTGCATTACCACCAGAGTGGTTGAGGTTTGCCCCTCAGCAGTCTGCTTCATCACCGGGATCCTTACCGTTTTTTCTAGTTATTATATCGTCCATTTCTGCAGAGGAATTAGAAAGTGATCTTTCTAATGTCTCTCTTTCTTCAAACAAAGGGTTCGGACTAGCGACTAGGATTTCTCCTCGGCGCCGATCGCTTTTATGACGTATGTAGCTTCGATTTCTTCGATGGGTTCGATGAGAGGTTCTTTAGAGCTTCGAGTCATAAACCAGTACGAACACCAACACCTAAATCACGAGGTTTCGGGATTTTTTATTCCTTATGCTTCCGCAGAGTGGAATTCACCGAGAATCCATCACCCAACCTCGATGATTGAAACGTGTTCCTCGATTTTTTTTCTTTTTAAGAAACAGAAAAGGATATGGAAACAGAAGTAGGAACAAAAACCTATCTACGAAAAACTTGATAACAAAACTAAAATAAAACGACTAAGCCTGTGCTTTCGGTCAACTTACAAGATATCAAACGAGTGTTCCCGGCAACGGCGCCAAAAATTCTTGATAGCAAAATAACTAATCGCTAACTTTAACCGGCGAGTATCGAATCAACAAAGAGTATAGTGATAGCAAGGTCGAATCCACAGGAATAACGCTTTAAGTACCAAAGTCGACGTTGTAACTTAGTTTAGGTCAAGATTGCGGTGGAGAGATATTACACTAGTGCGAAAGTAAAAATTAGCCGACGGTTGTAGTTCTAGTTATTAAAAGGTATAGCCGAATTATGATCCAACGAGTTATTTTTACCCTGGGAAGACTTGACAAGGAGCGTGTTTTAACCAACCTTTCTTTCCATAGTAATTTTAACGACATCCACGGGTGCCAACTCCTAATTCGTGTTAAGATCTCGAACAACTCTCACTCAACACCCTATGTGAAGTTAATTAATTTTCCCTTTAAAACCGATTAACCTAACATGATTACGCTCTTAGAGTTGCTCGAACAACGATGACAAACCTCTCAGATTGGAAACGGTCCTAACAACTAGGCCGAATCTACGCAACGATCCTAAAACCTTTTTTCCACATCTCACCGCAAAATACATTTATAGGTTCGATATGTGTGACGTTGAACTAAATGATCGCTTTAATTCAAAGACGTTGATTAAGTTTTAGGGCGTGGATTACTCATTAAAACATTATTTTACGTGCTACACAACTCCCGCTTAATCCCCTTGTATGCTTTTACTCGCTTTTACATAATTCGACTATACGTGACGTTTAGCTATTCATTTTGGCGATAATAACGGAATGATTAACGGAAATTATATTAACGACGGAAAGTAAAAGCGAATTCATTTTTTATAAGTACATATATATATTTATATATATAGATATATAGTTATATAGCTAATAATATATATAATTGCATAAAAATAAATATACTATATATATATATATATAGTGCGTAAAAGTAAATACGTAAGTAAATAAGTAAAAGAAAATATATATATATAGCTAATATAACATAAATAACATAAAAGAAACAAAATACAAAACAAAGGAAATATATATAGATTATATATATATATATATATATATATATATATATATATATATATATATATAGTACATATATATATATATATATATATCAATATGCTAAAAAAACAAAACAAAACAAGAAAGTAATAATTTTATAAAATTACCCGATTACAATCAAGTTGATTCCGAGATTGTAGTCTTTCCGCACATTACAACGACTACAAAGAACACCGAGCTACCGATAATTTCCCGAGCATTACAACGATACTACTATCAAGTAATTATTCCGGCATAATGCCGTTACTAAAACTAAAAAAACGAGAGAGATAGATATATATATATATACACAGAAAATATATATATATAAAGGGGTGTGCTCCTGCTGCTGCAAATGATCTCAATATATATAGGCAAAGATTTTGGGGCCGGATCGATCCGGATTGGTGCCGGATCGATCCGAACTCATCATTACTAATCATTTCGAGTAACATGCAGCACATGCAGCGGAGAGTTTTTATATATAATTATATATTAAACTTCTAAAATTCATATCTTGAGTTGTAGACCTTCAAAAATTATGATCCAAATGTCATAAATAAGATCTCGGAAAACTCTTCAACTTTCATGAAGGACTCTTCTTCAGAAAACGCCGTTTTGATGAGCCATTTGTATTACCAGTCTTTTTCGGGATTTTCCCTAATACAAATCGATTAGCCACTTGACCACCATTTGAGTTGTAGAAGTCCGATTGACTTGATTCGAAATCCATTGGAAAGCGTTCTTGAAGATATACAACTTTTATGAAGGAAACTTCTTCTGAAAACGTCATTTTGACGAGCCATTCCCAATACGTGTCATTTTCGGGATTGACCACTTGATCTAGTGACGTTTCATATCTTGAGTTCTAGAAGTCCAATTAACGTGATTCAAAGTGCGTCGAAACGTTTATATGAAGATCTACGACTTTCATTAAGGCCACTTCTTCAGAAAATGCCGTTTTGATAGACAATTCCCATCGATACTCGGGATTTTCATTCTTAAGAAACGATTAACCCTTTGATCATTTGAATTAGTGACGCTTTATAACTTCCTTCCAACGACTCGAATTGACTTCAAAAAGTGTCTATACTCGGGATTTCAGTTCATCTTAGGATTCTGCAAAGAAATAAACAGAAAATACCCACATAAAACAGACACGACACTCCGGTCACTAAAACCGGTACAAAACTAACAAAAACTTATAAAACTACGATAATTTATATAATAACTACTACTTATATATTCTTATGAAACTTAGGAATTAACGACTCGAAATGATACAAAAGTGCTCAAAATGATATCAGAAACGGGGTGAAAAGTTATAAAAATAACTGTGAATTTTTCCGTTATCATGGATCTCCGCGGAGAGCAAGAACATTCTGTAAACCTTTAGATTTGATAGAGTCGAGAGCATGATCTATCCTTACAAAATTGACGGAAAGAAAGAAGGAAAAATGGAGAGGGTATTTTAGTCCAATCAATTTAAGTTTGTCCTTATTGCAACTAAAAAATGTTGTGTGGATTAGAACTCGATAAGTGCCCAAAAAGTGGACTTATACCTAATTTTTCCAAAAAAATACTCCATTCGTTTCTAATTATATTTGACTGTTGTCAAAATCAATTTTTTTTTTTATATATCGTAGTTATATTTTCAATACATATTTTAATATTTTCTTATATTTCGATTTTCGAAAAAAGACAGACGTGTCATTTTACGAAAACGAAATATTATATTCATTTCTAATTTATGGAATAAAGGAAACATATATATATATATATATATATATATAAAGTTGGGGACTGTTTTGTAATTAAAGGTTATATAAGGGTTAGTTGGGAGAATAGTGGGGAGAGGTTTTATTTGGAAATTAAACCTCCCACTATTAGCATAACTTGTCAGAATTTTGAATGCAAATGCCTGCAAGTTGAGAGAAAGGAAAAAGAGCAAAGTTACTTCTTTAGAATTCTAAGTGAATTCATGGTGGTTTTCAGATTCAAATGGGACATCAGAATCGTGAGGAAACAATGATCGTTTTGATACAAAGTTCATCAAGGTTCTTCATGGTATGAAAAGTCGGCCTAAAGGGCAAATTGTGATCAAGTTTGGTGTTTCTTGGTTTAATTCGTAGTTATACATGTTTAAAAACCTTGATTCTAACTAGTTCTTGAATTGGTTATGAATCAAATAGGTTTTCATCAAGGTGTGAAGTTGTGCTGCAGTTTTTTCTGCAAGTTTCCTGTGTTTTGTGCTTGAAACAAGTAAGAGATCTTCTTATTGTGTTAATTCAAGCATCATGAAGTATAGTTATGAGTTTGAAGTTGTTTTGGCGTAAGATTTATGTATTTTGATGCTTGGATCAATGTACTATGTTATGGTATGTTAAAGTGCCTTGTTTTGCTGCTGTTTTGATGTTAAAACTGATGAAGAACATGTTGGATGAGTTGTAGAATCGAGAGAAGTGTTGAAAAACATGTTTAGGGTTTGCACGGGTAGAATGCGTACGCATTCTGTAGCAATGCACATGCATTGTTGGTTCAAAGTTGAACAGGATGGTCACAGCATGTCGAATGCGCACGCATTCCTGCTTCAGGTTGGTCCAGAATGTTTTCTGTACAGGCAATGCGTACGCATTGCAGACAATGCGCACGCATTGGTAGATCGGGATGCAATAGGAAGCCTCTGAACCGGTGAATGCGCAGGCATTGACCATGTTTTGGGAAAAATGATGTTTTAAGTGGTGAGTTGAGTTTAAGTGTTGTTTCTTGATCTAATAACACTAAATAAAGAGGAACAAGCCTTGAATGAGTTTCTGATGCGTTTAGTTCAGGCATCGAATGTACTCTTAAAGGGAGTTAAAGTTCGGGACCGTTGGAAGAGCATAATAGGCTTGTTCTTTGGTGGATTAGTATCTTCCAATGTCTGTGTGATAGGATGTTGTGGCTAGATGACTAAGTGAGAGAGTGGAGTTGGTTAGGGTGAGTTTTGCCTTGAAAACCCATAGGTGGTTAGATAATGACTAATAAATACATAATTGTGTAGTAAAAGAATAAATACCATCCCATTCTTGGTTAGGCACAAGTCTATATCACGACGTGTGGGCGGTCAGTAAAAGTGAATAACTCTATTGGCCTATAAACGGCTGAATGGTAGAGGGACTTCGCCGAATGCGTGCAATATCGGGTTAAACCCGTGGCTATCAGTGTGATCCATTGTTAGGTTGCAAACGATATCTCGTGGTAGATATACACCATGCGTAGTACTCTTGGATGCAGGTATAACAAAGATAAGTTAAGAAGAAACGTTTAGTCATGACATGTTGATGAGAATGAAATGAACCCTAGATGGAGTTGGTCTCCTAAAGATAATCTCTTAAACATAATTGATGCTTTATACATTTGTTAATACAATAGCTTCTATCTTTTACAGAGTACCTTTGTACTTACCTCGAATGCATATTGTTTGTGTGTTTGGGGATGAGAAGATGAACAAGTGGAGCATGATATTGATGATGATTTCGAGGATGACATGTGAAGTTATTTTATATGCTTCACTAGACTTTTCTATTTGTGATAAGCTATGACTTGTTGTATTTCTTTTATTTAAAGACATGTTGTACTTTTACTTTGTAGCTTTATAAGATAACTTTGTTGTTTATCTTTAGACATCGTACGGTTGTAAACATTTGTATCGTTGGTTTGTAATCTTTCTATCTTTAGTAGTTGTGTTTCTATTCTTGCTTCGAAAGAAAATTTTACACGAGTCTTTTAGCTTCCGCCAAATGCTAAACTCGATACGACTTAGTAGGGGCTACATATAATATTGATTTATTTAATATTATATGTGTCGAACGGCCCTTTTCTGGATATGGACTCGGTGATTGAGGGATTGTTTGTTAAGGTTGAGAACTTATGGGTGGAGGGTAGAAGGTTTTTTGTTGTGGAGGGTAAGCTGTGGTTGGAGGATAGCTTACGGGTGGTGGTGGTGGTGGGTACACTTCTGACACTGGTAGTACCAAGCTTGCTGGGATATCACTTACCATGTTTACGAGCTGACAACGTCATTTCACAAACTAGTAAGGATCCAATAAGCTCATGTTTAGTAAGGATGTTCACGTCCTTAGCCTTTTAAATGGCTGTGACCTTCAGGTCCATTCAAGAGGAAAACTCTGGAAAATCTTTTAGACTTTATCCACACTAGAAAAAGGCTTACCTAACGAACTAAGTGCATTGACAATGTCTCTAAAATGGTGTCCATGTCACTCATAGTATTATTTTAATCCGTCTTAAACATTTCATATGTCTGCATGAGTTGGTTGATTTTAGACTTCTTAAATTTGTTTGTTCCTTCGTGTCTCTTTTCCCATGCCTCCAAATTTTGTCTAACGGTGGTACACAAAGAAATAGACTTAGCTCATGATGGCTTAAGGCATTAATTAGAATGGCCATGGCTTTTGGATTTAAGGACATCAGTGTAAAGTCCACAATATCAAAATCATGTTCATCATTTTCAATCCTAACAACAACACCTAATTCTTCAATTGTTCTCATTGGAACCAATGGACCATGTTTTATAATGTACCGCAACCGCTAGTCCATTGACTTAATATGAAGCCATATTGAGTGTTTGCGCTACATCTACCTTGATTCATCAAAGTTTGGGGTCACCATAGATAAACCCTCCCTATGATGCATGGTATAGTTTGTGGAAGCCATGCAAGCGTAGTGAGATGCAAATAGGGTGCAACTAAAATACAATGATGCACTAACCAACTAATGTAGTGTACAATGCACGAGAATTGATGATTCAAAAGATGGATTCAATCAAGTTGTGACAATGATTATCATGTTATGGAGCAGTGAATGTGATTGGTACATGTGCACAAAAACCTAATCCTTAAGGTGGTTTTGCTTATATTAAAACCAGATGTTTTAAGAGTTAAACTTAAAAACGTGTAAGTTGGTAGTCTCTTCTTACTAGCAAAAATGGGAGACGAACGGATCCTATAACTGAGTAGGGCTCGGTTACTACCGTGAAATGCACGAGATGAACTTGAGATTGAATGAAGGAGATTATGCAAAACAACACTAGACGATCAAGTGTAACCATCTAGCCTCGGCCTGTCCTAATGATGTTCAGCGGTCTCTACCTAAGTAGCTGTGCAATTATCATAGATTTTATGCGGTAGTGTGCAAGTATTTTGCATGGAAATGAGCAAATATCGTGGATTTTCTATAGAATGTGCAATTATCATGGATTTGGCGTGGAAATATGCAAGTATCAATGATTTTCTATGGAAATGTGCAGTTACCGAATATTTTGCGTGGAAATGTGCAAGAATCGTGGATTTTGCGAGGAAAGGTGCAAGTATCAAGGATTTTCTATGGAAATGTGCAAGTATCATGTATTTTGCTTGGAAATGTTCAAGTATAGCATATTTTGAATGGAAATGTGCAAGTATTGCTGGTATTATGTGGTAAGGTGCAAGTAGTGTGTGTTTTGAGTGGAAATGTGAAACATCGTTGATTTTCATTGGAAATATGCATGTGTAGTGGATTTTCTGTAAAACGTGCAAGCATCGTGAATTTGGCATGGAAATGTGCAAGTATCTAGGATTTTCTTAGGAAATGTGCAAGTATTGTGTATTTTGTGTGAAAAATGTGCAAGTATCGTGTATTTTGTGTGGACATGTGCAAGTGTTGTTTATATTGCTTGGAAATGTGCAAGTATCGTGGATTTTATGTGGTAATGTGCATGTATTTTGCGTGGGAATGTGCAACATCATGGATTTTCTATGGAATGTGCAATTATCGTAGATTTGGCGTGGAAATGTGGAAGTATCAATGATTTTCTTAGGAAATGTGCAAGTATCGTTTATCTGTGTGGGAATGTGCAGGTATCGTGGATTTTCTATTGAAATGTTCAAGTACCGTGTATTTTGCATGGAAATGTGCAAGTGTCACTATTTGGTGTGGAAATGTGCATGTATCGTGTATTTTACATGAAATTGTGCAAGCATCGTGGATTTTTTTATTGAAATGTGCAAGCATGGTGGATTTCTATGGAAATGTGCACTTATCAATTATCATGAATTTTCTATGGAATGTGCAAGTATCATGGATTAGCGCGGAAATGTGCAAGTATCAAGGATTTTATGTGATAATATGCAAGTATCGTGTATTTTTCTTGGAAATGTGCAAGTGTCATGTATTTTGCGCAGAAATGTGCAAGTATCGTGGATTTTATTTGGTAATGTGCATGTATCGTGTATTTTGCAAGAAAATGTGCAGGTATCATGGATTTTCGATGGACATGTGCATGTGTGGTGGATTTTCTAGTCACACAAGTTTGAAGTCCTTAAAAACAACAAGAGACAAAATTATACACTTAGCACGTAAATCATTAGGCAATCATAACAAAATAGCATCAAAGTTGATCACTGTGTGGCCTTAGCTTTGATACCAATTGTTGGATCAATACACTCATAGATTCAGAGGGGTGAATGAATCTATGTCACTTTTTGAATTTCTATACGATCACAGAGTTACTTAACGAATCTTAAGCATATAAGACGTGGCAGATCACTTAATTACTTATTATAAACGTTAAGGTCTCCCTATGTGACCAAGTATGTTCATTAGATGTGATTACAATTACAATGATGATCATAGAGTGAAAAGAAAGATATAGAATAGTGTTCCTAATTCAGACTTACTGCTAAATCCAAAGATGAGTGAAGAATCTCAGTTTTAAGACCACTAGATCAAATGAATCCTTTGAGATTCTATCAAAAGTTTCCCCCAAAGTAGCAACACAACTGAATGATTATAGAAACTTTAAACAGCAACTTAGAATCAATGACTTTACTAAGTTGCTTCTACTATTCAAACAAGTTAATAATCACTAAAACCAATTTTGACAGCACAAGTCACAATCAAATATCTTAAATCTGATTGTTTTTCATATAGGTTTTGAAAACTAAACCAGACTTGGATAATGAGACAGTTACGGTATCACCTCGATAAATAAATATTTGATAAATGAATAACCTCGTCAAATAAATAATTTTCTATGGTCCCGACTTGACCAAAGGGTTTGAAATGATGTGGTACTGAAGGTATTCATTTACCGAAGTTATACTGTACTGAATAAAATTAAGGATTCTAATAAAAAAAAACAAATATACCAAAACAAATGTCAACTATTACTACTTTTACCAAAACTTGCAACTATAAAAAATAAAGCACATAACTGAAAAGGCAGTAAAGTAACTCACAAAGAACAACAAATATTTCAACAACGTAACTCTGAATCCACTTCCATTTCTTAGCATTCCAGGTCAAGAACCATTGTCCAGTACCTTCCAAATCACTAAACTTGGATCTTGTAAAACGAAAGTGATCTTGTTGCAACCACATCTGATTCTGGATCATGTCAATCACCAGTATACGGAAAGTTCTTGGATGCACCTGCCATATACGGAGTGCATCCGTGTGGAAATGATATGGTCTATTTGTGTGTGAACTTGATTCAAACTGTGTGGTCTAAATTTGTTTAAGTGTCACTTCACCATATGTGGAGATACCACACATGAAATACGCCTAGTATACTACTGAGATTGCCAAAACACCAGAATCAAACTCTGAACCACTCAAATACTCAAATTGATAACAACACACACTCGAACACTTTTTCGAAAGAAAACATAAGTAGTTTTAAACTTTGAACAATGTTCTATTGGACTGAATTTGATACCAATCGAGGTTGTTGTGCTGGGCATTTATGTTAGTTTAGTGTCCTAAATCTAATCGGGCTGGACCAGATCATTTATATTACGTTTTTATGTCTATACATATATTGAGTGGCATTTTTGTTATTATATATTTGTTTATTTGATAAACACATTTTAGCATTGTATGTAATAACGTGCATATAATTCAATCGTGAGAGAGAAATCATAACGATGATTATGGTTGGTGAGATCTCGACGCACGGTAAATGGTTTTGTTCTTAAATATCCTTAGTCGTATGTATCAATAAATGTAACATTATTAATACATCTAGTCTACCACATATTGAATGTTTTATATCTTGTGAAGATGGTGATAGATCTCACTCTACCAAAGTTTAGCGACACTTAAAGTCTTAAACTATAATTGGACATGTATTGGGGGAATAGGTATGTTGGACGAACCACTTGTTTACTTAAGTGTCATTATTATGTGACGGTTGTATAATTATCCTTAGACAAGATGTTGTCATAATATCGCGGTGTGAATTGTCATGCATTGACACTATGGAGGTTTCCCTTAGCACGGGCGATCATGCTGTAGTGATTGGATGTGAGACTGAAGAATGCGTACGATTCATGTCGATCGTCCGGGATTCGCGCATCCTAATGGTAGGAATGGATAATCTAAAATGACCACCTTGTAAAGGAGTGTTTTATGCGCAGAATCACTGCAAGGTGGGAATAAAATGTTCATTCCAAGAGAATAGTATATTTCGTGATTATAATAAATAGTCGTTGATGTATGACACTCGACAAATGACTATGTGAATATTGATTATGCGAAATGACATCTTTATACGAGAAGTGTTTCACATAAAAGGTTGTATTGTTGTAGTCATTAGCACTTGACTCATTACGACAATTGAGGGTCATTAAATTTGGGTTGATTGACAAAGAGTTATTAATGATGAGTTGAATGGTTTGACTTATATGATTATATTTATAGAATCATAATTTGTATGTACGGCCAACATATTCAGAAGCCTATTGGGTCACACAACTGAATGTCCGTCCGAAATTAAATTGTGGGTTCGAGCCCTTGTGGATGCAGCAAACCTTGTTTGGAGAGGTCCACATCTTTGGTGTCAGACAGTATCTCGAAGGATTAGTCTCAGATAATTTTCTAGAAATACCTTGCGAAAGCAAAAATAAGAAATGATTATAGAGATAAAGAGTCAAAAGTCCTTTTATTGGCACAAAATAAATAAATAGGACACACATATTTTTTTAGTTGCAAAAAGGACAAACAATTTCAGACGGACAAAAACACTTTTTGAGAGACGCTACGCGATAGCTTCCGTGTATTGTTTGCATGATATATTTATCAGAATGCTTTATATATATATATATATATATATATTTTTTTTTTCAAACAACCGTAACTTTTGATTTACAGCTCCGATCATCGAAAATTTTTCACCAAAATTCATGTTTTTTTTTGCTCTTCAATTTGAGCCCAAATACGATACCATTCCGACGTATATTTTGAAAGATGAAAAAAATATTTGTATTAACTTGGGTTTTTTTTTCTTATAAACGAATCGTAACTTTTGATTTAACAACCGATCATCAAAATTGTTTCACCAAAGTTCATATATTTTTTTATCTTCATTTTGAGACCGCGTTTGATATCATTTCAACGTAGTATTTTGAAAGCCGAATTTATTTGCAAAGATTTACACTAACACAAGATGTCGATCACTATCGCAATGAATGATGATCGATAGTATCGATGATCGGTATCGATGACGATGATCATTTAAAGCTTAATTCAAGTGACTATTTCAAGCACACATACATTGCTCATATATAGCGCTTCATTTACTACGCTTAATTCAAGTGATTAACTATTAAGCTTTATGTCAAGTTTATGTGGTTTTGATTGAAAAAGGAATAGCATAGATTAACTTAATTAAGGTGTGGTGTTTATAACATGCAGTTCATGAGTTAATCACTTGAATTAAGCCTAAAAAGTACATCGACTAAAAGGTAATACATGTAAGATCAATACAATGACTATGATTTAGTACAATAGTACATCGACTAAAAGGTAATACATAGAAAAACAATACAAGTCTAAACAAATCAACTATCACCAAATTATAAGAAGGATATTCAAGTTCAAAGAACTAAATTATCATGCCCGAATTCACAAGGTGATGAATTACAAGTTCAAGAAGCCAATGAACTAGCCTATCTATTACATGATGATACAATGTAGATCAAAAACTTCAAAGACACCAAGGCACATAGTAAGCCTATGAACTAGCCTATCTATTGCATTAAGGCACGCAGATATCGAGTATCGTCGATGTCGCAGACGATGATCGTAAGTATCGATGACGTAGTATCGATGATCGCGCTCAAAATGACTCTCCTTTCGATTTTTTGTTCCAAGGTCTATGTCCCCAAGTCCTTGATATGAACTCGAATGTCTTCTTCACGCTCAAGCACTCATATTTACTTCTTTTCGGAGCATGTTTCGATACTACTTTTTCTTTAGGATCATTTCTTTTAGGCTTCTTCTTGTTCTTGGGTTCAATCACATTAGGCCACTTGTTCTTGGCTTCATATATTCACGTTCCTATATATATAACACCTATCCATCACCACCAACAAAAAGAAAAATGACGATCATGTTATAAAAATAGCAAGCTGTACAGCCATAGGCACCAAATGCAAACATAATGTCATACCCCAACTGCAATTTGAACCCATTTTGGGCCCTTCACGCGTTTCTGAACAAAAGGCATACCTGACATAAAGAAACATTAAAGGGTCAATAATACAGATGAACTGCAAGACCAATGTATATACCTGTATTAAAACCATGAACGCAGTAAGGAGTCCACCTATACCTGAGCCAGCCTATTCATGAAAGTCAAACATATGAAATAATGTGCAGCTTAGAAGGAACAGAGCAAAAATGGACAAGGACTTGAATATATTTAAGAAAGCATATTAAAGATTTGAAATACTTCCAATATATACAGCATTTACATAAAAATGTCATTGAAATCATAATCATAACTACTAATCCTAAGTATAGCCATTCATTTTGACCAATTTGCTAAAAAAAGTAAATCAAAAAGTGCAAATGATGTATACTTTTCAGGATCTAACTTATTTAATACCCATTCAATAGATTGGAGCCAATCTCATAGGAAACTTCTCCCTTGAAGCATTAGCTGATCCATCCAGAGGTCATTTTAGTCCATGAAACTTAACCTTGGCAAATGTTCCTTCCCCGATGGTTCTCCCAACTCCAAAAACATGTCAACTGCTTTAATGGCTCTCAATTTCCCTATGTGGAGAGTCAGCAATATGTTCTTAACTTGAGCAATTACGGATCCTATGAGGTGCAATTGAACTTGAATCAAATTACAGAATTGAATGCTCAAATGAAAGAGATCAAAATAGAAAGACATACTGGAAATAGCAAGAACTCGAGGTTTGGCCATCTGACCACGGCCCAATTTGGCAGTTTTGCCCCACATCCCATGGCTCTTGGTCCCTCGGATCGACATTTCAACCTTCTGCTTTGTGCCTTCAATGGCCCGCCTTACAAGCTCACTGGAGCTCCTCGTCATCGGCCCTGGATTTCGCCATTATTTCGATAGATTTCCGTCACTTCTCTCGATGTTCTAATTCGCACGGGGTAAACGAGAGGAGGAGAGTAGTAGTACTTTGCTTTGAGAGGAAGAGGGTGAATTGAAGAGAGAAGCTGTTCGAGATCGGAAAGAGAGGAAGGAAGCTGATACGCTGCTGATTAATAGGGGTATATTCGTCCGGTAGAATTTATTTGTCCTTAATGCAACTAAAAATTTGAAGCTGGATTAAAGATTAAATAAGTGGAAAAATATGGACTTTTACCTAATTTTTCCATGATTATATTCTTACTACAAAATGTTGTTGTGAAATTAATATTCGAGTTATTACTTATTAAGAAAGATAATGTTAGAAATTACCGCATGATGTAATTAAAGAACTTCATAATTAAAATCATAATTCTTATTTTATTAGAAATGAGTTTCTTGATCCATACACCAAACCAAAAACAAAAAAACAAAAAAACAAAAACAAAAAAAAGGGTTCTATTGGCGATACATCATTTTACTAATGACACCACATTATTTCCTAAGACTACAAAAATTACTTGGCATCCGACGATTTTTTATAAAGGAACGCCGATGCCATCATGCTCTTCGCCCAGAAATAATCGACGCTCCTTTATAAAAGTGTTACAAAATAAAACGCCACCATTTATTTTTCATCGTTGTTCTTGTCAACACCAACGCCACCGACGCCGTTGGTGTTGAATGAAAAACAACAACGATAATCACATTTTTTTTTCATCGTAAAAATAATCAAAAATGGATGACAACAAAGAAAAATGGCGCTTAAATGAACCCATAAAAAAATCCATACACCAAACCAAAAAGCAAAATCCAATCCAAGCCCATTAGAGTATTTGCATTAGAATCGAAAATGATGTTAAATCAGAATTTACAAATTTAACCATTCAGATTTATCTTAAAATGATAGTGCACTAGAATCACAGTATAGATCAGTAACATCGATTCTGTAAAAGCTTCGGACATACTATAAAAGAATATTAGGAAAATACATACCCTTTCGCTTTCAACCGCCATCAGCACTTGAGAGATTGTGAAATTCGACTTCAAAAGCACTCAAACTTTCTTGCAAAAATCGCACTAAAATCGCCAATCGCCAATGAGAATTTGAAATGGGATAGAAAGAAGGAAGATAAAAGGAAATGCATGAATTTGAACCGTTTAAACGAATAAACTCTACGCTTAAACGTAGGAAATCTACGTTCAACAGTAGAGTTTGTTACGCTTAAACGTAGCTAATTTCAAAATATCCTAATGACTTTCCCACGCTTAAACATGCGCCTTCTACGCTAGACGTAGATATCCTTACGCTTACACGCAGAAACCCCACGCTTAAACGTGAAAAGTCAACTGCAATGCTTTGTAAAGACTTAAACTTATCTCATGTTTAAACGCAGAAACCCTACGCTTTAACGTAGCGATCTCTACGCTTACCATAATTTTCACGCCGTAAAAGCGACAACCGATTTTCAAGTCACGATCCGACACGACCGATTTTCCAATTTCTGAATATTGGACTATCTGTTCTATACACATCCGTCCTTTTTTCCCTCAATAGCTTCTGGCCCTGTTACTTTCTTGACTTTTCTTAGTTAGTTTTTCCTTTTCTTTTCTTTCTATTTCATTTGATGAAAGTAATAACAAGCTTCGTGTTTTTCCTTTTATTTCATTAAGCTTTTCTGATATGTTCATTTTTGAGTATAAAATTCAGATATTGCTTTTACGGTATATATATATATATATATATATATATATATATATATATATATATATGTGTGTGTGTGTGTGTGTTTGAAAGAGATATAATATGTCTTTTTATTATGATATGTAAATATTTGAATTTTGTATAAATTATAATAGAGATTCACGCAATTGATCATATGTAGAGATCTTGTAAAATAGAAAAAAACGATATTGAAATTGTAAAATAGAGAATGCAGTATAAAACATTAATCACGCGAATGATCTTAGGGCGAGTAAAGTGGCGTTTCATTCCTTATCATATGAAATGTCATATATAAAATGATATGTTCGTTTTCAAAAAAATTGATATGTTAATGTACATTATCATCGCATAATACATAATATGTTACATTTCAAGTGTTTGTACCTGCTGCTGCACAAAAAAAAATGGTGTTTGTACCTGCAGACATAAACACTAAAATATGACATGATTAGGATTATATCATAATATGTTATATAAAGCACATAAATAGGTTATACAATGAAAATTAATCAAACTTATAGCAACTAGGTCTCAACATATCAACACATTCGTCTTGTGATTATTTTAACCTTGACGGGAACGTGTTGCAGATGTGACTCAAACATCGGTCAATACTACATGTTCACACACTTTTCGCACGATTTGATATAAATGTGATGCTTGCCCGATTCTTGGTTGTCGTGGACACGGTGAAACTTTAAGGCATGACACAATGGATTTTGAAGCGGGAAAAGGGTATGATATACCTCCAAAACACTATCATGTACACTTTTAGCTCCGTGTTAACCTACAAAACAAACATGAAACTTACGCAACACGTCAAACAACCAAAATATGCAATAATACTACTAGATTGTGTATATTACCTAAACATTAATACCTACGCGTCATATCAGAATATTTACATATTTATATCAAAATCATCATAAAGAAAATGAATTCAAGCAGCTAGAGGGTAAAAATGACCATAAAGTTGACTCACGTCAAGTATAAGAGAACGCAAATATTGTTCATTAGGGTGATGCGATGTATTTATAGACATCGCAAGTAAAGCGTTATGACACATGATAAAGATGTCGCAAAAACAACCATCATGTGACGATTTTAGGGAATCGGCCCGTGCATGAAGTGGAGTAAATGGATGCCAAAATGCTCTATGATTGACTGATTGTTGCCAATGCAACATTAAGCGCTATTTCTTGTGACTCACTTGTTAAAGTGGGAAACATGTTTTACTCATTCGCCACAAGTCTTGAAGCATGCTGAATGTGCCTAAGGGTGATGTCAAAACAACTCCCGTCCATAAGAAGCTCGACTAAGCGGTCGGAGACCCTGAAAAATATCCTCGAGCTCTAGCCGATCTTGTTAAAGGTTTTAATTTATATAATTTTTTTATTGCCAAAATAAGGGCAAATAAGACTTTTAGTAGGACCCACGGAAAATGACCGACCTTCCTAAAGGAAATTAAAAAAAAAGGTCATTGACCGACCCTAACCCGAATGCGTTTCACAACCAAAACCCTGCACCCTATCGGAACTGTGGCGGCACGTTTACTGCATCACAAGGTTTCACTACCTGTACGTTCCGCTATTACATCGTCTAAATTAAGGTAACCCTCTCGATCCATTTGCATATTGTGTCGACATTTGTTTAAATTGTGTACTGATTTTCGCAATTTCCAGTAGTAATTTCGTTTTCAGCTGTATAAATCTCCATGTGTTTCTTTTTTCGCTTCCGCAGTTTGCTTGTAATGTTTTAAGTAGTGTACTAATTTGTGGTTTTTGTGATAAAATACTGAAATACTTTTGTAGATATTGTTTTCATGAAGAGCCATTTGTGATTCATGCAGGTTTTGTAGCATAGCCAGGGATTCTATGGCTGAGGAGAGTGGAAAGAGTTTTGCCCGGCGTGACAAACTCTTGGAGATTGAATCTCAGGTCCAGAAGTTGTGGACAGAGCATGATGTATTTAGGGCAGAACCACGGGAATCTCCACCAAAACCAGGGGAAAAGTTCTTTGGGAATTTCCCTTTCCCGTATATGAATGGGTATTTACATTTGGGTCATGCGTTTTCATTCTCAAAACTTGAATTTGCGGCCTCGTATCACAGATTGACTGGTGCAAATGTGCTCTTGCCGTTTGCTTTCCACTGCACTGGTATGCCTATTAAGGCTTCAGCTGATAAGCTTCAGAGGGAGAAAGAGATGTTTGGGTACCCTCCTGTGTTTCCTGCTGTAAAAGACGAGGAGGCTGATGAGCCGATTACTCAGCCTGAGGGTCAGAATGAGGGGGGTGCTCCTGGAGCGAAATTTAAGGGCAAGAAGTCAAAGACTGTAGCTAAGACTGGCCTGGTGAAATATCAGTGGGAGATTATGAGGAGCTATGATCTATCTGATGATGAAATCGACAAGTTTACTAATCCATATCACTGGCTCACGTTTTTCCCACCCCTTGCCGTGGAAGATTTGAAGGCGTTTGGCTTGGGGTGTGACTGGAGAAGAACATTTATTACTACGGATATGAATCCGTTCTTTGACTCATTTGTCCGCTGGCAGATGAGGAAATTGAAATCAATTGGGAAAATAGTCAAAGATTTAAGGTATGCTATATATTCACCTTTGGATGGTCAGCCATGTGCCGATCATGATCGCGCCTCAGGGGAAGGTGTTATTCCTCAGGAGTACACTCTTATAAAGATGGAGGTACTTGCACCATTCCCTGCAAAGATGAGTGTTTTGGAAGGTAAGAAAGTCTACCTTGCTGCTGCTACTTTAAGGCCAGAGACTATGTATGGGCAAACAAATGCATGGGTTCTACCAGATGGGAAATATGGGGCATTTGAAATCAATGAAACTGATGTGTTCATCTTAACTAAGAGGGCAGCACTTAATTTGGCTTACCAGAGGTTGTCACGTGTACCAGAGAAGCCGACATGTTTGGTTGAGCTCACAGGTCAAGACATCATTGGACTGCCATTGAGGTCCCCTTTAGCGTTCAATGAAGTCATATACACTCTACCAATGTTATCAGTTCTCACAGATAAGGGTACCGGGATTGTCACTAGTGTTCCTAGTGACTCTCCAGATGATTATATGGCTCTACAGGATTTAAAATCAAAACCAGCTTTTAGAGCCAAGTTTGGTGTGAAGGATGAGTGGGTTTTGCCTTTTGAAATAATACCCATAATTAACCATCCTGATTTCGGCGACAAGTCAGCAGAAAGAATTTGCATGGAAAAAAAGATAAAAAGCCAGAATGAAAGAGATAAACTAGACGAGGCCAAGAAAATAATTTACAAGGGCGGATTCTATGAGGGAACCATGATTGCAGGAGAGTATGCCGGATTAAAAGTCCAAGAAGCAAAGAGTTTGATCAAGAACTTGCTGTTAGAGAGCAGTCAAGCAGTGGTGTACAGTGAGCCAGAAAAGAAAGTAATGTCACGATCGGGTGATGAATGTGTGGTGGCTTTGACTGACCAGTGGTACATAACTTATGGAGAGTCAGATTGGAAGAAATTAGCAGAGGAATGCTTTGGTAAGATGAATCTCTTTTCTGATGAGACACGCAATGGATTTGTACACACTTTGAGCTGGCTGAACCAGTGGGCATGTTCTCGTAGTTTTGGCCTTGGCACACGTATTCCTTGGGATGATCAATTTCTTGTCGAATCCTTGTCGGATTCCACTATCTATATGGCTTACTATACTGTATGCCATTTGATACAGGGAGGGGATATATATGGTAAAGATGCGTCCTCAATAAAACCGGAGCAACTGACCGATGAGGTGTGGGATTTCTTATTCTTGGACGGTCCATTTCCAAAGTCTTCGGGAATATCCTCAGCTCTATTGAATCAGATGAAGACAGAGTTTGAATATTGGTATCCTTTCGATCTGAGGGTTTCTGGAAAGGATCTTATTCAGAATCATCTTACTTTCTGTGTTTACAACCACACAGCAATATTCCCGAGAAGCACTGGCCTCGGGTTTCAGATGCAATGGGCACCTAATGCTGAACTCTGAGAAGATGTCCAAATCCACTGGAAATTTCAGGACTCTTCGTCAAGCAATCCAGGAGTTCTCTGCCGATGCTACTAGATTCTCTCTTGCCGATGCAGGTGATGGAATGGATGATGCAAATTTCGTCTTTGAAACTGCCAATGCCGCAATATTACGCCTGACAAAGGAGATAGCTTGGATGCAGGAGGTTCTGGCTTCAGAATCTTCATTGAGAAGCGGTCCAACTTCAGCTTTTGCAGATAAAGTATTTGCGAATGAGATAAATTTTGCTGTGAAGATGGCAGAGAAGAATTACAGTGAATACATGTTTCGTGAAGCCTTAAAAATTGGTTTCTATGATCTTCAGGCAGCTAGAGATGAATACAGGCTTTCTTGTGGTTCAGGAGGAATGAATCGTGATCTGTTATGGAGATTTATGGATGTTCAAACAATGCTGATTGCTCCGATTTGCCCACATTATGCTGAATATGTTTGGAGGGAACTTTTGAAGAAAGATGGGTTCGTCATAAGAGCCGGGTGGCCTGAAGCTGATGTACCGGATTTGACTTTGAAGAAGGCAAATAAATATCTTCAAGATACTATCATTTCAACAAGGAAGCTCTTGCATAAGCAGATTTCTAACAGTAAGGTTAAACCAAATGCCGGCCTGATATTTGTTGATGAGCATTATGATGGCTGGAGGAAAGAATGCCTGTTAATACTGCAGCAGAAATATAATAGTGCAACAGGCACCTTCGCGACGGACCAAGAAATAATTTCTGAATTGCAGCAGAGAGACACTGGACTGGGAGGCAATCTTAAGCAAATACAGAAAATTTGCATGCCTTTCGTGAGGTTTAAAAAGGATGAGGTCAAGGTTGTTGGCGTGCAAGCATTGGATCTAAAACTGCCATTTGGTGAGTTTGAGGTTCTTCAAACAAACTCAGATTTCATCAAGAGGCAGTTAGGCCTAGAAAAGCTGGAGATCTTGTCTGCTGTTGATCATGAGAGAGCTGGCTCAAATTTACCATTTGCTGAGGAAGAATCCACCATCCCCAGGAAATCCCACCTCCATCTTTCTGGCTGAGTGACGGATACCTGATTTTGCTGCTTGGTTAAAGCACATCGTCTTGCTCTGGTATCATATTTCTTGCTTTTTATTAATCGTTATGTCACAAGTGTTGCATATTTACATTTAAAAATTTGTTGCAACTCTTTCTTATCTGTGCTTTGTTTTTTTATTTTATTATTATGACAGTGTTTGGTTCTAACTGGATGGCGACAGCAGAGCGTATCTGATGATGATGATTTGATGAACTGTAAGGACTCCATTGGAAGATTAGTGTCTTACTTCTATCTCTTGCAAGATTTTGTTATTTTTGGGATTAGCAAGGATTTATGCTTATTAATTCAAATGTTGTTTTTTGTTTGTTAAACTGTTGTGCTTTTGTCTTATATTTAAAGGGCTTTGTCTTGAAAGCATTTTATATGTCATCTTGGTGATATCAAACTTTGTTGTTGGTGTTTCTTCTTATTCTTCTTGTAGTAATCTTATCAAACTCTCCAACGCAAATCATTTATTTAGGATCATAATTTATTTGCTCCAGTTTCACCCTTTGCATCGATTTAATTCCGGTTCCTATGAGGATTTGTTCAAACTTGATTGCATGAATAGTTGACTTTACACTAGCTGCCTTGCTTGTCCTGTCCAACTTTCGACTTCAAAGGATGTTAATTTTTGTTGTTGTTGATTTGACATTTGATTAATGATTTATTTGTTATTATAGTGGAAGAACGTGGTGCGTGTCCTTCTCAGTCATTAATAATTTGTAGTAATCGAACTTTATACATATTTTAAGTGTTGGGAAAGTGCAACAACTTATATGTTACATAATAATGTTCATGGTAGTTGAAGATCTTTTATCTTTACGACATGGGTGTAACACACGGTAAAGATCTTCACAATCTTTTGACTATCAAACTTTATAGGGGACTTGCAGTAGCGGGTTCTGTTCATGTTGTTCTTGTCATCAGGTGATTTACTAGAGGATTACGCGCCTCTAAGTTTTTTTTTTCCTTGCCCTGGTGGTGGCTGTTTGAATCTGGCACTTACCGCTGTCAGGGCGCCGCTCTAGGTTGTCGACTATGCAGGTAGGTTTGTATTGAAATATGGTGTTGTGTTGTTCTCCTGGTGTTAAATGATTTTGGTGTTGTCATCAACTTTGCTTTTTTACTTCAAGTCTCTTCAATCTCCATGGGTGTCTTGTTGTATTTAATGTCTTGATTTTTCATTAGTTGGTTTTAAGGGTTCAAAGTCACCAGTGCCCTTATCATTATTTTCTTTAGTTGGTTATGAAAATTATCTTTTTTATTATTATTATTATTATTATTATTATTTTTTTATCACATGAATCATGAATTTTATCACATGAAGAACTTGATCGAGTCTTACCCTACGTCTCTATCCCTTATGTAGAAAATCCTATCACTTTCGTAAAGGGGCACCACAACCGTTCCTATCTGTTGCATCTCATCTACTGATGTACCGTATTGTTTTTATTACAGAATTAACCCTTGTGAAAGTTTATTCAAGAGCCAATAATCGACTTTTTCACAAGGTCGATTTAGAATCAAGACTCTGCAGGACTCTCGAATCGACTTTCACAAGTTCGATTTTACTGTGGTGTAAATAAAGACCGCCTTCTTAAAACGTTTATCCCTTACTACTTAGTTTTATTTTAGAATACCGAAAAAACACTTGATCATTTTTATTTTTGATTTATCATCTATTCAACAACTTATAAAACTTCATCACCATTATATTAATGATAATCAAAAGACAAAGTCAAAAAATTTACCTAAATTATAAATGGGGCAAAATGTTAAGAGCAACATTTTGATGATTTGAGGTACAGATGTAGTTAATAATAAGTCACAAAATTGAAAGCAAATAACACTCAAAGATTCCATTGCACTCAATCTAACACACATCAAAAGTCTACAAACTTTTATCCAATACTTAGTAGTACAACAACATAGGATCCTTACACACCAAAGCCAACTTTTAACCCCCCACCCCCCCTTACAAACCCTTTTTTCACAAATTTCTTCTTGGGGTCAAAATCTTGTAAAAGGAGAGAGAGAGAGAGAGAGAGAGAGAGAGAGAGAGAGAGAGAGAGAGAGAGGAGGGAGGGAGGGGGGGAGGGAGGAGGGAGAGAGAGAGAGAGAGAGAGAGCATTAAAGGGTAGCAAGTTGTTGAATATTGATAGGGTGAACAAAATCAAGGCCCCCATTAAAAGCATTCTTCCCAAACAAGTTGTTGACAGCTTCTGTTGGATGGAATGCATCCCAAAATATGTACCTCTCCCTTTGTGGGCATGGCACTTGAAATGGTAGACATGTTATTTGCCCTCTATTTCTCCCTATCCCACAACACCCTCTATTTATCACATTAAACCCTGCATTTTCAAACATTAAACTGATTATTATTATTAATGCAAAAACAAGCAAGTTCCACCCATTAGATTAGAATCAAGAAGAAGAAGAAAAAAAAGACCCTTTTTTTCTGTAGGGTGAGGGGCATACCATAGGATTGATAGTTCTGAAGAAGATCCTGAAACATGTTGCGAATGTCGATATAAGCAAACTTAGAACCAGGGAGATTAGTGGAGAGATTGTTGATCATTGTTTTTGAGTTAATATTGAATGGAACAATCAATTCATTAACTGAATCTGAACATATTCCTGCTGGACTTTGAGACAGAATACTAGGTATGCATCCCATTAGCCCTATTCCAGCTATCACAAATTTCCTAGCTCCAAGATTGTAAAGCCTCTGTTTTTTTTTTTTTTTTTTTCATTTGGGGTCACAAAAAAAAACAAAAACCCGTTAATTAAATAATTTAAAAAAAGAAAAGAAAAGAGTATAAGTAAAAACTTTGGGGAAGAAATTAAATTAATCAGACTTACAGTGAGCTGTTGAGAGTATTGTTGAGTCAAAAGATCAGCAAATTGTTGAGCATTGTAATGGTTTTTTGTGTCATAATTTGGCATTAAATAATTGTTGAGATAATCATTGCTTCCCATTCCAACAAAGAAAATGCATCTTGAAAGTGCTTGTGCTACATCTGGTGCACCAACATTTGCTGTTATTTGATCAAGTGTGTTCTCAAAGTTCTTTATTTGTTGGTTAAATGGAATCCTACCCACCTGCACAATTTTAAACATTATTTATATTATATGCATAAAATTAAACTAAATATTTTTTTTATATCGTTTTGTATATGTATTATATAAAAAATAAAAAAAGATTAAAAGTTTATCATACAAAATTTTGTCCAGTATTGTCAAGGATTCCAGCAGCAGCAGATGCATAGTTTACTCCAAAACGCATTTGATCCCTAGTTGCTTCTGAATTAGGCGGTACCAAAGGAAGTCCTAGCAACTCAGCTGAAAAATATATAAATATAAATTAATAAATACATGAAAATTTTATTTAAAAAAAAAAAAAAACAATTTTTGTTTATATGTACGTTATAGAATTATTATCAAAAGAAGGGCTGATTTGGTGAGGGATGTGAGTATATAACAGATAATTACACTTTTGGTCCCTTATTTTTCATTTTTTCTTTCACATAACTACCCCTGATCTTTCATATTAACATTTTTGGTCCACTAACTATTCTTAGGACACTTAGCGAAAGCATAACATCTAACGTTTACCATACTTTTCTTTTAGGGCACTTAGCGGAAGCATAACATCCGACGTAAACAATTAAAATACAAAACGCTTTTGACCCTTATATTTTCTTATTATCTTAGAAACAACCCTTATATTTTTCATAATGACATTTTTGATCCCCTAACTATATATATTTTTTTTACACTTTCTAGACACTTAACAAATCCAACATCGGATCAAATGTTAAAGATCCTTAAATGCAACAAAAAAAAGGGTATATCCTGACAAGACGATCTGGGTTCGAGCTCCATCTGAGGCATAATTAGTATGTTAAAATCTTTCATATCCGAAAAATAAAATTAAATTAGGGACTAAAAAATGTCAATATAATAAAATATACGTATTTCAAAAAAAAAAAAAGAATATACGATAGTTTTAAGAAAATGAAAGAAAAATAATGAACCAAAAAGTGTAAATTTTCTAATTAATGTATAATAATAATTACCAATAGTATCAACCATGGTGTAACCATTAGAGAAACGACCAGTAGGGCCACCATTAAAGTCAATGCCATAAGGAAAATAGTTGGCTTTAGCTAAAGAAGCCAGATTATTATTGTTGCCATTATCAATAAGTGAATCTCCAAATATAAACATAGCTGGAACCATTGGTTGACTTTTCCCTCCACCACCATTACCATTGCCATTACCATTACTGCTGCTGCTACCATTATTAACAGTAACAGGTGCTGCTGGACTATTATTCCCAAAAGGAAATGGGAATGGAAATGGAACATCATTTGGTTGACTTAAAACCATAATATGATGATGATTCATCAATAATAATACTAACAAAAAACAAATCCCAGAAAACTTCATCATAAACATGATTGAATTTTCTTTTGTTTTTTTCTCTCAGTTTGGGAAAATATGGCAGAGATCAGTGTAGAGTACAGAGAGAGAGAGAGGGTGAATTGATGAAGGAGGAAAGGAATGGTTGAAGGAGATTTAATACAGTGAAAAAAAAGGAGATTGGGGTAGCTAAGAATAGTAATAAATGAATTCACCTGTATCATGTCCCTTGCAGTAAATGCATGTAAAGGGTACTATAATATTTTGTTTTTGAACCTTTCAAAAAGTTTTTTTTTTTTTCCCTTTCTCTTTTCTTTTCTTTTTTGACTTCTTGTAATTTGCTGCAGTATTTTTGTTTTTGTCAAAAGATGGTCTTTATCCTTCTAAAAAAAAAAAAAAAAAAAGATGGTCTTTATTTGCACACCACTTGCTCTTGCTTTACCGGTGCATCATTACAGGATCGTTTTTACGAAAAATTAGTTTCTAAAATCAAAAACCGACTTTCTATATATGCATTGTCAATTTGTCAGAATAGAATTTGAAAAAAAACGGTGTGGTGCACCGCGGTAAGGCAAAGTGCCCTTTGTCAAAATCAAAATATGGATCCAAGAACCAACTTGTGTTCATCTTTTTTGCTTTGCATGTGATGTCCCTTTGGCCAATTAACTTTATATTTTGATAACATTTTAAGTTTACGTTTGTCGTCACGCTACCTTGACTATGTGAACAAAAACCCTGTAGTCAAATTATTATGGAAAAATAAGTTCCAGCTTACTAAATAAATAAAGGCAAATTTGTAACACTATATTTACACCATGTTCTTGAGTTTAATATGATCTCCTTTTATTCTTAAAAGATAACGATCAATGTGATATATATTACTTATGGACAGTTTAAGATAGCATTAAATAGTTGTCACTAGTCTCTTTTTGATTACTTAGCTTGTGCTACTCCCTTTAATAATGATGTTGTACCCCTCTCTTTTTTTAACAGTCATTTTTCATAATTTATTTTGTTTTCATTTATCTGTCATTTTATATTTTCAATACAGCATTTATTATTATTTTTTCACCTTTATCCTTCATTTTAATAACTCAAATTTTGGTACAATTTTCTATACACAAGATATGAAGAGTAATTTTGTTATTTTACATTCTATTTCAGACACATTAATTACTTTCTTAACCTGTATGATTATTTTCATCTTTATGATTAGAAGCACACGAAATTCGGCAAACACTAGAAGCACTCTTTAATGGTCTATATGGAAATAATGTTAGAATATAAGTTTGCTCTCACAAAATATGGAAAAGAGATCTAAGACTATGGCTAATTACATAGCTCAAATGAAGTCTTATACCAATAATCTTGCAGCGACCGGATATCCCATATTCAGACCTGAGTTGATTTTAACCACTTTATATATGTTGGTTAGGTAAAAAGTACGAGGCTGCAATAGTTAATATTACTACAACAATAGGATCTCTTACTTGGCCCGAAGTTCAATCACGACTTCTAGTTCATGGAAAATTGTTGACTCGTTTCAATTTTATATTCGTTGCTGATGGAATTCACTCATCAGCCAACCTGGTTACTACTAGTGCTAAAGGAATAGGGTTAGGTTTAAGACCATTTTCCTCACTCTGCCTCTCAAGTATATTCTAATAATAATGTTTGTAACTTCATGGTATACCGATGGATTGGATAGTTCCTACTTGGAATGATGCAATTTCTCAAATATATTCCACAATTTCCATGCCTGCTAATAGTTTAAGATATCCGTTGTTGTTACCGATTTTACTCGTTGGTGCCAATTTGGTGGTCTGTGGTCTTTTGTTTCTCTCCATGGGGCTTTCGACTAAATAGGTTTCATGTTACGTCAATTAGATCTTGCTCGGTTTGTTCGATTGCAACCTCATAATGCGATTGTACTCCAATTGTTGTTTTTGTTTTGGTATTCCTGATTTATCCACTCGGTCAACCTATTTGGTTCTTTGCACTTTGTTTTGGTGTAGCAACTATATTTTGAGCCATCATATTTTTTCAAGGGTATCATAACTGGACATTAGGTCCATTTCATATGGTGGGAGGTTCCAGTGTATTAGAGGTTGCTTTGCGCTATGCGCTATCAATAAGGTTACCATAGAAAAAAATTGTTTGAAAATGGTGATGGCGCGAATACATTCCGTGCTTTTGATCCAACTCAAGTTGAAGAAACTTATTCAACGCTCACTACCATCCGCTTTTAGTTCTAATAAACATTGGTTACAACTCATGCTATTTGTACCATCAACCTATTTATGGATGAGTGCTCTTGGAGTAGTTGGTCTATCCCCGAACCTACATGCCAATGATTTCATTTCTCAAGAAATTCATGCAACAGAAGATTAAGAATTTGAGACTTTCTACACCAAAAATATTCTCTCAACGAAGGTATTTGTGCTTGAATGGTGGCTCAAGATCAGTCTCATGAAACCATATATTCCATGAGGAGGTTCTACCGCATGGAACACTCACACATTTAAGTATTCACTTAATCTTGTTAGGGGTAGGAGCTTTTATTCTAGTATTCAAGGCTCTATATTGGGGGTGTATAATACATAGGCTCCATACGGGTGAGATGTAAGAAAAATTACGAACTTGACCCTTAGTCTGAGTATCATATTCGACTATTTATTATAATCATCGTTTAGGGGGAAGGCTGGAGCTTGGATTGTTAGTGTGGATGATTTAGAAGAAATAACCGCAGGACATTTACGGATATGATTTATTTGTATACTTGGTGTAATTTGGAATATCATATGTAAACCCTTCACGTGGGATCATCATGCACTAGTATGGTCCGGAAAAACTTACTTTTTTATAGTATAGTTTAGAGGCTTTAGCCGTCTTTGGTTTCATTGCTAGTTATTTTTTTTGGTTCAATAATACCACTTATCCTTGTGAGTTTTACACACCCACTACACTAGAAGATTCTCAAGCTCAAGAATTAACTTTTCTCATTTGAGACCAACGTCTTGGGGATAATATGGGATCCGCTTAAGAGCCTACTAGTTTAGGTAAATATCTAATGCATTCCCCAACCGGAGAAGTCATTTTTTTTGAGTAAATACATATTTTTATGACATGCGTGCTCCATGGTTAGAACACTAGTTATAACTTTTAAAGGGATACAACACTAGTTAGAACTTCTAAAGGGTTCCATAGAATATGTGACTTGTGCTCTTTTAGATTCTTTAAATTTTTGAGTGGTGTAGCTATTAAGGTCAATGCAGTCAATTATGTCTCTCCAAGAAGTTGGTTAGCCACTGTAATATTCCGATTTTCGGGAAAGGGCAGACGTGTCTTTTTGCGAAAACGAAATATTGGATTCGCTTTCCTTTTATTCGGAGTTAAATAATTCGGTGTTTTATATATATGTATCTTCGAGTTATGTATATATATAAATAAAGGAAAGATCAGTTTTTTTTTAATAAAAGGGGCATATAAGGAAAAGCCTAAGTTTTGGGAGTAGGTATTTAAACGGATAATAACAATGACCTAACCCCTTTGTTAATCACAAATCAGGATTTGAAACACCCTAAACCCATCCTCAAGGGCCGTGAGAGAGAAAAGAGGAGAGACAAGAGTTTTCTCATTTTCGAGAGAAGGAGTTAACCGCTTTAGCATCGAATCAAGTTTTGGAATCGTTGAGAAGAGGACTACGCTTGGATACCGCTTTGGTTGCCAAAGTTGCGCCTTTTTCTTTGGTTTTGGTTCGATTTTAAAATTTGTTTTAAGGTAAGGAAAATAAATCCTATGATCTCCTTGCTTTTATAAGGTTAGATGCAAATGTAGGTTGTAGTTGGTGCTAGAATGATGTGTTGATGGTTTGAGTTTTGTCTATAAGTATCATGGCATGTTTAGATATAAGTTTGCCGTGTTTTCGTCTGCCGCTTTTGCCGGTTTTTAGTTGAAATACGATCCGTAATCGCATGATGATGAAGTTAGGGTTTTGGTCGAACCAGTGGGCGGGCGTCCGGTTCTCTGGACGGGCGTCCGCTTAGTCGAATCTCGCACGGGCGTCTGGCTTATCCGGACGGGCGTGGAGGTGCTAATTTACATTCGTGATTGATATCGCTTTTTAGGTGGACGGGCGCCCAGCTTTTGGACGGGCGCCAAAGAATGTTCGACGGGCGCCCATGCCTTAAAACGGGCGTCTAGCCGGTTTTGTCACCGCTTTCCTTGTGGGTTGTTGTTCACCTTTATAAACATGATTTATCTTTATGAAACCTTTATACATGATATGTTAAAATGGTATACACTTAGACAAGCCTGAATTGAGCTTCGATTCGTTCGGTTAAAACACCGAATGTACTCTTAAAGGGAGTTGAAGTTCGGATCCGTCGGAAGAGCATGATAGGCTTGTGCTTTGATGAATTAGGGTTCATCATTGGTCGTGTATGTGCTAGGACTTGTCCGTGTCTAGTGGTCTAAGAAGAGAGTAGTTGTGTGAGGAGAATACTTGAAAATACTTAGGTTGGCTAGCTAATAACCTAATAAACAACGTATGTGACTAGTAAAAGATTAAACAACATGTCTCTCTTGGCTAGGAACCAGGCTAAATCGCGATGCATGTGCTACCTCTGAAGGTGGAAGAACTTCGTAGAGTCAAAAAGACCCTAAGTGCGGAGGGACTCACCGAGGTGTGCGTGCTATCGGAGTCTACCTTTTCTAGACTTCGTGGATATTGGTGTGATCCACTAATATGTTGCAAAAGAGTGTTCCCAAGGTAGAAGAACTCAGAGGTCAAAGACCCTAAGTACAGAGGACTCTCACGAGGGGATCTGCGTGTGCCTCTTGAGTGCGGGTTGTAACATAGATAGGTTAAGTTAAAACAGTTAGTCACAACATGTTGATGAGCATGAAGTGAACCCTAGATTGAGTCGGTCTCTTATAACCAAATAAACGACTTAAATATCTTTCCTTATAATTTCTTTTGGTTTCATAGCTTCTCTTTCTTCTTGCGAGTACATTGTACTTACCTCGAATGCATTTTCTTTTATGTGTTTGGGGTGTGAAGACGAACAGTGTTCGAGGAGAGTTTTGACGACGACGTGTGAAGGCGCTCGTTGAAGTTTCAAGAATGTTTCTTTCTTGCTTTTCTTTGGTGGCTCTTGTAATGGTTCCGAGGTAGATTGTTGGTTTCTTTTGGTTGCTACGTCATCCTTTTGGGATTTCGTGACTTTTCCAATGTAATAATTTACATTTCTATCTTTAGAATTTCTTGTTTCTATTCTTAGACGTTGAAAAAAAAATATACCCGAGTTTTGCTTCCGTTTTGCTTTCATTTGATACGACATAGTAGAGGCTTACGTATAAAATGAATTTACTTTTATTTTATACGTGCCGAACGTTCCTTTTCCGGATAAGGACTCGGTGTCCGGGAACGGGGCGTTACAGCCACCTCTCATTTTGTTCTTGGATTATTCTTCTTTGTGGGTCATTTGTGCCATTCAGGAAGAGCTATTGCTGCTGCAGCATGATTTGAATAAGGAATGTATCGTGATTTGAACCTCTTCTTTCCACGACTCCTCTAAATTGAGATAAGATAGGAGATCCAATGCTTGAAATATGAATACCTTTAATTTGATCACACATCCTTGGATCGGGACATACTTACAACCTTTATAAACTTAAATCTATTTTTGCCTCATTTATATAATCTATTTTTTTTGGATTGACTTAGTGGAATAGTCTAGTCAATCACCTTCTGTATCATTAAAGTACAAGCATAACCACTAAATAAAAAGTCCATTCAATTTAATTAACAAAAAAGAGGGAAAGGGATTCGAACCCTCAATAGTTCTTTGTTCAAAACTATACCGGTTTTTAAGACGGGGCTATCAATCACTCAACCATCTCTGGCGAAGACCTTATTTATTTTATTCCTCAAAATAGACCATGGCCATGAGGTTGAATACCACTACTATCTATAGAAAGACATCAGGCAGGGATCTACTGGTGGATCCATATATTCGTATATCAATAAACATTTGAATGAAAAAAACTACACAATCCTCTTTTCCAGTGTATCGATCAAATCCAAGGTTATAAATGAAAATAAGAAAAAGAAAGTGAATTTGAATCGTTGAATCACGACTAAATATGTTATTATGATATAAAAATTCGATAAAGATGAAATTGGAACCGTAGATCTTTTTGTATTTCATTTCTTTGATTCGGAACGAATTTATGGATGTTTCCTATTCACTCCTATATTAATATATTTTGTGTATATAAATAGTCGAAAAGTATGAATAAATTGTTTATTTTGTTTCCAAAAAGATTAAAAAAAATAGAAGGTTTTCCTAAAATCACAACTGATCATAAGAGCCACTGCTATCGACTCTTTTTGATTACAGATGAATATTACTTTCTAGGAGTTTTTAAGTAATATATAGATGTGTATCCATCATATCAAGAGTTCATGTACCAATTTTTTTGTAATGAGACATTGACAGTTGGAAATGGTGAGATGTTAAGTATATTCACAATATTGACACTATAATTATAGTATATCTATTGCATACACAACTTTGCACCTAAATTTTATGTTGCATGTCCCTTATAATACCAAAAACTTTCTTAGTATCTCTAGACTCATATCATACAATAATGTATTTGTGAAATTCACTTGATTTTGTTGTTATGTGAATGACAAGAGCTCAATTGAAGTTCTTCTAACATGATGAGTGCTAGGCGATGATCTCTGTATGATAATTGCTCCTATTGAGAAGACCAAGACCTCCCTTTAATCCAATATAGTCAAATCTTCCAAAACTTGACCACAATCAATTGTGTATGGTACTGCTTTGTCAATTGTTGGTTCTGTCGACCTAGGTCCCCATTAAAACCGCCACATTGCTCGTCCTCTAGTAAAGCCTCCAAAATCATTTTCCCCATAACCTCGAAGCCCTCGTTGGCATGAGTATAACCCGACCCGATACACGTGACACTCAAAGTATGTTTCGGATCTTCTAAACAAATGGACTGAAAGGGTTCATCCCAATGTTGGGCCTTACATTCTAGAAGACTGCAGTAAAGTTCATGGTGCATGTCGCATCTAGTTCTTCGACATGAGACACGTTGTCCTTTGTCTACGGCAAACCGATCAACACAAGGTACACTGTGCAGTTTCACCTCAGCTTTGGATCTTCAGTTCGGGACAGATTGAAGTCGACCTCAGATGTCGGAAATGGGCAGGCCGACCATTCAGCAGACATTATCCCAGGACGGTAACTGCCATAATACTGGCTCTGTGATTTCCGTCCATTATCACAAAAGCTTCAAACCGCTCCATGATCTTAGCCACGTTCTTTGTCACATGCATACGAACTCCTACAACGGAGCCCTATAAAAATGTAATCACCCAAAAACCAAGACTACGCTATTAGCTTGATCTCAAATTACACGAGTACGTAGGCTAGCCAATTATATTGGCTCAGCTAATAATCATCAACTAATCCAACAAAATAGTAGTTGGGTTATCATTATGAAACCCAATTACCCGAATCACGACCCGATTTTTATAATAACGATTTTGAATATCGTCACCTGTCAATAAGATTTTTAATACGACATCAAGTGAGGGTAACACTCGCATCAATATGGTAGTCCTTAAAATAAGAAGTTGATAACAATTTTCTTAAAATTTAGATGTAATATAGAATTACCTTTGCTTTGTGACAAAATAAATTAATTGTGCAAATGATGGGAGGCAAATATATACAAGTAGAGAGTACATGTCCTCCCCAAACCTCCTAAGCAGATGATACAACACAAATGAGTAATTTTGACGTAGAGATTTTCTATTAGATTTCAACCGCTTGATTAGTGTCACGTCTACAAAATAGATAATACATTTTTCTCTTTTATATACACATGACACATATCCAACGGTTGAGTCTAATATAGACTCAGATCGTAATTTTTCCCAACACTAAGTGCAACAATTTGGTGTACTTTATTACTCCATCTGTTTCTATTTACCTGTTGTAGTTTCAAAAATAAATATTTCTTCTTATTTGTCGCAGTTATATTTCCAAAACACTATTTATTGAGTTTTTCTAAATCTATCTTTATTTTCTTAAAGGGTAAGAGAGTGGAAAACAATATTGTATTAATTATATCAAAGAGTGTTGTTGTCATTTTTATTTTAAAGTCAAAGTATTAATTTTTTTTCTTAGGTTGTGTGTTTTTGAAAAATACGACAGTTAAATTAATAGAAATGGAAAAGGTAGCTTATGGTTCGAATTTGGATCATTTGCTATGCTGCCAGGGCCGGCCCTAGAAAATGTTAGGCCTTCGACTATATCGTCGAATTAGGCCTTTTAGTTCGAAGTAGTTTTTTTTCCCAAAAAACATAATTACAAAATATTATTTCAATATCGCGCTTTTAACATAAATAGATACACAATTCAATTAATTGATGGCCTTAAAACATACTACAAAGCAGGAAAATTCAACATCTGCTTTCTAAGCGTATTTAGAAACAAAACGAAATTCATAATGCGATATCACAAAACATACTTACATATTACTAATTCAAGACGCTTCTTGCGATACATTTAAAAGCGAAAATCACTCCAATAAACAAAAATGTATACATATGTGATGTGATGTCTACTCCAATAAAAAAAAATGTATACATATGTGATGTATGTCTAAAATTTAGATATTGTAATTTTTTTGGGCATTTTTTAATTGAAGTAAAGATTTTTTAGGCCAAATAATTTTTTTAGCGCTTTTATTAACACATTCTATTATGTTATCATTGAATCTATACGCTTTTTTTTTTTTTAATTACGAACACGTAACTTCTACTTCAAATAATTAGGCCTTAAGCCGCTGCTTCCGCCACTTATAGCAAGGGCCGGCCTTGTATGCTGCCATTGCTGTGAATTTTGCTGTGCCCTGTAAATAGTTGTTTCATGTTTTTTTTTCCTTCTATATTTTCTTTTTTAATTTCAGATCATATAGTTACCATTTTACCTCTGCATCCCTTCACACAGCAGGAGGTGTTGTGATGTATCACCATAGCAGAGGATGCACTCCCCTTATATATGGTTCACTCACATCTCATGAATTTGTGTTGAATATGACATGTTGTTTCGCAGACCCCGTTAAAAAAGTAAATAAGTTTACATTTTACCTACATGATAATATTTTGAATTCTATGAAAAAGATAATTTACATTGAAAAGAAATTACGGACCCTCTTAAAAGTATTTCTGGATCCGTTACTGCCCATTAGAGGTTGTAGAAGATCCGAAACATAGAGTTAAGGGATACGAAACATACACACGCATACATACTTTTTATTCTAACTGAGAATCAAATCTTAAACATCCGAATTAAGGACCACAATATTTACGGCTAACAAATCGTAAGTTCCTAATAACTCACTAAATGAATGAATGAATGAATGAATTATGAACCGTTGAAAAATTAAAGACACAAAGGTTAACAAAAGACATAAATGAGAAGGGAACCGCCCCCGAAATGGTCATAAATGAGTTTCTCGGCTGGTCATCTGTTAATATTCCCAAAACACAAACACCAATCTGTAACCAGTGACGGATCCAGAAATTAAGTTCAGCGGGTTCGTAAATTTTTTTAAGGTAAATATATTTTTTTTCACGGGGTCCGAAATATTTTTCTATAGGTAAAATGTAGCGTTATCTTATTTTTAACGGGGTCCGCAGACCCCTTATGTATAGTGTGGATCCGCCTATAAGTGTAACATTTTCATTGGTTTTCCATGTCAGAGCGAGCTACCTCCTCATACTACTCACACTGCAACTCCCTCCAATACATTTGATCGTCAAATGCAACATTACACACAAAATACAACGTCGTTTCATGTATAATTGTGATCAAGTGCAAAATTACATACAAAACGACATCGTTTTATATTTTCCCTACCGCTAGTAGCGGCAGTACGAGTATTAATTCTTTAATTTAAATTTCTATTAGTAGCTCTTTCGGTTGGAATTAGATTATTTCAAAAGTTTAATTTATATTATGACATATATGATATATTACAAATATATTCATTGGTTTAAAGTTTGCTAACAAATTTTAATCAATTAATTTTAGTGATAATTATGCATTATTTGACATGTTCAAACATTTTCTAGCCATTATTATCGGGTTCTTTTGATGCAGTTAAGAATCAAGAGTTCTTGACAGTGGGCCATTTTAGTGGCATTATTTCCGTGGCTTTCTGTTAGTCTACTATATATATATATATATATATATATATATATATATATATATAGTGAGATATATGTATAGTCAAGAGAAGCAGCGCGGACGCAGTGATCTCTAGGAGTAAGGAGGGTAGTAAAAATTTAAAGTGACAAATAAAAATTTAAGAGACAAACAATATACATACTACATAAAAAATTTAAGGGGGCAAACAATATACATAATACATATATTAGTAGAATTTTTCCGAATTAAGAGAGGCAATTGTCTTCCCTTTAGCTATATGTAGGTCTGCCAATGAAGAGAAGGATAAGTAGGGAAATTCTATTATGAAGACTACACTGTAATAGTCACGCGCGTGGGTGATTCTCACCACATGAGAATAAAATCGCAAGGTCCCGTAATCACCACGCGCGACTTCTCACAGTGAGTCTCTACCGTAGAACTTCCCGGATAAGTAAGGCACCAGAATAAAATTTGAGTTAATATATCACACTTTTCAGACTATCTTGTCTTCCATATAAATACACTTTGCTTGGTTTACTAATAAATGATCATTGATTCCCTGCCTCTTTGATTGAAAAAAAGAAAATCGTATCTTATCCCTAGTGGTAGCATTTCGATTCACCAAATAAGTCGCTTGTGATAATGTCTGGCTGACACGATTCACTGTTTTGTGTTGGATATTGATTTTCTCTATTCATCGGTTGAGAAGTATCGGTACTAGTTCGTGCCTTGCAATGGAGATTGTTCGTGTCCCGATGACTGTTACGGAGATCGATACCTGTTCGATAATCGATTATGAAGACGGTTACTTGTTCGAGTGTTCACTTTCAAGATCGTTACTTGTTCGATGATCCATTACGGAGTTTATTACGTGTTCGTGACATCACTCGAAACCAAATATTTTCCATCATAAAATTTGCCTCAATTTGAACGTGAAGAAACATGGTTTGAGTATATGAGTTTAAGAATCTGAGAAATTCACGCATTTCGAGGCACATATATTGATGAGTAGAGTAGTAGCTAGGGAGGATTGACTTTTATATTTTCCTTTAGAATAAATATTGAATTTGGACGCGGGGGTTTTGGTTTTCCTTTTGGTGGTCTCCGCATACCTTCATTCATTAACTAGTTCTGAGACTGAACAGTTGAGAAAGACAAGGCCTTTAATGCATTCATTTCATTTACTGCTCTGTAACCCCACACACACTTAACCTTATCTGGGAGTACCCAAATCGGAACCAGACCGGCGGTTCATTTTGACTTCCGGTTCCACACTGTTCCGGAACCGACGGTTCACCGAATCAAGCGATTTCGAAAGCTTTAGGAACCGACTTCGCTCTACTGCTTCCTTCACTGCTCGAGATCGCGGTTCAAAATTATAATTTTTTTTACATTTTCAAATATAATAATAAATTATTATTAACTAAATTCGACTGTAATAATAATAAATTATAATTTTTTTTTTACATTTGTAAAAGTTGTATAGTTTATCTATAATATCATGTTATGTTATGTAAAAAATAAGTGTTATGCTTAAATTTTTTATGAGATATATATATTGTATACAAATAAGATATAAATTTTAAGTTTTTTTAACGCTTGTATCGAAAGTCGGTTGCCTACGTATCTTTTATATGCAATCGTATCGGAGACACGACACATATAAAAAAATCAAATCGAACGTAGTTTTATAGTTTTAACGACATGTTCTATATAAAAAATCAAAACGAACGTAAAAAATCAATGCGAACGTAGTTCTATATAAAAAAAATCAAAACAACATGTTTAGTTAGGATTGAGGCTATTCACATTTGTCCGGATGATACTCCTCATGTGTCTATTCATCGTTCCGTAGCCACCACCCTTCGTGAAGGAGTATCGGACGCCACAAAATCCACACACCGCCCAGAAATAAATTTCGGGGTTATCTTGTGCTACTTCATCAGTCCGAAGAACCTTTGTGAAAAAATCCTTAAAAACATGGTTTGCTCATTATGTTGATTCACCCGTTCCCGACATTTTACAAACTCTAAATAAAAGTTTACAATTATAAAAAAAAATTGAAAAAAAAAATCAAATTTACTTATAACTAAACCGGATTGAAGTAAACGATTAAATCAGAACAACTTAAAAAATCGGTATTGTAAGTAAATTTGATTGTTGTTTTTAACAACTAAACAAACTTGATTACATATAAAGAATTGAGTTTGACATTAGAGAAGTAGAAATGTAGAATTGAGAGGAGAATATGTGTAAATGAAATTGTGAAAATGAGGGGAATTTATAGGATGAATTTGAAATGGTTGGGAAGAAAAAAAAAAAAAAGTCGTTGGATCCGGTTCCGCCGGGCAGGATTGAACCGCCGTTCCCGGTCCTGTTCGGTTCCATTCAAGCGCCGAATCCGCCATAATAGGTGAAACCGCCGGCCGCTGATGAATCGGGTTTCTCGAATCGCCGGTTTTGGTCCGGTCCGGTTCTCCGGTTCCAGCCGGTTGACGGTTCAATGTGGTCACCCCTACCTTATCAGCTTGCCACTGCACTTTCCACTACAATTTTGGGAAAAACTAATGGTGGTTTTTTTTTTTCTTCTTTTTTCCCCCTGCTTAAAGGTAATCGTAGTTTATTAGCTAGCAGTAGTAGTATTTCTCTACTTTTTTAACTCTATAAATTAAAACTGTGAAAAAGAAGTTATAATTTATGACAGAGGGAGTAATACTACATTCGTCCAGTTTTATATATATCATACATTTAATTAAACGAAAACACAAAACACAATTTTCATATTCTACCAAGTGCATCAACAGTCATTGCTACAACAACATTTATTACTAGAAGAAGGAAATGACATTTCATTTCATATAATGCAAAAGTATTTCTCAAAAAAATAAATGCAAAAGTAGACCACGTGACAAATAAATTGGGACGAATTGAGACATATCACATAAGTTGACGTACATACAATCGATGGTCCAACTGCCCTTTTAAGAAAAGAAAAAAACACTATTACTGGGTATATACATTATGCATATTAATTGCCTCCTTTAATATTTTGACGGATTCGAATATACACACGCACGCACATTGTCTCTACTAGGAAATGAATTTGGAATCTCCAGATTAAGAATCAAAATTAATACCGCTGGGCCAATTCCTTGTCCCCCCACCCCCCACCCCTTTTAAATTTTGATTTGTCATGTTTTTGTCTCTCTTTATCCAAGATCCTAAATCCACCCGAATGTAGTTATATAAAATAAACCACATCAATGCTAAAACACTGCAAGCACCTATTGAATTATCATTTCTCTCCAATGATTTAGATATTTTAAATATTATACACATTTCAATACATTCTTTCAAGTGTGAGTTTTATAACAAAAATAATAAAATAAAAAAGGTCAACATGGAGCACATATAGTCTTATAAAAGATATAACAAGTGATGTACGATAGAATTGAGAAAGATTTAAGTTCATTAACATATGAACGGACATGATAATGTTCAATTGGAATAAGAAAGGAAATATCTTTTTCACACAAAATTTTGTCTTATTATACAAGATTTGTTATCCAATTTTGCCATTATTTTTTTTTGATTTACGCGCGCTACATTCTCGACGGAGTTTGGTGGAATGTAGACATTATACTCTACCCAAATGCCATTGAATAATTTAGTTTATTCTCGACCCGACGCGTGTGAAAAACATTACATGTTTGGCTTCTAAAATGGTCCGATACGTTTTCGAATTTTTATAGCGACGTTTTTATATTCTTACTTGAGATAGGGTTATATCTACTCAAACGTGGTCAGAATAATTTAGCTTATTCTGACCCGAATGTGATCAGGAAAACATTACATGTCCGGCCTCTAGAATGGTCCGATACGTTTTCGAAATTTTCAGAGCGCCGTTGTCATGTTCTGACTAGTAATAGGAGCGGAAAACGTTATTTTTCGGCCTGTAAAACGATCCGTATTGTTTCTCAAGCGTACATAATAATGTCTCTTTTATTCGCACAAAAATTGGTCTAGAAAACATAATGTTCCAGGCAGAATACTGGCCTCAATAATATACAATTCCCGACTCATTTAAATTCGAATGATATCTATGCGCGTTAAATGTCAAAACGTTTCTCTCTTCTCTTTTAAAATGTATAAAACATATTTATGTGAAAAGACACTCTCATAAGAAAACATGTAAACTCACACAGGCCACGTGGCTTTCATCAATAAAGATCTTCTGATTCTATTGATGAAAAGACATGTTAAACATTGAGATTTATACCTATAACAAAAGTTCTAGTGTGAAAAGTAAATAACAACAACAAATGAAAGAAATTAATGCTAATTAATTCTCTTAAGTAAGAAAAGTAAATAAATAAATAAAAAATCAAACCATCAATGGTATTCTTCGTATATCACGTAAATGAAAATCATCCTCTACATCATTCCCTTCCACTTGCTTGGCAAATCATATATCCTAGAGTTGTCGTCTGGATAATAGGAGTAGAGATTTACAACATCTGAATTTCTTGAAAATCCTCATGTGCTCAAACAGATCTAGGATGTAGGCATTATCGTGAATCATCTTGAGAATATTGAATAGATCAATCTTATGTTGCTGCAGCTTCGCTCATTGCATATGTATACCATCACTAGATCTCCAACCTGAAAAAAATCTTTGCACGGCAATGTTGATTTGTGGCGGCCTTGTAACAAGCAGTCGTCTGCTCTAACTTATTTTTCACCTTTGCAATAGTATCCATGTGTTGATGAGCCAAAATATCTGTAACTTCAATCTTCTTTAAATCTATAAGAAGCTGAATAAGGTGAACACTCGTAGCTCGAACTCTCTTGTAAAAAGTAAAAAAATGGTGACATGGCTATGAAGATCTCGTTGAGATCGAAAATGTACCAATGACTTATGGTCAGTATGTAACAAAAACTCCTTAGACAATAAATAATGCTCCTTTTAGATGCATGAAAAATTGCAAATAGTTCTTGATCATAAGTAGTCCAAATCTGTCGCGACTAATTGAACTTTCCACTAGAAAATGCAATATGCGGCCTTTTTAGGATATAACTCTCACACCTACCTCACAAAGCATTGCACCGTTGAGAAAATGTGCATGATGTAATAAGCTATATCTATCAATGCATCTTATGTGATTGATTGTATCCAAAATATACCGATACATGATCAAATGTATACCAATGTGTTATGCCTTATTTTATCATGTTACATCTTATAATGGCATTACCACTTGTTTAACATCATCATACAACATACAATTTTGATCAACATCCTATTCTATACATGTGATATGTTGATATAATGTTTATGGTGATCAACTTTTATCTATCATATGCATAACATCTTTATTTGATTGTTCCAAAATACATCTTCCGGAAAATAAGCAGATAAACCAGAGGATATATTAAGGATGACATAACTGGGTTCAACTACAACAACTCTATTTCTACTTCAAACGGTCATTAAGCACAAGTGCACAACTATAAAAGAAACTTCAATCAGACTGATAATAGTTTGGTTTGTCTTTGTCACTGTTGTCATTGTAAAAGTTGTTTTGTGCTGTTCTCTGAAACCAACACTATAAGTGTAGGTGTTGTACTTACCGAATTTTCAGCAAAAACGAAAAGATCGCCAGTGAATTTTCAAATCCAAGTGGATATCACCCCTTGATAGGCGAGTAGGTCTTTTGGCTGAATTATTAGTCGTAGTCGTGTAGTTTTTGTCACTGCAACGGGTTCAACACCTGCCTTCATTCCAGATTATACTAGCAGTTCACCACTGTAATCACGCACTCTCAGTGTATTGTTCTTAATTCACATGTTACAAATCCTTAATTGTGTTTGTAACTTGTATGCTCAAGTAACATGACTAGAACACAAGATCACAAACACTGTCAATACATATTGTTTATCATCTTAACAACAAGTTTATATTGGCTCTCAACTCACTTTAACACTCATAAGAAGCTCAATTTAGCTCAAGAACATAAGACGGTCAATAAACATGTCCTGACAATGTTACTGCATCTAATATTGTAATCTTTCAATATATGATTGACGTTTCGTGTCCTTAAATTTTAAACTCAGTCATACCCATTTCACGCTTCGTAGATTGTACTGTACCCCAAATAGATCATGATGGGCCATAATAACTATTGTGGTGCAGTTTATATAGCGACTTAACGGGCGACAAAACTAAAATTTAATGTGATGTCTTTAAAATTAGTTTCTGAAATTCTTTATAATGCTCATAAATTGTACAAGTGTCTTCGTACTAACTTCAAATTTAATTGTTAAAAGTAGAACATGCAGAACCAAAGACAGAATACATTTATATGCTATCACATGAAAAGACCTTACCCCAAGGCTCCCTATAATTTTAGATTGTCTCACACGAACTAGCATAATTAAATAGGAAGGGGGAAAAAAAAAAAAAAAAAAAAAAACGGCATTCAGTTTCGATCCCAAAAATCAGATCTTGAAGTCCGGAAAATTCCTGCAAAAAAAAATAGAAATCAAATAAATAAAAGGAAATAATATTGATATCATTACAGTGAAACATCATCTTTCATTACAGAATAAAAACCTGATCTAAGGCTTCCACAATTTCATACTGCCATCTTCACTATAGGTGGCAACAAGATTCCTGTGTGGATGATGTGTTATACCTATTACATCCTTCTCGTGTACATCCTGCAAGTCGTAAGTAATATTAGTAGTAGATACCGATAAGAATAGGGATGAAATAAAGCACCAATCACCTTAGCCAATAATTCACCTAGGCCCACTTTCAAGTTTTTTTTTTTTTAATTTAGAAAATGGAGGATGATGGAGGCACACAACATGGGGGGTGGAGAGGCTGATTTGGGGGGGGGGGGGGTGAGAAAAGAAGAATAAATTAATACAAGGGTTGTGAGGGTGTACAAAGCAAGAGGGGGTGTGGTATGAGTTTGTGTTAGTTTCTGTGAGAATTTTTTGTACCTAAATCATTTTGCTTACAAAATTTACTTTGGGCTATAGAGTTAAAAGAGAAAATTCATTGACTGAATACTTACTCAATTATGAAAAGAACTTACCTTCATCAAATGCTCTAGCTTGCCAGATTGATGGCTAAAACAATACAAAGTTCTGCATATAAAATCGATATTCTTAGAATGACGTTCCTCAAAAGGGAAGAAAGAAGAGAAAAAAAGGAGCCCCAAAATCCACATTTCTAGCACAAGGAATATACATCAGTGATTTTTCAAAACCCCCTTTTTCTTTTACAAGTTTTCCATTCATATACATAAAATCAAGGGGCAGACTGAAACTATTGCGGAATTTCAACGGCAGCAAGCTTGTTATTGGTTAATGGTTTCATCCATACTAGACAATATTGTAAAAGCTTGTTAATGGTTTCATCCACACTAGACAATAATGTTGAGGCCTAAAATTCTGATTACTCTGTATTTATTAAGGTGGTTGTTTGTTTAAAGTGTTTAGGGTCTTTATTTACCTTTTACACATTATGTTTACACTTGTATTAGCTGTAAACTCTCTGTCCGTTAGGTGCCATTTATTATGGCGGCTGGGAATCTAGTAAGACACTCACTTTGTATATATAACCTGTGTTTTCTCGTTTCAAATACGCCCTCTGTCCCAAAATATAAGTCCTCTTGGCTTTTTGATTTTGTCCCAGAATATAAAGTCCGTTCAGAATATTAATGGAGTAATTATTGCGCAATTCTTCATTTTACCCGTAATTTATCATCAATTCATGTACTTTTTATTACTTCACAACTATTGCATTAATTGTAGTCAAATGGTATTTTAGACTTTTATCTTTAAAATTTATAACTCATCCACTTTCTTAAACTGTGTGAAAGTCTAAACGGACTTATATTTTGGACGGAGGTAGTATAAAAGTCAACATTTCGTGGAAAGGCCTTGACCAGCAGCAAAGTTCCCAAATACTAATTGCAGAAAAGACAGTGCGGCGAGGGCAAGAACAGCATAAAAAACTTCAGTAACATAACATTTACAAAGCGTACCTATCTTCACCAAGACAGTATATCCATTCCCCTTTAGGTGATATACAAGCTGCTACAAAGTCACCATGTTCTCGTTTACCAGAGGAGAAACTTTTCACCACCTGCAATAGTACATTCAAATGCATAAAGAATTAGGACCCTAGAGTGAAGGGGTCATGTTGCACGGATTATAGAACAGTTGTAAGCATCAACCAGACTACATCGATAGGTTGACACTTGGAAAGATTCTAAGATACTGTTTGAATCTGAGTGCATCTAACTCTAGGATAGAAAATTATATACAGCGGGTAGAATGTACACAAATTACGGTTAATTTCACCAATTAGAGCTTTAAACAGCATGGCAACTCAATATAAACCATGTGTTATTTCTTAAGCATATTTCCTTGTCAGAAACGGCTAAAACAAACAAACAGCCAAAATTTAATCATTCATCTTTAGCAAAGCAAATACTCTACCAGCCTCCAACATTTCAAGCATCGATGCAGACCAATATCAACCACAAATCGAACAGTGGCAGATATGATTCTACACTTTATTCATAATAAAAAATAACCCTAGTTATTTAACTTAGGTCGATCTAAGCCATGGCCAGATTGTCACTATTTTCTTCTCTAATCATCCTCCAAAAATGAGACAGATGCATAATTAAAAAAAAAAAAAATCAAACTGCACGACCCCATGTGAACTTCTCTTTTCAGACATAAAAAAAAACTATAGGCAAAATTAATTACCTGTCCCTGAAGAGTCATGATATATATGGATGAGGTCCTATTACAAACAACAATATGATCTGCGTTTTTAGGGAAAAGGTGAACAGAATTCACTGATGCATCTCCACCCTGTCAGCAACAATCATGGGATCAGTGGTAACCGTGCAAGTTGTAATTATGGCAAGGATCAATGACAGCATACGCTTTATGCTAAACTTTAGCGAAAAACAAAACATGAAAAAACAAGCTGGATCAGAATTCAAGAGACTAAGACCATGACATGAAACAAGTACCCTTAAAGGGGGAGGCGGTTTAAAGGTCTGTAGACATTCTGTTGTCTTCGCATCCCACACCTGCATAAAAAAATAACCATAATTACTACATAACTCATAACTCATAACTCATAAGCTCAAAAACTGTTTTTTACTTTACCTTGACTGTGCAATCACTGGATGCTGTAATAACACGTGATCCATCGTTTGTAAATATGGCATGGTTCACATAAGATGTGTGCCCACGAAATTCCTTCAACATTTTCCCCGACTTTAAACCATGAATTCTACATAAGAAATAGAACAGTGGTGACAAGATTGTGATCAAAGAAAGCACATCCCCAATTTTCAAAGAGAAGAAAGAGTATCATCCTGGGTATCATGAGATAGCAACAAGGACAAGTTCAAACCTTGCAGTGCTGTCAAATGATGTACTCAAAATCTGACTTCCATCTCGTGAGAAAACAACACTCGTCACACCCTGAGAATGTGCACGTTCAAGACGGCGCAAGCACTGTCCGTTCCTTATACGCCAGACCTGCAATTACAGCACATCAGGTTTTCGTCCCAGTGTGACAAATTATCTTTAACCATTGTGCTCCTCCAATTAAATATACGCTCGTTCATATAAATATAACAGACATGCATGACATATATATCTGCAACCGTGGGAAATGACAAAAAAGAAAGTATAAGCTGCTTTCTAACCCGACTAATCACCTTGGCTATTCTAGAATCTGTTCAAATTGACAAGCCAAAGGCAATGAAAGAAAGCAAAACCTAGACCAGATAGCACAAATCAATCATACCTTAATTCTTCCATCTTTTGCCCCACCTGCAATCATTTCAGAGTCTCTACTGAAATCAACACAAAGGACAGGCTCTTCATGCATCATATATGTTTCCTGAAAATTTTATACACAGTCGTTATACATACTAGAAAAATAAACAAATGGTCTAGAATTCTAGCTGTAAGAAATGTCACGTAGATAACGCATCATCTAGAACTATTCAACATATGATGACACAATGCAAATCCTTTGCTCCGATGAAGAAAACAAATTGCTTACAAAGATCTCTGGCAGAAGCCAATGCAAAACATGTATTAGCAGGTGTTCGTTCTAAAAAGCACAAATCAAGAATAAAGTATTCAAGTTATACCTATCCTATTTAGCTGAAAACTACAAGCCTTGAGAAATACAAGACATGCCTATTTATTAAAACATGACATAGCAATATTCTCGGAGGTAAAATCAAATATTACATGAGTAACTCCAAACCCTCCAATCACCAGAAGACTTGATAAAATAGCATCAAATGACTAGGTTAAGCAGATTATTAACTACGTGAATAACATTATGCAATAAACTAACTTGTAAGTTCAATATGACTTTCTATACACAGGGAAAAAAATTTACGGTCTGATCATTTATGTGATCACACAAATAAAAGGATAGGACGTGGAATTACAAGTACTGAGCCACATACACTAAACATAAGAAGAAAAACAATAACTTACATTAGCTTGATAAGGAAGGTCCTTTTTCAGTTTCCCGCTTATGTAATCCCACACCTGGATGCCAACACAAAAGCTCAGTCAACTTAATCCAGAATAGAAAATATGCAAACCAATCGTGAATAGCTTACCTCAACAAATCCATCAAGTGATACAGAAACAAGAAACTGTCCATCAGGTGAAAACCGAGCACATTCAGCATGATTGTTCTTTCCAAACTGTGATCACAGGAAATATAGCAGTAAATGGAAAACTCGGTATACAAGAAAAGATATATTCTCTGTATGACAAAAGTGACTTGCGATACTGGGAAGAGAAAACTGCAACTTTAACCGGTTTTACTGGAAATATCGAAGTCATGGATTGCTAATTGTCTACAATGTGCATGTATAAAAAGCTGGTAAATTCGACGCATTGCAGATTTAGTTTAACCTTAACCAAAGATCATTGCATGAGAGTTTATCTATACCACTCGTATAATAAACAAACAAACAAACAAACCATAAATATATTAGGAAAGGAATAGGTTATACTGGACCGGGTCTAAAACCCATGGAACTTAGTCCAGTTAGATGATTGAAGACCGCTATATTACAAATCAAAGCCAAGACCAAATGTCAAAGGGACAATGATGACAATAATCATAGGGATACACTTGCTCCAATATTACAGAAACAATATATGTTCAACCAAAGAAGATTTCAATGACTCTTCATGTATGCTCTATTTTAACTATCTCTGTTATGAAGTAAAACAATAAAAATGAATGTCAAACTTAGGTACACAAACTATACTTGCCAATTGCCACTAACGATGGAAAAATTGTTCCAAACTAAAAAATTAGACAACTAACCTTTATCACAGGCCCAAGTGTTGTTGGATATATATCATCTACCTCTTGCTGCATAGCAGCCGTTCCCCGGAACAAATCAAATTGAGTCCCAGGTGGAAGTAGTCCTAGAAAGATACAGTTACAACAATAAGATCTTTTCGCATACCATAACCTAGCTGATGTAAGGACAATTCACAAAATACATGCAACAACTAATACTAATATCATCTAACTGCATTGGCCTTTTCCTTTTTGCATCAATGAGATGGGGAAAAGGCGATCCTTATCTGATGTCAAAATGGGAACAGAAAACAATTTGTTTAAGGACATACAACTTCGATAGCATGAATACACACAACTACTTTTAGATAGCCATAAACAAAAAAACATGCTCTCAGAAACCATAATTACATATGTCTCGTTATATAGTTTTACATCCAAGAAACCAGCATACGGAATCCAAAAACAGGCAAAATAAGATAGAAAACTTGATTGCATAAGAAATTCCATGTGGCTCCTGACATAAGGAAATCTAGGTGTGAATGAGAAGAACAGGGCCATTTAGGCCTATTGTATGCAATCTTACATCAAGTCTGTAACGTGCTATTTTTGCAGCTCAAACACGTGACCTCAGGTCACACGGAGATAGCTTTTACCACCGCATGAGGCTACCCTTTAACGTGGTTATATCCATGAAATTTTCAAAAGAACATAGGATTCCGAGTGTTTCTATTGTTCAGTCAAGAATTCAATAACTGGTCTTGTTCAAAAAGTGAATACTGCATGGCTTTCAAATTCCAAAAAACAAATGAACAGAATCATATTGAAATAGCAGGGGGAAAAAAAAAATTCTGCCAAATGCAGCATTTCAAATAGCATATAAATTTGGTATACAACCTTGATGTTGTTGCCACTTCAGAGCCTGACCAATCAAAGCCATTAGACGTGAAGCTGGTACCACAGAGACTTCAGTAGCAAGAGCTGGGAATACATAAGCAACAATGTCAGACTGACCAGCAAAATGTCCAAAAAAACATATAAACAGTGGTGAGAATAACAGTGCGTCCACTCATAACATCAACACATTTGTCTGGTGTGACGGAGTTAAGTATTCTAGTACTTCTGTATATAAGGGGATATGATAGACAATAACATTCTACTTCATTGACTACTCTTGTTTCCAGCACGTATCAAAGACACAAATGACAACCAGAAAGACTACAATACAACAAACATTAGGAATGCATCATGGATTGATTAAGTTAGAGGTTACAGATAAGGGACCTAGGGTCTATCAATCACCCATAGAACCTTTGAATCGCATGACAAGCTGATACCCAGTCTGTAAATAGGTACCCTATGAGAGATCCTTGGTAAATAAGTTCCCCAAGAGTGTAGTACATATCTTACAGCTGATGCAACCTCTTTCTCAATTACTTGTCTTTCCATTTTTCTAAACGAGACAAACTGTTCGTACACGCCTCAGAAATTGAAATGCAGTGCAACAACAATACAGAATAAAGGATCAGTAAAACCTTGAGAGATTTGGGCACGTCGTTGATCTTTTGTTGAATCTTGGTAAGCCTGTCAATTAGATAGAAACGAATATCAAATTACAAATAAATAAATAACACAGCAAGCATGGCCTACCAAAAGTCCAGAAACTAGGAATGCAAAAACTCCAATGGAAGTGGAAAAGAAGCTGAGGGAAAAAATAAAGGGAGAGGGAATTTTTACTGCAACAATAAAGACAAATGATGCAACAATGCTGTTTTTTGCAAGTACAAACCTCATTCGGGTCAAAATACGTCCGGACCAGCAGATGTTCAAGCCTTAAATATCTTTCAGGTTGCTCCTGCTTCAGGACACCCATTACTTGTGTTTGCCTTAGAATAGCTCGTGCAGTATCCATCTCCCGAAGCTCAATCATTTCAAGAACAATCTAGTTGAGATGAATTTTATCAGCCTTGACTCCATACTCTCACCAAAGGGGGGAGGGATGGGGAATGGGGGTTGAGAGAAATCTTCTTAAGACAATACATGAGAGAATAAAATATGTAGCAGTCAAAGAATCGCACATTATATCTGCACGCAAGCTTCATGCGCGTAGAGAAAGCCAATGCAGTGAATCAGTTGTTCAAGCACTTTGGATTATTAGCAGAGTCTTTTGCACCAGACATAGCTCAGACATGCCTTGAAGGTAGACAGTCGAAAGCGTTGTTGGATTGAATTTTTAAGGCTTATTTCATTCAAGACGAAGGCCTTGCCAGTATAAGATTTTCTTTAAGCTTGCTTTAGCTTAGTTTCATTCACCAAAGTAGTCAGAACCACCATACAAATGATCTCAGCCCCCTAAACGTGGTTTTGAAAATATATAACAGTTTTGATACAAGAACATTCAGTCCTTACTCAAGGATACAGAACAATTCAATATTGGCCTAAAATTAGCCACAAAAGTAATTCAACTTTTGACACCCATGACCCCTTCCCCGTGTTTCCCAAAACACACAAAGAGAGTCACTTATTCAGAGTGCACTTAGTACATTCAAATTCCATTTCACCAGATTCAACCTAGTAAAGTAGCTATTCTACTCATCCAAAGGGAGACTTCTATATGGCGTTCGAAAGCACGCAAGAAGGAAATCTATTTCTCAGCGGCAGATAATGAGCCGAATAATCAAATTTTGAACAGCAAAATGTCATGAAAAAACTTTTTTTAAACAGTTCTCCATGTGCCTCCCCTGCCAAAATAAGCCGAAGTTGTTATCTCCTTTCACCTTAGCTATCCCAGAGAGTCTACCATTCCATCATTTTAACAATGTTTTTTTCAACATGTGACCAAACACTTCTGTCTCAAAACCTTTGTCATTTGATGTGCCATCACTTTAGAGGTCCAATTTTTTTTCACTCGATACATTCAGAAGTCCAACAACAAAACCAAAGTAACAGACTCTGATTTACTTTAAACCACTTTTGCTGGAAAAAAATTACTCTGAAAACTGAGAGCAGTCGAGAATTACGTAAAACGGCTGTTAAGAGGATGTGTATCTCAGTTACAGCTAATCAAGACAACCTAAAGTGCACTGCATGGCCAAAGGAACGGGGTCTACCTTTTTCAGAGGTCCAAATGGCACAGGATCATTCAAGCTGAATATTCAAGGGAAACAGACTAAGGTACAGAAGATGTAAAGTCTAAATTAAATTTTGTTTCTCAGAGCTTAAGCTTGAAAAGTTTCCAGAGGTTGAAAAGGCACTCAAGCAAAAGATTTAAAGATGCGTAACATAGAATGTAAATAAAAGAAGGAAATCATCATTTGGCTGGGAACCAGGGCAAAAATACAGAGAGAATGTCACTCAGAATTGCCACCTGCTCATACAAATCTTCTAATATTTTCCTTGGCAGCTTAAGTTGTGAAACTTGAGGTAAAACAGCGTCCCACCTTCCACTATTAATATCAGCAATAAATGTTTCAAGACTGTCCACTGTGTTAAGAGAAACCTGGCACTCATTTTGAATTGTTTGAAAACTTTGGTGCAATGAATTCTCTTTGCAGAATTGAAGAACAATCTTTATTACACTGCAAGTTGGAAATGTGAACAAGCAGATCATTACTTTTGAAATGGCATCTAAAAAGATAAGGGTGACTAACATACATATAAACACATACATCGCAAGTAGAAATGTATATATACTAACATATATGAATACACATACTCATTATACACATGAAAATATATATACGCATACTTAACAGTGATATTTCTTGGACCGTAGTTTATGGCGTTTTATGTCTGAGGGAATTTTTTCGCGATCACTTTCTGGACGAATATGCAACTTGACCCGTTCTTTAAATTCAAAGTACTTTGTTCAGGTGAAATTTTCTTTACTCCGCAGTTTCAATCTCGTGAGATCTTTAGATAGGGACTTATATGACTTAAAAAACCGACTCTCTAATCATAATTTGCTCTAGAGAAACTACTTCAATCAAGTGACCCTCCTGCAACCAATACACATTCACTTGATGAAACTACAGAAAAAAACCAATCTTTCAAGAAACCCGTATCTAACTTCTCCTAGGTTAGAAAAACCAATGAAAATTTATTAATTCATCAGCTAGCATGTACAAAAAATAAAAAAATTTCTCTAATTGTGAAACAATTAAGATGACAAAAACGAAATTAATTCAACAACAGAGGGGGAAAACGGCCTCATCAGTGTCAATCAACAGGAAAAAAACAATTAACAGCTAGCTCATAGCCTATAGAAGTTTAAATTGATAACAGGCAGCTCTCTTATACAAAAAGCCAGCGCATTAGTAAAGCACACAGATTCACAGTACAAATCTTGAACTATACAGAGAACTTACTCGCGAGCTTCAATTTCGAGGGTAGAAGACATGACCAAATATGACACGAGAAATCTCGCGAATCTCTTCTAACTTAAAGAGTTCGCAAATCTTTTTTTTTTGAGGTAAACTCAAATCTCTTAAACCTTGTTAAATCTCTGTTTTGGAGAGTATACCCTTGACGAAGAACTGTATTACATACATAGTTACCGACCCGACTCGACCCGGCCCGGTCATTGACGTGATATGTTTTTTTGGTAATATATTACATTGGGGTATTTATTATACTTAATGAAAAATACTAATGGGTTCCGAACTCCGGCACGATCCAGATCGAATTCTGGATTAATCGGACTGATGAGTTTCGGATATCAGGGGTTTTGAGCGAAAACAAAAACTAATTGTTAATATATAATAGGGGGAATGAGGGAGAAAGACAGAAATATTTCATCAATTGAGTAGAAGGACAGTCTTTTGAAACTTTTGCATAAATGACAAAACTATTTATTCACTGTCGAAATTCACTTGTTTTCGAAATTCACTGTTTAAATTCACTGTCGAAATTCACTAATTTTCAAAATTCATTGTCGAAATTAACTGATTTTCGGGATTCATTGTCGAAATTCACTGATTTCTGATTCACTTTAGAGATTCACCGATTTTCTGGGATTCACTGTTTGTCTTTCTCGCTTATAAAATTATCGCATTATCATTTTCCTATAAAAATATATAGTTGTCATGTTACTTAAAAATATTCCAGATTGTGTTATTATCCCTAATTTCTCACATATAATATATCCGTTGGAAAATGTAACTTTTTTTTAGTAAGTTCTAAAATATAATTATGTACCTTGCAAAGATAAAATAAAATAAAATAATTATGTTAGGGTTTCAGTACAGAACAAGTAAGTGGCAAACTGTCTGGGATGTTGAATGTGGGAGATGTAGAGTGAAATGGAAAGATGTGCTCTACAAAGGTGACATCCCTAGATGTGAAATTGCATTGGATTGCAAGTTGAGCAGTAGAATCCCTTTAGTGGCAGGTGAGTACCTTAAGAAACAGCAGGGAATCCTTTTAGTGGCAGGTGAGTACCTTAAGAAACAGCAGGAAATCCCTCTAGGGCAAAACTTGGACTTGTGTGGATCCACATTGGCTGCATAGGCAAGACACCCAAATACTCTAAGATGATCATATCCCGGTGAAGTGGTTTACGGTTCTTATGAGGAGTAGAGTTATGTAAATGAGGAGTTGAAGATAAATTGATAAGGTAAATAGCATGAAGAACACAAAATCCCCAATAGGCTATTGGCAAATTGAATTGGAATCTCAAACTCCTAGCTATAGCTAATATGTGTTGGTGTTTATGCTCCACCACCCCATTTTGTTAGGGTGTGTGATTGCAAGATGTTTGATGTATGACTCCTGGATGCATAAAAATATGGCATGTTGAATTCTTGGCCATTGTCAATTCTAAAAACTTTGATTTTAGTATGAAATTGAGTATAAACAAACTCATAAAAGTTATGAATAAGCTACCTAGTTTCAGATTTATGCTTTAAAAGAAAAACCCAACAGTACCTACTGTAATAATCTACAATGGTATAAAAATAATAAAAGAAAAACTCAAAGAGCACTCACATAATAATCTCATATGATGGTATGAAAATAACGCTTATTATTCAATGTAGGGTGTCTATAAGGTCCCCGAATGTCTACATGTATGAATTCAAAACAACAAAAGTGCATGAGCTATTGTTTGGGAATGGCTGTCTTTTGGTTTTGGCCAAAAAACAAACATCACAATGCATATTAATGGGAACAATGACAAAAGGGGTATCCCTAAGAATGAGCTCCAATCTGGGGGCAAACATATGTACCATCCTGTAATGCCACAGTTGGTTATCAATGAGAGTGTAGGGATCAAAGTTGGTGACCCGGGCAATATAAGACTGTGGAGAATAGGAGGCTTCAAGATAGTACAATCCACAAAACTCCTTAGCTATACCAATCATCCTCAAATTCTTCACCTCCTGTATGATACAAGAGACAAATTTGAAAAAGACACTGTAAGAGCCAGACCTTGTGAGTGTACTAAGGGATAAGAGATCAAAGGTAAAAGATGGCACACACAAAACATAATGAAGGACATTGGACTCATTTATTGGGACACCCCCAATGTGAGTAACAGGAACATAAGTGCCATTGGGAAGAGTAATGTGTTTGTGTGTGACATGTTCGTAAGGGGAACAATGATGAAGAGCATGCAGCATGATCAATGGCCCATGAGTCAAGTATCCAATACTTAAAACTGCTGCTGAAGCCATGTGTTGTCCACTGCTTGAACTCTGTGCTTGCTTCATTGACTGAAAGAACTGGAACATCACTTCATATTGCTCTGCTGTAATTGGTGAAATATGACTCTTACCTTCTCTTCTATCTATTTCATCCCGAGACTCCTGCTGAACCAAGTTATCTTGCCTTTTATTCCCAAAACCGGGTGGATATCCGTATTTCTTGTAGTACCTATCTTCAGTGTGGACTGTCCTTCCACAATAAGTGCATTGAAGATTCTTCTTATTCTAGCCTGCTGAAGTGTTACTCTGTTGATTACCCTGCTGACTGGTGATCACATTGAAATTAGTACTATAAACTATACCATTATTTATCCCAAATTATGCTCAATCGATGAATGGCAATTGTATTATTGTATGAAATCCGGGTCAATTGCCTAGTGTCGGTTCCTTGGTTGTCGATTCTGCATTTTTATATTATACCCCGTAATTTGGTACTGTTCCATCCCGTTTTCTATGCTTTTCAGGAGTACCATATTTTGGAGTTGAAGAAGAGTGGATCTGGATTAAAAGAGAAAATTAGGCCGAAGTCAAGAAGAGTCAGGTGGGCCAGAAAAATAGATAATTAGGCCTGCAGCTTCGCCAACTTGGAGAGCAAGAAACAGAGGCTGCCGTGTTATACACTAAGTCGGTTAGGGTTAGAAAAACTAGGTCGGTTGTAAGGCTATATAAAGCCTACGCCAGGTTCAATAATATGTGTGAATTTTGTATCAAACACTAATATTATCAAGTTGATGCAATAAAGAGTTCGTGAGTTTATTTTAGTTCGTTTGCTTGGTTATTTTCTCCAATCCGTCAACCAGCTTGAGTTGATCAAGCTAGATCCACCATCGATAAATGTTTGAAGCTTTGAGCGTTCATTTATGTTTTTATCATGGTAGATTAGTTAGATTAACGTGATGTAATTAATCTGCATGCCTAAATGAACCGTAATTAACCATAATTAATCTGAACAGAACGATGATATTCCAGAAGTAGGAACCACCGCTCCCGCAACTGCGGCGGTCTTTACCACAATTGCAAGGCAACATTAGGTCACCCTAAGTCTGGAGATTCAGCATTAGCTACGTTGATCTACACGTTTAATTCACAGTAGGTTAGATCTGGCCAATCTGCTTATTGTACGTCGTAAATTAACATGAAGGACGATAAAGTGAAGTGTTAGTTTGGACATATTCTGGATCAATGCTTAGGAACGTGCTAGTCAATCCACGATAGCTGGTTAGGGAGGTTCTCGGTCTTGAGCCGGCACTTTCTAGATCTTATTGCGTGTGGGTTAATACAACCAACGAAGTTGGTTAACTGCACATAGACGTCTATTGTCCTTTCAATGAAAGTAGATAAGGTTAAGAGACTGCACCCGTAGCTAAAACTGAATTAAAACACACGTTCTGGTTGAATCGGGGAATTGCAGGGGAACGTAGACATAAGGATTAATTACACCAAATTAGGAGATCGGTGAGGAGGGATAAGCCAACTACTTTTCTGTCTTTATGTTATTCTAAAGACCGTTATTTGTATTCTGAGCTAGATTTATGGATTCATCATATGTGTTGAATCGTCTCTGTGGATCGACTTTGACTCGCCCTTACTATACTGCGATTGGCCTAGTAGTCTTGCTAGTATTTCGTGAGCAGAGTGACTTACACCGTGGATCAACTAGTAATCATTGACCTTCTTGCTGGCTACTGCTTCACAAAACGCCCTTGATTATCAGCTGAGTTACTTTTGCAAGACAATTGGTGCACTTAACCCAGAATTTCCAAGAGATCCATGCCCTTGCTGTCTTTCTAGTTTGATGGCTAAATTGTAAACCTCATTCATCTTAGGCAAAGGATTCATCAAAAACACCTTTTTTAACAGGTTCAAAGCTATCATTAAGACCTCACAAAAAACCTATAATATATTCTGCTTCAACATAATCCTTGAACCTTTGAGTAGTACGAAAATCGCACTGTGGAATCGGCCTAAGCATGATCAATTTCTCTCACAATATCTTTAGACGGGTGAAATACTCAGTGATGGTTAGGTTACCTTGCCGCAGAGCATAGATCTTCTCCTGAATGTCGGATACTCTTAAAAAATCTCCAGTGGAAAGCCTTTCCTTCAAATCAATCCAAACTTTCCTAGCTGTGTTGGAACCTAGTAGACTCTGCCCTATCATTGGTGAGACGGAGTTCAAAATCCAGGACAACACCATATTGTTGCACTGATTCCACGTCGCATAGTGTTTATCGGCCGGCGGCGGACATGCGAGGGTGCCATCGACAAAACCTAATTTGTTCTTCGAGATTAGAGCTCGTCAAACTGCAATACTCCACCCGTAAAAGTTCTTCTTAGTAAGCGGAGGATGTACCAGCAACAATGACGGATTCTCGTTTGGGTGCATGTAGAGCGGATGAGACGGAGTAATTTCGTTATCACTGATGTTTGCCAGGGAAACAAAACTCAATCGCGAAGCAAATACGAATGGTAAAACATCAAAATAATAGCAATCGAAGGAAGAAACGAATCAGAAATGCAAGCAGAAGCTTGATTGATGCTTTGATACCATGTGAATTTTGGTGAATCGGGAAGAATGAAAATTCGGCTAAGATTTCACCCCTGCCATTGCAATCGGGGAGAGAAGCAGGAAAGATAAAAAGAATTATGTATCTTAATTTTGTATATTCTTTTTCTTGCATTGTCATTATTACAAAGTGGGTATTTACACCCCACTACTTATTACATCATCACTAGTACATACTACATCATTACTACAAATTGCAACATTATTACATACAATCCTTGATAAAATAACAAACTAATTAACTATACATTACTTAATCCTCAACCGGAATCTCCAAAGGTCAATCAATTTATATATTAGGAATGATTACATACATTTACACTATGCTAGTAACATCATGAAGCTTCAATGTCTTGGAAAAAATGATGAAATTCATAACATAAGTGATTTGAATCTACAACTACAACATCCTCCATCTAAAAAAACCCAGGTTTTAAAAGATCAAGATGATTACGTACTTCACCACAACTTCACTCCCCATAAGCACTCTTTATTCTTTATGAAGAGTGAAAACATTGTGTATCTTTTCTTTTATATAATTTGCAAAGTGTATGCTAGCTTGTCTTATTTGTCTATATCTGTTGTACACCCCATTTACTTGGTGCAAAGTGAGACTAACAATTGTCCTATGGAAGCATTAGAATGCTTGAACTGATTCAACACGGAAAATTTGGGAAGCAATCTTCATGTTCATGAAGTGTGCAAACAGGTTGCACCGAATATATTATATCTCCATTTTTTTTTTCAAATTAAGTGTGCTTGTTAATTGGATTTTGCTAGTCTCTCACATTTGGTGCTGGACCAAACCAGCTGCAATTATTTAAAGAATTTCAAAGCTCAGCCTTTTAACCTTGGAAACACTCTTCATTTTTTAAGGAAGCGATCAAATTTTATTTTACCAAAAAAGAAGGTTCTTTACAGGTTGCAAGCAAAAATGACAAGCTATCACACTACTAAAAGTGGGAAAAATATCAAACATGAAAAAAAGCATGCAGAGGGCGTCCCAGGATCTCTATCAGCCTAGAGGTTCCAGGAGAGCTTGAGGTTCCTGATTCTCTGAACCATTTGAGATGACAAAACTTGCAAAGGCAGACAGTCGACTCAAGGTCGTGCAACAATTTGTTTCTCCAATACCAAGCAATGTAAACCACGTCTCTAAGTGTACGGCCAGTCCCTGCGATCAGTGAGGCCGGACACATTCGCTGTCAGCCAGGCTTGGACGTTGGTGGTAGAAAAAAAAGGTAACTCTTTGCTGAGCTAGGATAAGCACTAGATGCCAGTAAGCCTTGATCCAGCTGCAATCTCTCACCGGATGAAGGGAGGTCTCAATATGTCGGTTGCAAAGAGGGCAGAGAGCCGAATCCGTAATCAAGCATCTGTTCAAAAAGCCCATGGTAGGCAAAGCTTCATGTTTGATGAGCCATAGATGGAAATTGTACCACAAAGGGCCCTTAAGTTTCCATAACGTCTCCCAACTGTCGTCCTTCTCAAGTGGTCACTATGGGGGAGGTAACTATAGGCGCTCTTAACCGAGAATTTTCCATCACTTTCATTATTCCACAAGATAGTACCATTGGACGTACCGAACCCCTCCATAAGAGCATGGGTGACCCTCTGAATGCCATGCCACGTAGAGGACGAACCTGTCTTGAGTGGAAGGAAAGGATTATCACATTTTTGAGTCAACACTTTGACCCACAAATAGTTTTCATCCACAAGGATATTGCCAAACTAATTTTCCAAGAAGAGCGAGATTCATTTCTTCAAGTCGTTTGCAACACAGGCCGCCTTCTTTTTTCGGCTTGCACAATTTTTGCCATGATATTGAATGCAATCGCTTTTGTCCTTGGTCTTCTCCCCAGAAGAAGCGTATACACGTTTTCTCCATCTCCTGTACATTACCCATAGGAAGCTTTGTAGTTTGCATGCAATAGAACAGAACAGTAAAGCACCGAGAGAGCTTTTGATTAAAATGACTCGGGCCGCTTTAGACAGGTGCTTTGTCTTCCAACTCGCCAATTTTCTCTTCATTTTATCCAAAAGAAAACCATGTGTATTTCTCGTAATACGAGAGTGAAGAATGGGTACGCATAGATACTTCCCAAGGTTGGGCGTATGGCACATATTAAGCCGTTGCCCAATGAGGTTCTAAGTTGTCCGCTGACGTTAGCCGAAACAAGAAAGTGCGATTTTTGCACACTAATTTTCTGACCGGAGATGCTACAAAAATCCATGAGAATACTCTCTACAATAGCAGCCTGTTGTGTTGGGGCCTCACCAAAGAGGATAAGGTCGTCCGCGGAAAAAAGGTGAGATAGAGGGGCCCATTTCTGCTCAACTTTACTGGTTTCCAGACTTTATGAAAAGTGCAAATAGGTTGTTGATTAACTCAATACTCAGAATGTTTACTTGTTATCATTTTTTGTGGAAATATATATATGTAAAGGGTATATTTGTACGGTTACGATATTTTGTGTTTAGGGCTTTGGTGATATTTGTATTATAAATACTTGACTATTGGTAATATACAAATCATCTTTTCCCCAATTATTTTTGTGTTTAACATGATATCATAGCGAGTCCTAAATTAGGCTAAATCTTTCGATCCAGTGTGTAATTGACAAAGTGTTCATCGATTATTTTTTTCTTTTTTTTTCCGGTACATCGACGACGTGATCTTCGATTCTTCAGACAATTGTTGCTGTGCGTTGCTGTTTGCTCTGCGTTACTGTTTGCTCGCTCTTTTCCTTATTGCTGTTGTTACATGTTCATCGGTTTTTTTTCCGGTACATCGATGACGTGATCTTCGATTCCTCCGGTAATTGCTGTTATTGATCAGAAAATTTCTCCTTTCCTGCTATTGCTCGATGTTTTGTTGCTGTTGCTGATCGCCCATCCTTGTTCCTGTTAAGTGCTATTATTAATTTACAAAAAAAAAGCAATTGCATGGTAGCAAATCGCCACAGTTGGTCTTGTTTGCCGTTGGTCTTTGCATATATATATATATATATATATATATATATATATATATATATATATATATATTTGTGCTCTACCCGTTGGAGCATACAGAAGCGGAATCGAGTTGGAGAAACAAATAAAATAAAATTATATATATATATATATACCTAGTTGTTCTTGTGCGTCTTCTTCATCATGTCGGGTGTAGTTCACGGCAGGGACGTGTTCCCAATGTCGGGGATCCGGATCGCGCTAGTTTTCCCACTTTAACTGATGCTCAATGGGCTCAAGTTTTGTCTGTCATTGAGAGTGTAAAACCCTCTACCACCTCCACCGGAAACTTATCAGGTATGTATGGTTTCAATGATTGGCTTATTGATACAGTTAGCTATATGTCTGGTAATCTTGCACTGTTTAAAAATTCAATTGATGTGTCCTCCTCTGTGGGCTTGCCTGATGGTACCAGTATTATTGTGTCGAAGCAAGGCAATGTTGATTTAGATGGCCTGACTTTACATGATGTGCTTTATGTTCCTACACTTGTATGTAACTTACTGCCTGTCTCTCATTTACTTGCAAATCAAAGATATATTGTTATTTTTGCTAGAAAGTTGTGTGTTATACAGGACCACACTTCGAGGAACCTGATTGGAGTTGGGGTGATGTGTAATGGGGTCTATATTTTCAGGCCGGGTTCTATCCGTGGTTCTCAAGCAAATAAAGGGGCAGTTAATGATGCAAGTTTGTTATGGCATAGGTGTTTGGGTCATCCCTCCACGACTGTTCTTTCTTATTTACCTGACATTGTTCGTGGTGGTAGTTCAAATAAGAGTTGTGACATTGATTGTCAAATTTTCTTTATGAGTAAACAACCTCGAAACTCGTTTCCTCTAAGTTCCAATAAAGCCTCTGGCATTTTCGATTTGATTCATTGTGACATTTGGGTACGAATAAGGTCGTTTCTAGTTGTGATGCTCATTTTTTCCTTACCATTGTTGATGATTATTCGCGGACTACTTGGGTTTAATTGATGTTTGGTAAACATGAAGTGAGAACATTAATTCGTGAGTTTTATCAAATGGTGAAAACGCAGTTCAGTAAAAGATTCGGGTTTTGCGGAGTGATAATGACCAAGAATTTTGGAGTTTACATCCTTTTTATGTTGAAAAAGGAATTGTGCATCATAGGTCTTGTGTTGATACTGCTCAGTAGAATGATCGTGTGGACGGAAGCATAGGAATATTCTGAATGTGGCTCGGGCCGCGGTTCCAAGACAAATTGCCTAACTATTTTTGGGGTGAATGTGTCCTTGTTGCTGTGCATTTGATTAACCTTACTCCTACGCCTGTCTTATCTAATAAAACTCCTTATGAGTGCCTCTTTGGTCGCCCTCCTTTTTATGATGTTGTTTGGGTTTTCGGTTGTTTATGATATGAGGCTAATAGGCCTCGTGTTAAATATAAGTTTGACTCGCGGTCTCGTATGTGTATTTTTGTTGGTTATCCTTTTGGTCAAAAGGGCTGGCGATTATATAATCTTACTATGCATGAATTTTTCGTGAGTCGCGATGTTCAGTTTATTGAGGATAAGTTTCCTTTAATTGAGTCCATGCCTGATCCTGCTCGCCATTAATGAGAGGCATATTTTAGTCAACCTATATTATGGGACGGTTTTGATGATGTACCTGACATCGTGACTTTGCCTGTAGAAACCGCCACTTCGGCCCCAGCCTTCACGGATACTGACCACTCGTCTCCATTAAGGAAGAAGTGTGGCCGAGCCGAGTTCTTCCCTGGATGGAGGAGTTACAACAACTAAGACTTTGGGACGTGGTCAGCGAGTGAATATCCCCTCCACGAAACTTCGGGACTATGTTACTCATACGATTGTTAAGCGTAATGAAGACCCCTATTACTTGCACCTTCATCTTCGCCAGATCCTCCGTAAACCTTTTGACATAGCTTGTTATGTTGATTATAATAAATTTTCTCCCGCCACCGTTGTTTTTGGTAGCTATTACTAAGGGCCGTGAACCCGCCACTTTTCGTGAAGTCGCTTCGATTGCCCGGTTGGCGCCGGCTATGCAAGAGGAAATTGATGCTTTGGAAATGTAATGGAACCTGGTCTCTAAAGGTTTTTCCTCCTGGTAAACGTTCCATTGGTTGTGGTTTGGTGTATAAAATTAAATACACCTCCACTGGTGATGTGGAGCGTCTTAAAGCTCGATTCGTTGTTTGTGGCAATAGGCAAGTTGAAGGGGTTGATTATAATGAGACATTTGCTCCGGTGGCCAAAATGGGGGCTGTTCGTGTTTTTTTGTCTACTGTGATGGCTCGTAATTGGGAACTGCATCAAATGGATGTCATAACGCCTTCATGCATGGTGATTTGACTGAGGAAGTCTACATGCAACTTCCTACTGGGTATCGAGCTTCCTTTCCTGGCATGGTGTGTAGATTACATAAATCTCTATACGGACTAAAATCGCTCTTCGGCAATGGTTTGCCAAGCTCTCTTTGCTTTGAAGACTTTTGGTTTTGTTCGATCTTACGCGGATTACTCCTTGTTCGATTATAATCGGGATGGTGTTTCCTTCATGTTTTGGTTTATGTCGATGACTTGATTATTGTGAGATCTTCTCATGATGCGCTTTGTTCGCTTCAAAACAATTATTTGGCGCTTATTGCTTTCATATGAAAGATTCGGTCCATTGGAAATATTTTCTCGGCATCGAAGTGGCTCGTGGCCCCGAGGGTATCTTTCTTTGTCAGCGTAAATATACGTTGGATATTTTGAATGAGTCTGACATGTTGGGTTGTAAACCCATTGATACGCCATGTAACGTAATCATCGCCTCGCTTCGCTTATCGATTAGCCGCTTGTTCATCCCGATTACATCCGTCTTGTGGGCGCTTTGGTCTATCTATTCGTTACCCGTCCCGAGTTGAGTTACTCTGTGCACACTCTTGCCAGTTCTTGAGTGATCCGCAAGTCCCGCATTGGGAGGCTACAGTGTGTGTTTTGCGTTATCTGAAGGGGAGTCCTGGCCAAGGTATTTTGTTACGTCATGTGGATGACTTGTCCTTAACTGCTTTTTGTGATAGTGATTGGGCAGCGTGTCCCTTAACTCGGCATTCTGTCACTGGTTATTTGGTGTTTTTGGGTCGTTCCCCCATCTCTTGGAAGACCAAGAAGCAACCTACGGTGTCCCGTTCTTCTGCCGATGCTGAGTATCGTTCTATGGCGGTTGCCACATGTGAGCTAAAATGACTCAAGTCCTTGTTGTCTTCTCTTGGTGTTTTGCATCCTCAGCGTATGCGATTGTTTTGTGATAGTCAGTTGGCGCTTCGTATCGCTAAGAATTCCGTCTTTCATGATCGTACCAAGCACATAGAAGTTGATTGTCATTTTGTCCGTGATGAATTATTGTCCGGCAATTTAGCGCCATCTTATGTTCTTACCACGCACCAACTGGCTGAAATTCTGACAAAAGCTCTCGGCATGCAACAATTTCGCTTTCTCTTAGGCAAGTTGGGCATTTGTAATTTACATGCACCAACTTGAGGGGGCGTGTGGAAATATATATATGTAAAGAGTATATTTATACAGTTACGATATTACCGTCAAAACTCTAGGTAAAGTTACACCAACACCATTTTATGGTTATAAGTGTTTTCAGTTTTATTTTACATTTTTGCAATGAAAAATGTATGTTGTGATGATGTTGGTCGTAGACTTTATGTATGATTTTGGTAGCAACTCTATCATCTAAATAATAAAGAACATGAAAGAAAAAGGTGTTAACTAAAAATATATTACACATAAAGAAGAAACAAACGGACAATACAAGTAGTCTGAAAACAAGATAAAATTACACCACACACAATATTTATTTAGTACAATGTTTAGTTGATATATTAGACTACCTTAATTCACAAAGCCTCCATGCAAATGGATTAATTACTACCGCTCGCTATTGTAGGATATATATGACAAAAGGATTATTAGTATAAATCCTTTGCATTTAATTAAAACATGTTTAAGAAAGAAATAATATCATTCTGAAAGGTTAGTGGAAATTGAATGTTAGTACTTGTTAGCATAGGTACCATATCGCTAATCATATATTGCTCATCTATCTGCAAAACAAACCAAGTAATTACATGACATATTTGCACCCCACACCGGCTCGTATATATTATTTGTTATTATAAATTTATATGCTTATTAATATATATTAAATAAATAGGTAGAACGTAATACCTTCTCCTGCAAGTAATGGTTAGCATCCTTTAGTATTTCTTCCTGCAATTTGACAAAATAATAAATAAATTACTTTTTAAAAAAACAAAAGCCTGACATATGTAAAACATCACAACTTTCAGACGGGAGATCAGTGTTTTCAGACTCATACGTTATTGTGATCGAATTTAAGTTATCTATCTAAAGAACTTCATAGAAGGTCATGCCTAATATTGGGACATCCAACCTCTCAACACATGGTGGGATTATCTCTATTTTGCGCTCAAGGTCGGTTATGCACCGTGTTAAAGCCTCAAACCACTCTTTCAAAACCTAATGTGATGGGGATGTTATACTACATCATATCTATTGTAATGGATGAGAGGATGCATTATCCGTTTCGCTCTCGGAAGGGACAACTATTCGTCTTCATATGCCTTGAGGGGTAGCATTGTAGAATCCTTCATATTGTTGAAGTTATTATGTTAAAGTAATTAAAATTACACACTTTTGTTGTTGCTGTTATAAAGTTACAAATGGATGACAAATATTAATGCATGCATTCCCCTTTTGAACAAATTCATGGTCATTTAAGGTATCTGAAAAGAACATGGAATAAGTGATAAAAATAACGCATACCCTGTTCTTCAAAAGCTGGATCTCTTGAAACATGACATCCCTCTACATATAAAAATGACATGCTATTTAGAATATATAAATGATAACTAAAACAACTTGGGCATTGTAAAGAATATTGGGTAAAGAATATTGGGATAAATATGACGTGATCAAGCGATGATGTGATAAATATAATGATAAATGATGTGATGATAAGCATTACTATAATTAACAAAAGACTATTGAAAATTACAAATGAAATATATGAATTAAGATAAAAAGATGTGTATACCTTTGTTGAACGTATGTTACATATCCAAACTTCAAGATATTTCTCAAGTACATCCAGCTCATTTAAGGTCATTGTCCCAGCTCCTCCTCCTCCTCCTCCTCCTCCTCCACCAGACATGAACCTGCAGCAATGTTATTGTCTTTCTATGATTTGATGATTCATGCATTTCAACAAAGTGTTTATCACAATTGCTGAATTACTAAAAGGAATTAATTAATTGTACTTTGCATTTCTTAAAATAAACTCTTAAGTCATCTTATTACCTTAAACCTGTCCGGAGTACTTGAATCTCTTGCTTTAGTTTGTTTATCTCTTCTTTTGGCTCCTGTAAGAAAATATTCATGATTGGACAATAATACCTAAGCTAAATCCTAGAGGTTAGGGCGGACACACGACCATGGATAAAGGGGGCAATGGCAATAGTGATTTTTCGCAATCCGACAAGTATATGTTTGCTTAAACCATAGAGATATTGAAGGAAAATGCATTCGATCTATATCTAAGAACTGCGACCTACAACTGTTTTTAATTTTGGTTTGACATATCGATCCTTTATCTCTTACATAAATTGACTCGGCAAATCATCATAAAAGGTGATATATGGGCTTTGTGAAGGTTAGATATTGTAGAACTCCAATGACACATCTTTGAAGCTGTGAATTCTGCATAAGAGTTCCTTCTCTAGGTGTGAGATGCTTACCTGTGTTGTTGTAATTGTTTTGTTTTCATTATTACTGTATTATTTTCAGATTGATTGGTCAAGGTCGTTTGACCAGTATAACGTAAGGATAAGAAAATAGTTTTTACCAAAAAAAAGGAAAAAGGGGTCTGGGTTTTTCTTTTCCCTCCATCTTCGTCTTCCCCGTTCCCACAGGAAACCCTAGGTTTCCAATTCATTTTTCTGCAGTTTTCGTCATGGTATCAAAGCGTGTAATTGCCTAATTCAAGTCACATTTTCTGTTATCGAAGGAGGATCAATGGCAAATTCGGAAGTAATTCCTATCTCAAGTCCGCTGTATATTCATCCAAAAGAAAGCTCTTTGCAAATTTTGGTTCAACCACCACTAGAAGGAAGTGATTATCTTGCATGGAGTCGCTCGGTGCAAATAACACTTATCACGAAAAATAAAGTAGGATTCATTGACGGAACCCTACCTAGGCCAGCCGAAGGCAATAAGAACTTCAATGCGTGGAATCAGTGCACCACGATGGTGATTTCGTGGTTTTTGAACTTGGTTAGCAGGACAATTGCTCAGAGCCTCCTTTGGATCAACAACGTACATGATGTATGAGAAGATTTGAAGGATAGGTTCTCAAATTTGGATTCCTACAGGTTATCAAACCTGCTTGAAAAACTAAGCTTTGTCAAGCAAGGAAATTCGACCGTGAGAAAGTATTTCATTAGGATGAGAGTTATTTAGGACGAAATCAGCGTTTTGAGGCCGATTCCCAAATGTTCATGTCCTCCGGGATGTAGCTGCAGAGCAATTATCAAAGTTTATGTGGAATACTTCGAGACTGAGTATGTTATACGGTTTTTGTATGGTAGTGTTTTGTATGGATATCAAGCTGGAGAGGCTACTACAATATGCTAGTGGGAGAGGAAATACGAATGCACCTGTGGTGTTTGCAAACAAGACACAAGATAAGCAGGATAATAGCCAAGTTGATACCAGATCAAGGAAAGGATTGGCAGGTCAGCAGTCACAAGGAAAGAAGGCACAATGCACTTATTGATGGTTCCATGGTCATACCGTAGACACCTGCTACATGAAGCATGGATTTCCACCAGGTTTTAAGTCCAAACGCAAGGTGAGTTTGGTTGAGAACATCATTGGATCAGAGGAGGCATGGAAAAGGAATGAGAAGAGTGCAAATATGGAGCAGAATACACCAATGAACTTCACCAAAGAGCAATATCAAGAAATTCTCAGGATGGTACAACACATCAAGTTGGCAGGGCCAGTGCAGGGATCACCCATGGTCAATTAGATATCTTCCCTTATATCAGCTTTCAATTCTAACTTTCCGAATTGTTGGATTGTAGATTCAGGGCCAACTGACCATATTCCGAGTTTAGCTTTGTCCTATATGAGTCTACAATGGTGAAGGATGTTAAAGTAGGGATGCCAAATGGTAATGAAGCTAATGTCACTATATAGAACAAAGTGAAACCTGCATGGGGTTATTGTTTTGAGGCATGTGCTGTGCATCATTATCTTTTCTTTTAATTTGATATTTGTTGGATGCCTTACAAAAGACAATCATGTCTCGGTCAGATTTGAATCTGACACTTGTGTCATCCAGGACATGAGGAATGGGAAGAAGATAGGAGTAGCTAATCTGGTTAAGGGCCTCTATCTTCTCTACCCAGAGCATGATTTGGTAGGAAATGGTAATAAAGTCTGTAGTGTTCCTTCAGATATTGTTCCCTTAGATATGCTGTGGCACTTCAGATTAGCACACTTATACAAAATAATGTTAGAACAGTTGTATGTTACAAATGTTAATAATAAAGAATTTGATTATGCTGTTTGTCATATTTTTCCTTTGGCCAAACAAAAGAGATTAAGTTTTCCATTAAGAGAATCTAAGTCTGAAGGTCCGTTTGAGTTGGTTCATATGGATATATGGTGTCCATATAGAACATCTATTGTGCATGGTGATGAGAGTCATCTTTGCTATAATTTCATGTGCATTTTACCCCCTATTTGTAGCATATTCAAGGTAATTTTGGGGTAGTTAAGTGGTTTTTATAGCACATCTCACCACTAGTTGAATCACGAGATGATAGGATGTTTACGTCTGAAATCTCATCATTTTGGGTGATTTGTGTGCATTTTATTGGCTTTTGTCACGCTTCGGTTCTCTTGTTTTTTGTTTATTATGGGCACGGCGTGATGTAGAGGCGCGATTTATAGTCGCAATAAAGACAAAAATCATCCAAAACAGGGTTCAGATGAGAAACGACGCAAGATTCATGTTCGTGTTCAAGAAAAATAAATAATTTCAATACATTCGCGTGTCGAAAACAGAATGTATCACATCCAGGGTGTGACGGAGGCTGTTTTTTTGGCAATATTTGATTATATTATCAATACAAAATAAGAAAAAAAAAAATAAAAAGAAAACAAAGGGCAATGCAGCAGCAACAAGCGTAGATCATTTAATGAAGGGGCCCGCAATTGGAATTTACAGAATGGAGGGCCGGCACTTTATTTACGTGAATTTTCGGAAAATAAGACGGAAGTCGGCAATTTAATATAAATAAGCCACTTAGGTCAAATTTCAACACACAGTTTTTACATCAGAAGTTTATTTTTGTTTATTTTTCTTCCCTGCCGCCATTCTTCCCTATTGATTAGAACACCATTATTTTATTTCTTTTGCTGAAAATTTCCCAAGAACAACGGCATCAACTTATTTATTTTATTTGGCAATTGGTAAACAACGAAATGATTTATTCGAGTGGTGGATTCTACACGATTTTTTTGGTAAATTTTATTCAATCTTTTATCATGTTTATTATTAATTTCTTTATAAATTTCTGCACTTTTATTATTACTATGAGTAGCTAATTCAGAGTGTAATGAATTATGTGAAAACGAAATAAAACCCTAAAGGGGATGAGATTGGGATTTGTGTAGTGCGTAATATTATGTTTTAACGATTAATCCACGCCCTAAAACTTATTTTAACATCTTAGAATTAGATTGATCACTCAGCCATCACACACACACACATCGAACTTATAGATGCATTTTGCGGTGAGACGTGGAAAGTGGTTTTAGGATCGCTATGTAGATTCGCCTAGTTGTTAGGTCCGCTTTCAATATAGAGGTTTGTCATCGTTGTTCGAGCAACTCTAAAGCTTAATCATGTTAGGATAATCGGTTTTCTAAAGGGAGAGTCGGTTAGCTTCACATAGGGTGGTTAGATCGAGTTGTTTAGTCTAATCGCTAAAATTAGGAGTTGGCACCCGTGGATGTCGTTAAACTACATTGGATAGGTAGGTCGGTTAAGACACGCCCCTGCCAAGTCCTTCCTTAGGGGTAAAAGTAGCTCGTGGGATCATAGTTCGCTATACCTTTTATACTTAAGTAGAACCGGTAGTTTCATCTTTATTCTTTGCATTAGTATAATACCATTCACCATTATTGTGACCTGAATTAAGTTCTACGTCGGCTTTGGTACTTAGACATTACTCCCTATGGATTATACCTTGTAACCACTATACTGTCCTAACCCGATACTCTGTTGGTTAAAGTTAGCGGTTAAGTATTTTTGCTATCAAGAATTTTGGCGCCGCTGTTTAGGGTAACGCTTGATATCTTGTAAGTTGACCAAAGCTTGGGCTTAGTCGCCTTTTTATTTTGTTTTCTTGTTTTTTTTTTTTTATTTTTGACAGTGCATGACCACGAGAAGTTCAAAACAACCTCTTATCGAGCCGATTGAAGATATTGAAGCCTTTGCACGCCACCGCAACAGTCAAAGAAGAAAGGAGATCGTTATCGGGACTCCGAACCTCCGCAGACGGGTTAAGAGGGATTAATTGATACGTCTCGCGACTTCTCTCAAGAGATGGATGAGCTTAATGGTAGAGATAATTTGGATGGTCGGGATAATTTTGAGCCTTTGACTGAGCACAATGCACCGGGCAGTACATCCAACCTCGAGGATACAACTTTACAATTGACCACAATCCATGATCGATAGAACAATTGGAGAATGACGGGTTAAGACTCAAAGAAACGATCGACCTCAATACACTCGTGAGAACGGGAATCGGGAGTAACCGAGGTGGACAATTTTGACAATGGGGACCTGGTGGTAGATAAATTGGGTAAATGGTAATCAGAGAACAACGAGCGTGACTCGAAGCCACCGCTGCAACAAAGCAGAACACTCAGCCAGCTCGGGCAGATGACCAAGCTACAATGAAAAGTGGTACTTTGATGTCGGGCCGAACAGGAAACCCACAAAACCAAAATAATTAGCGACTGGAATAATCAAACAGCCACCTATTCAAAGAATACGAGCAAATGACTCCAACCAGATAATTATCGGCGACAATATCAAGGGAACAACCGAGGAATGTAAGACAACAGGGGCAAGACTCAGAGTTTTCCGAGATTATGTCACTACCCCACATTAGGTGGTAGGGCATAACCCCATAAAATGCCTCCCATAAATGCAAACAACATGAAGATCAAGCAGAACATCTTGAACATGTTGGGAGAGCATGCTTTGTTCCACGGGAAGTCCACAGAAGATCCTAACAGTGTCCTCGATCATTTCATACAAATCTGTGGGACTATGAAATATAATGGGGTGCCAGAGGATGATATACGGATGATGGTTTTTCCGTTTGCACTAAAAGGGGCTACTAGTGATTGGTTCGATTCATTGCCTAACGTTACAACCGTTCAAGTCCTACCTGACCTTAGTTAGCCTTGTTTTGACCTCGATTAGTGGAGATGATTATGAAGTATAAGCCATTGGTGTAACACCATTAGTCATGCGTCTATAATCTGAGCCCGTTGACCATAATGAATGATTGAGTTGCTATGCACACACACATTCTGTTTCTATGATGAGATTTGTTTTGACTCGTGTTTATTCACCGATTGACTAGTTTTTACTCATTAGATATTGTGGTTTCCCATATGATAGCAATGTTGACCTCATGATTTATTTCTGAATCGCTTGATTTGCTCGAGAGGCAAACGCAAACGCTGCTGTGGGGGTAGTTGATGAAATACGAATAACTTTGCTATAATTTCGTGTTCATTTTACCCCCTATTTGTAGCATATTCAAGGTAATTTTGGGGTAGTTAAGTGGTTTTTATAGCACATCTCACCACTAGTTGAATCACGAGATGATATGACGTTTACGTCTGAAATCTCAACATTTTTGGGTGATTTGTGTGCGTTTTATTGGCTTTTGTCAAGCTTCGGTTTTCTTGTTTATGTTTATTATAGGCACGGCGTGATAGAGGGCATGACGAGGGTCGCAACGGTACAAAAATCATCCAAAACAGGGTTCGTATGAGGAAATGACGCAAGATTCATGTTCGGGTGTTCGAAGAAAAATAAATAATTTCAATACAATCGCGCCATTAACAATAACGTATCACACCTGCGCGCGACGGAGACTGTTTTTTTTTTTGGCAATATTTGATTATATTATCAATACAAAATAAGAAAAAAAATAAAAAGAAAACAGGGCAATGCAGTAGCAACAAGCGTAGATCATTTAATGAAGGGGCCCGCAATTGGAATTTACAGAATGGAGGGCCGGCACTTTATTTACGTGAATTTTCGGAAAATAAGACGGAAGTCGGCAATTTAATTTAATAAGCCACTTAGGTCAAATTTCAACACACAGTTTTTACACCAGAAGTTTATTTTTTTTATTTTTCTTCCCTGCCGCCATTCTTCTCTATTGATTAGAACACCATTATTTTATTTCTTTTGCTGAAAATTTCCCAAGAACAACGGCATCAACTTATTTATTTTATTTGGCAATTTGCAGACACAACGGTCGATTTATCTGAAATGCTGATCACATGATTTCTTTTGGTAAATTTTATTCAATCTTTTAACATGTTTATTATTAATTTCTTCATAAATTTCTGCACTTTTATTATTACCATGAGTAGCTAATCCGCTGTGTAGTCGAATTATGCGAAAGTCGAAATAAAACCCTAAGGAGAATGAGATTGAGATTTGTGTAAAGGCGAATATTACGCTTTAACGATTAATCCACGCCCTAAAACTTATTTTAACATCTTTGAATTAGATTGATCACCTAGTTCACCGTCACACACATTGAACTTATAGATGCATTTTGCGCGTGAGACGCGGATAACGGGTTTTAGATCGCTATGTAGATTCGGCCTAGTTGTTAGTCCGTTTTTCAATATAGTGGTTTGTCATCGTTGTTCGAGCAACTCTAAAGCTTAATCATGTTAGATAATCGGTTTTCTAAAGTGAGAGTCGGTTAGCTTCACATTGGGTGGTTAGATCGAGTTGTTCAATTTAATCGCTAAAATTAGAGTTGGCACCCGTGGATGTCGTTAAACTACATTGATAGGTAGGTCGGTTAAGACACGCCCCGCCAAGTCCTTACTTGTGGTAAAAGTAGCTCGTGGGATCATAGTTCGCTATACCTTTTATACTTAAGTAGAACCGGTAGTTTCATCTTTATTCTTTGCATTAGTATAATACCATTCACCATTATTGTGACTCAACTAAGTTCTACGTCGGCTTTGGTACTTAGACATTACTCCTCGTGGATTCGACCAGTAACCACTATAACGCCTCAACCCGATACTCACTGGTTAAAGTTAAGCGTTAAGTATTTTGCTATCAAGAATTTTGGCGCCGCTGTCGGGGTAACGCTTGATATCTTATAAGTTGACCAAAGCTTGGGCTTAGTCGTCTTTATTTTGTTTTCTTGTTTTTTCTATTTTTGACAGTGCATGACCACGAGAAGTTCAAAACAACCTCTTATCGAGCCGATTGAAGAGATTGAAGCCTTTGCACGCCACCGCAATACCAAAGAAGAAAGGAGATCGTTATCGGGACTCCGAACCTCCAGACGGGAAGAGGGATTAATTGATACGCCTCACGACTTCTCTAAAGAGATGGATGAGCTTAATGGTAGAGATAATTTGGATGGTCGGGATAATTTTGAGCCTTTGATCGAGCACAATGCACCGGCAAGACATCCAACCTCGGGATACAACTTTACAATTGACCCCAATCCGTGATCGTGATAGAACAATTGAGAATGACGGGTTAAGACTCCAGCAAATGATCGCCCCTCAATGGGCTGTGGAACCATAAACTCACCATTGCATTGGTTAGCTATGGTTTTCAGCAGTCCATGCATGACTATAGACTCTTTACAATGGGCACTGGTGATAGATTTATCGCTTTAGTAGTGTATGTTGATGACATAATCATAGCAAGTTCAGATTTCATAGGGATAAATGCAATAAAAAAATCTTGCATGAGTGTTTTCAGATTGAAAATCTGGGTGATTTACATTACTTCTTGGGCATTGAAGTCCATAGAACAGATTATGGTATTACAATTTCCCAAAAGCAGTATGCAACAATGCTACTTGAAACTTTTGGGTTCTTGGCAGCTAAACCAGTAGATACCCCCATGGCCAGCAAAACCTCTTTACATGCCGGTGATGCCGACTGCTACTGCATAAACTGCTGCATATAGGAGTTTGGTTGGAAAGTTGTTGTATTTGACCATTAAAAGACTCGACTTATCATTTGTTGTACAACAACTTTCTCAATTTTTGGATATTCCAACTGTTGCTCATATGAAAGTTGTGAACCGTTTGCATAAATACATCAAAAAGCGCTCTTCAGCAAGGTTTGTTTTATTTAACAGATGCTAGTGTTACTTTGTCAGGTTATGTAGATTCCAGTTGAGTAGGCTGTCAGTTAACTAGAAGGTCAGTCTCTGGGTTTGGTATGTTCCTAGGATAGTCCTTGTGTCATGGAAGCAAAAAAGCAAATTACAGTGGCACGAAGTTCTACATAAGCCGAATATAGGGCACTTGCAAATGCTACATGTGAGGTCCTTTGGTTGCATTGTTTCTTAGAAGATTTGGAGGTGTTCCAACTACCCTCTATTGTGATTGAGTGCTATGCACATTGCACATAACCCGGTTTTTCATGAGTGCACAAAATATTTGGAGATTGATTGCCATCTCGTACGGGAAAAAGTCCAAGTTGGATGCATCAAGCGTATACCAGTTTCAATAGAACATCACTTAGCGGATATATTTTCCAAGGCATTTGATGCTCTTGTTTATTGTCTTTGTTATCTCTTTTCAATGTTGTACCCAAGCTTGAGGGGGGGGTGTTGTTGTTTGTGTTTTTTTATTTTTATTTTCGATCGACCGGTCAAGTGGTCGCTTAATTTGACCAAGATAAATACTATTTGACCGTGATGAAAGGATAAGAAAATAGTTTTTACCAAAAAAGAAAAAAAAAAGAAATAAAGGGTCTGGGTTTTTCTCTCACCCATATCTTCGTCTTCCCCGTTCCCATAGGAAACCCTATGTTTCCAATTCATTTTTCTGCACTTTTCGTCAACCTGTGACCATATGTGTTGGACATGGCTTTATATTGTCCATATTAAGTATGTGAAAGAGTTTAGTGGCATAATGTGCTTGGAAAAAAACAACCTAGTCTAGTATCCGTGGACTTTCACACCCAAGAAATGAAAAACAAGATCAAGATCTTTGAGAGAAAACTTAGAATTCAAAAGTTGAATAATTATGTTAAACACGAAGATGATGCTCAGGTAACTAAAATGCCATCCACATTCACCTGCACAAGCAATAGTTGTCTAGACTTAAACATTAACAATAAGGTGTCTTATATAGACTAAGTGAATCCCCAAGTATGTATTTGAGTCTTGAGATCCTAAACCGATTTCTCAGAGCTTAATTGAGACCCTATAATGCTTGGTTACGCTTGCAAACATATTCAGGATGTGTGATTGTTGGAAATATTATTTGTGTTTTGATGATGATTTGTCACGTAATTAGACAAATCACTTACAACCCATGATGATGAAGTCAGAATTCAAATCATTATAGTGCTTAATGAAAGAAGAAGGTGAAATGGTCTGTAGATAAATGTATAAGTTCTATCTGTAGTCCGAACTTTGTATAGGTTGTTTCGCATAAGCATTGTAATAGAATAGAACTAGGCGAACAAATGAGTCACAACAAGAAAACTTAGTTATAGCAAGAAAACTGAATATGCACATAAAGAATCGAGGTTCAAACTCGCTTATGCAAGAATCAAGAAGATAAGTTCGCCGAGGACACAGACTCAGCTTGGCTTATCTAGAAGATCAAGAATCGAGGACACAAACTCGCCATGTAAGACCGAATAATCGACGGGCAAACTCGGCTAAGTCGATTAAGTTGTGACTATAAGTCAGATTCGTGCAAGTCTGCAGTGACTTGAAATCGAAGTTATAGATCATGTAAAATCGAATAATCTTAAGGACAAAGATTATCGCTACTGTGAAAGAAGAAAAACGAATGGTGTACTCGACTTAGTCAATTAAAGTCGATGTTAAGGTACTCGCTTTTGAAGAAGAGTAGAAAATCGAGTTAAGGCCTTGTTGAATTTAAACCGACAATACGACAAAAGATCGTATATATGAACGCTATTAAACGACAAGTGTAACGGCTACAAGAGCTAGTGACCGTTACATCACCTCTATAAATACACAAGAGAATCACTTGAAGGAGAGAGAGAGGAGGATCGTAAAAGAGCTTTACAAGCACATATTCAAAGATCCAAATCCGATCCACAAAATCGATTATATATATCTAGAAAACGGGAAGCCAACGGAATTGCCTTGAAGACTTCAAAGGAAGATCTAGTAACCCATCGAGGGAGAAAGAAGGCATCTTGAGCTACAAATCCAGATCCGTAAGAATCAGATAGCCACCGAATTAATCCTTGATTAATTCTAAACCTAACCTTTGTGAAAAGTGGTTACTGTGGCATAGTTTGAAGAGAGCAATTCTACCTTTCTTCATACGGTTGCAACTTGCTTGCCACAAATTGCTGGTGTGTAGTCTCATGGACTCGTGTGTTGGTGTTAGTGGTGAGTCGTGAAGGAGCAATTCCACCTCCGAAGATCGATCAGCAGTGTAATGAAAGGAGCAGCCTTACCTTTCTTCATTATGTGTGATAAAGTGAAACTTTGGTGTCGTGGAAGGATCACATAGTGCTAGATACCAACAATTGGTACTGAGCGCTTCTTCTAGTTCAAGAGATCCAGATAATTCTTTCCGAGACCAACAATTGGTATCGGAGCAGTTCCTTCTTTTGAAGGTGATCCAAATCGCTTAGCACTTCAAGGTTCAGTTGCTTCTGATACCAACAATTAGTATCGAGTCAAGTATTTTGATCAAAGCAACCAGCTTGTTGAAGACCCTTCATCGTATCGCTTGTAAAACACTTAGTTTCAATGTCTACATCTAGAGTTAGTTGTTGGTTTACTCACCCCCGACTAATTGCTTGCAAAATGTATCCGATTTTCAGATCAAATGTTTGAAAGGTTCAAAGGCAACAAATTTACATACAAATCCGTAACCTCAACTCGTTGATGATGTGGATACAAACTTCAATGTTCATATTAACGAATCCGTAGGAGTTCCATCACTAAGAGACCTCTAAAGAAGAAGGAAAGGAGTTGTTGCAAGTGGTTGTTGATATAGAAGATTCATCATAGCAACAAAAGAGTGTACATTCAATCCTAAAACCGCATCAAATCATCAAGGAAAGGTACATTCTTCAAATCGCTTATCATCTCAATAACTCACCGAGAAACTCTGATCTTGTCAAGTTAACTAAAAAACTTACATTGGAACTAAAATTAAAAGACAGAGAACTTGACAAAGTAAAAGATTGGAATGAGTTTCTTGAAACTGAGGTGTCAAATCTAGCTGAAAGATTAATGTCTAGTAAATTTGACAAAAGCAATGATAATCCTCACTCCTACCCGGCCTTGAATCTTCAAAAGTATAAACTTTAAAATCAAGATACTGAAGACCTAGTAGATTACACAAAGAAAATAAAAATGTTAAATCTAAAAGAATCCTTGTGAAATCATCTAAGGTTGAGCGAAATGGTTTATCTAGAAAAGAGTTGAGAATGTTTAATTCTCTCAACAAAGAAACTGAAAGTAATACTTTAGTAACTAACTCAGCCGGACCCAAAGAGATATGGGTACTAAAGAAAACTTAAACTGTTTTGCAGGAAAAGTCAGTTTACATAATCTTCAGAAAACTGACTTCTATACAAAGCTGATGGAGGACAAATTAGTCAAAAACAGAATACTTTCCAGCTACCATCTGACGTTTGGGATGACATGAGAAATCACTCGAAGCCACGTGTCAATCTGGGAGAAAAGTAGAAGCTCATCCCTACAAAATCCTATTGATTGTGACACGATTTTTTTTAAACGATTGATAGGCGCAATCTTGACGAAATCCTGTTCAATCAACTTCAAAACTTTCAAGATTCCACCCTGCACTTCACAAATCAGAAATCCATGGATCGTTACAACATTGATGAAGGAATCACTACAAGCCTGGACGAATTTTGTCAAAAATTCTCAAACTCCACTCTTTCAATCCAAATTGCACAGAAGATCAAAAAGATTCGAGGATTGAGAACCCGACACATAAAGGTCACTGCTTTGTGTCCAGATGGCATCAGAGATTTCTACAGGAATGCCGAAATCATCAACAATGGAAAAAGCTTCAAAACGGCTGTTCAAGATAAAAGCTTTACTGTTGATGAACATTTGCTATCACTTGTGTTCGGGTTAGACATAATCGGAGGATCTTCATCTTTCACTTTTGGGAATGAAGAAAAAGGCAAACTTTGGAGTGTCACTGCAATCAACAAGAAGGAGAAAAATTTCATTGGCTCCATCTATCAACAAAAGAGAGAATTTGCAATCTTGACGATACTTCTTACCAGAAACGTCATTGGTCATGTTCGAAATTTCTACACTCTCTCATCAGATAAAATGAAGATGATATATGCTATTTGGTTTGGAGAGAAACTGGATTGGAACAAGTTTGTTCTCAATCGCTTGATAAAACAAATTTCGTAAGAGAAAGAGAAAGTCAAAGGAAGAAAGGATACTGAGAAATGTTCTTATCGGTGGGATTTACTTATCTAGTACAAAGGATACTAGATCATTTCTCCATCTCAAAAGTCACGTAAACCAAAGCAAAACTCAAATCGTTGTCCACTCGGACAAAGAAAAGAAAATCATCAAGAAGAAAATGGAGTGAAGTTTCGCACTCTAGGGCTCAAGTGGAACTGTGAATCTAGACGAAAGAACCCCGAGAAGGCGTAAGAGGATGTGGAACAAGCTTCACCAAAGAAAATCAAAATCGAGAATGTAATCCAAATTGAGGATGAAATCAAGAGAGTGAACAAAATGAAGATGAGGAAAGTGAAATCAAGAAAATGAAGAAATTAAAGAAGATGATGATGTTGTTGAAATCAAGATAGTGAATCTCCAACTCGAGTTGTATGGGGAGTACACCAAAAGCAGTAGAGAGAAGTCGTGGAAGACGCCAATTTTGGCGGTTTAGTATGAAAAGGAACTGATAGCTCATGATACTCAATTTTATTATCCTCGAAACCGGTTCCTCATCACAAGTTCACGAGGCATCTACAAGGAAATTGGCAATCGAAGAATCTCAAAGATCAAGAAACCAAGTCGAAAGAAGGAAAAATGTGGAAGAAATCATTGAAGGCGAATGCACACCCTACATCGTAAGCTTTACGATCTACATGACTTCATTAAAGATCTCATTATTCAGATTGAACGAATACTCTAACCTCATCACCTCCGTAGTTATTTGAAGATTGCTATCGCTATCTTCAAACAAGGGGAAGATAAAGTCGTGATGAAGTTAAAGCCGTGATGAAGTTAAGGATGAAGTCGATGAAGAATTCCTTGCCAAACAGCTTGATTGAAGAACAAGACAAACAGATAAATGCCGATCCATAACCACTCAACTCAATGAAGAAAAAGTCGATAGTCCGATTGAGGAATTAATCAGAAGAGACCTTCACGTAAACAAAGATCAAGAAGATGAAGAAACCGCAATAAAGTTGTGTCAATATATAGGAAGAAACTTGCAATCAGACGATCGAAAGAACGACTAAAGGCAGAAGAGACAATAACTAAGGGGGAAGCTAAATTGAAACAAGAAAGAAAAGCTGAAAAGATTGAAAGGAAGGAATCTAGTCTCATATCAGAAGAAGAAGAGAAGCTGATGAACGAAGAGATTAAAGAAATACTGATCAAGCTCAGAAACAACAACAATGAAGAAGCAAATCAATTGATCAGTGAATATCTGAAGATCAAGCCTAGAGATGGCGAATCGGTTGAAGAAGGAAAAGAAAGAAGACTTCTGGAAACTAAGAGAAGCATTTTTCTTGGAGAAAAGATAATAGCACTGGAAAAAGAAATATGTAATCTATTCAGTTTTTAACTCAGTATTTGAATCTTGTAATAAACTTTGTTGTTCTAGTTTGCTATCTTAATTTGTTTTGTTATGATTTCTTGCACTATTCTTTTATTATTACTTTTAGGGAGGGTTATGTTACATCATCAAAAAGGGGGAAATTGTTGGAAATATTATTTGTGTTTTGATGATGATTTGTCACGTAATTAGACAAATCACTTACAACCCATGATGATGAAGTCGTAATTAATCAAGTATAGTGCTTAATGAAAGAAGAAGCAGAAATGGTCTGTAGATAAATGTATAAGTTCTATATGTAGTCTAAACTTTGTATAGGTTGTTTTTCGCATGCTTTGTAATAGAATAGAACTAGGCGTAACAAATTGAGTCACAACAAGAAAACTGAAAGTTATATCAAGAAAATCGAATATGCACATAAAGAATCGAGGGTTCAAACTCGCTTATGCAAGAATCAAGAAGATAAGTTCGCCGAGGACACACACTCGGCTTGGCTTATCTAGAAGATCAAGAACTGAGGACACAGACTCGCTTATAAGACTCAATAATCGACGTGGCAAACTCGCTAGAAGTCGATTAAGTCGTGACTATAAGTCGATTCGTGCAAGTCTGCAGTGACTTGAAATCGAAAGTTATAGATCATGTAAAATCGAATAATCTTAAGGACAAAGATTATCGCTACAGAGAAAGAAGAAATCGAATGGTGTACTCGACTTAGTCAATTAAAGTCGATGTTAAGGTACTCGCTTTTGAAGAAGAGTAAAAATCGAGTTAAGGCCTTGTTGAATTTAAACTCGACAATACGACAAAAGATCGTATACGTGAACGCTGGCTAAACGACAAGTGTAACGGCTACAAGAGCTAGTGACCGCTACATCACCCCTATAAATACACAAGAGAATCACTTGAAGAGAGAGAGAGGAGGATCGTAAAAGAGCTTTACAAGCACATATTCAAAGATCCAAATCCAGATCCGTAAAATCGATTATATATATCTAAAAAGCGGAAGCCAACGGAATTGCCTTGAAGACTTCAAAGGAAGATCCAAAGAACCCATTGATGGAGAAAGAAGGCATCTTGAGCTACAAAGCCGCATCCGTAAGAATCGACAAATTTCACCGAATTAATCCTTGATTAATTTTAAACCTAACCTTTGTGAAAAGTGGTTGGTCGTGCATAGTTTGAAGAGAGCAATTTACCTTTCTTCATACGGTTGCAACTTGCTGCCACAAATTGCTGGTGTAGTCTCATGGATCGTGTGTTGGTGTTAGTGGTGAGCTGGTGAAGGAGCAATTCCACATCCGAAAGATCAGTGTGCATAATGAAGGGAGCAATCTTACCTTTCTTCATTATGTGTAGACAGTGAAACTTTGGTGTCGTGAAGGACTGTCATAGTGCTAGGATTTTGTAACGGTTATCTCAAGATTCTAGTGTTACCTCCTACACCACAGGAGAAGGTGAGACGTACGGGATTACACCACCCGGAACTTCCATAAACAAATCTTGTGTTAATTTACTTTATGCATTTGTGTTTGTTTTATTTATTGCATTATCACTCAAAGAAACACTGCATAATCGAGTCAAGATGAATCGATACATGTAAGGTCTAGATTTCTATTCACACATCTATTGCACTAAAGGCTATTATTTATCCGCCGCTAAGCTAACAAGATCGAATATAAGTCAAGATTGACTTATACTCAATTGAGCTAACTAAACTCGCACAAGTTAAGGGATTGAACAAAATCAAATCGAGATCGCTTTGAGTTTCGAGAAACTTAGTTCCCGGGATTTTCCACCAGATAAGTTTTTGGTGACAAGTTTATTCACCCCCCCTCTAAACTTATGTTAGCCTTTCCAAGGGATCAACAAAGACATCAAGTTGTGGCATGAAGATACATTCTTGCAAAGTACAATTCATAAAGGAATTGCTACTATCTACCTGAATTATTTTCCAATTAAAAGTGACAGTTATTCCAAGAATTAATCTGATGGTGGATGATTTTGAAACACGGCTACAAGTCTAAGTGAAATCCAATTTGTCTGATGAAACTCCTTGGATCATAGCCTTGCCTTGTGTTTCAGAATGGACCTATTATGACTAAGTTTCAACTAGTAGGGCCACTTGTTTCCAATTAAGTTTTGTCCTGAACAAGGGGGATACAAGATCCTAAGTATATTGTTTGCACAAAGAGCTTTGTAGTATTCCTCCGTTGAAATTTCGCATTCTGGACTACTTAGATATTCTGATGCACTCAAGGTTATGTAGATAATGCCGAGAGATGTTTTGGGCTTAAAAATACCACTATATGAGCTAGTTTTCATGTGATAATTAGGATTAGGTTCCACATTAATCGAAGCTTTGTGATGCATTTGTGATAGGTGTTGAGTTGGTAGGATTTTAAGATGGACTCCCAGATGGCGGAGAGGTATCATGTTGAAGATGGGATTCTACATTAGTTGAATCAAATGATGTAGATCGGTGAGTTTCGTAGATGGATGAACTACCTTTGTCGGAGTTAATGTTTATGGAGGATCACTTTCGATAGCTAATTATGAGGAATAGGAAAAAGGAAAGCAACTTGAAAAGAGAATGGTTGAATCACATAACACTTCTTAGGAGGGTCCAAATGGGAACTTGGATTAATCAAACACAACATCTCTAGACATAGAAATACAACCAGATTCATTCAGGCCTCAATATCCCTTATGCTTGTAACTTAGCCCCATATTGACACATTTGGTTGAATGAAACATGAATTTGGTGTTTGAAAAAGGTCTCAAATTAGGGTAACAAGCATAACCAAAACTTTGAAGAAGTACTCAAGTTTCAATCAAATAGACCTCATGAGAGGATTTGAGATTCAAATCTTAGTTGAAAACCATTGATCAACAGTAACATCCCGCTGAAAGCTTTCCTTCCGTGACCTTAAACGACGAGGCTTGATTTAATTAAGGTGTGGCTATGTTCCACTAGATGTATGTGTTTCTTCTCTACCCTACCATGTTGAGCATGAGCACGAGGACAAATATGCCTCGATACACAATTTTATATTCCTTTCAAAGATGGTTCAAAAGTTTTGTACTGCTTCCTCAATGATCAAATACATTTGATTTTAGCGGATAATTATTTTTCAAAAAGGATGTGAATTTTAACAAAATATTTAAGCCTTTTGATTTGGGTTTTAAAAGGTAAATATGTGTAAACATGGTGTGATCATCAATAAAGTGATTCTAACTACAAAACCCAAAGTGGATTTAAATGGGGTAGTCCCCACAAATCAAGATGAAATAAATCAAGAATGTTATTAGTACGGGACATGTAGGCATTAAGGCAGAGTAACTCAAGACATTAGTCAAAACATTCTTAGAAACGCGACAAGACTTTTATGCCGCATATTAGATCCATATCTAGATTAGACTTAACAAAACCTTGACTACTTTAGCACTAAATTGGTAAGGACGATTGACTTGTTGGTAAGACTCTCTATCTTGAATAATGAATTGATTGATGGGTGATTTGAGATTTAGATAGAAGAGTTTTTATTTGGTAATAACAATCTTGACATTGATCTAAGGTGAAGAACAATAGGTGAAGTGTGAATTTTGTTTTTTTTTGGGGAATTATGCTAAAACCAACAATTTTTTTTGAGAACAACAAATTTAATAGACAATTTCTCACCATTACCTATAGTGATTGCATCATTACCAAGATAATCAGAGTTGATACGAAGATAATCTAGATCAGATGTGACATTGTTTGATGCTCCACTTTCAAGCTATTAAGAGCCATCAACAACTATTTGAGGGGTAGTCCGAGGACCTGGCACATGACTAAAGTCATGATTAAATATGTGACAACATGTTTCCACAACATGTCCAGACTTTCCATATAGTTGACAAATCATCTTATTTCCATTGTTTGTAGACATACATCCTTTGAAATGTTCACCCTTAGAGCACCACATCTACCTCTAGCATTACTCGAACCCTCAAAATGATTGCAAAAGGTAAGGTTAGCCGTCTTACCAAAATTTTGGACCATATTAGCAGTTGGAGTGCTGGTGATGACGATTAAAATAGTATATCCTACGATATCAACATTCTTCCCATCATGAGCTAAAAATAGTTGTTTCGGCCTTTAACTGTGAGCCATTTGTGTTGAATACGATATGTCGGGTTCACGGGACGAGTATTTGGTATCTTATTATTATTCACGGAAATGGTATTATTTCGTGTTTTATTGGACTATTTTCGGGTAACGAGATTTGAGCCAAGTGTCAAGGACGAATTGTGGAGCAGGCTGATGGAAGAATCGAGCCTAGGGTATTCCAGAACCTTCCGAGCTAAGTCAGTAGAAAGAAAGAGACGAAAGTGCCCTCGATTAGTCGAGCACGACACCGCCTAAGCGAGCATCCGAGAAGCTTTGGGAAACATGTTTTCTTGGATGAGGGGTAGTTTCTAGGGTTAGCTAAGTCGGTTTTCTACTATAAATAAGAGGCATCAGACCTTATTTTCATTGTACCACATACCTTGAATATTACAAGTTCTATGCATTAAAAGGTAGTTCTTTGTTCTTTTATATTTTCTATCGCTTCTAGACACGGATCCGACGGATTCACCTACTAGTGATAGAATTACGTAAGATCCGCGCCACCTTCGTGGTATGATTTTCCGGCTTTCTTGTATGTAGATCCGCTGTTATTTTCTTGTGTGATTAGTATGAATTGATTGTTTGTATTAGTTCTTCTATGTAGTAGCTAGTTTATTTTACCCCAGCACGTGTATAGATCTCAATCATTGATAAATAAATCATAAGATAGAGGTTATGCTTCTCTCGATTCAAATGACGGTCTATATCACTGAATCAAGACACCTAGTAAATCCTATTTCATGATAATCGGCATCAGCTACGTCTGATCGACATGTATAATTTACATGTTCTTAGCCTGATCAACTATTTACATGTCATCGTAAATTAGCATGAATGACTATTAGTGAAGTGTTAGTTCGGACATAGTTTAGATCGATCCTTAAGGATGTACTAGCCATTGTCGATAGCTGCTTAGGGAGGTCTTCGGTCTTGAGCCGGCTAGTCCTGATTCTTATTGCATGTGGGTTAATACAACCAAGTAATGAGGTTAATTGCACATAGGCACATACTGTCTTTTCAATGGAAGTAGCGTAATACTAGGGATTAGCACCCGTTGCTGACAAAGAATTAAAATTTACCAACTGGGATGATTGATGCATGATATGGAGGAGTAACTAATCAGTCATACTTAGAACTAATCTTTATAAAACTCGCAGAAATATAATCTTGATTGATCTTGTATGTTCATTGTTACCATTATGTATATTCTTTGCTCCGTAGTTGGTCGTTGACCTCCCTTTTTTTTTCTCAATCTTGATTACTTGTATCTTACGAGTATCTGTGGATTCAACACCCTTGCTCTGCCCTTGCTATGCTACGATAGACCTAATCCTATTGCTAGTATAAAGCGAGCTGCACTCGATCAGCTGGTTGGAGCCATGCCTAAGGTAGTTTATGAGTTGAATCAAGAAAGGAGACTCACATGGGCGATGAGCTAGGACTAAGCCTAATGCCATATTGTAGAGTTCCACTCAAGTTATGATGTTGACAATGACCGCTTTGTACTCTCTATTTAGACCTCTAAGCACAACAACAAAAATCTTAGATATTGTAATTGATTTCCAACAATTGCCAAATTATCCGTGTAAGACTTCATATGAGCTAGATAATCAGACATTTCCTTTAAACCCTTCTTAGATTTGGTTAAATCTTCCTTAAACTTAAACACGCAAGCCTCAGACTCATGTCCCGCCCAAGAGAGAGATCCAAGGCCTAGTAGCCCTGCCCGCGAGTTATTATATCGATGCATAAACATGACCATCTATCAGAGAAAAAAGAACGAACGGATCTTGTAGATTCCCATGAAATCAAGAATTTCCTCGCGAATTGAATAAAACTTCTAAAGTCTTCCTAATTTCCATAAGAGAGCATCCAAAACTTCCGTAAGAGCCTCCGCCGGTCATTGAGCTGAGCAACCAAGCCATTACAACTGGTCCTTTGACTACCGAGATTCATACAATGTATTTTCAATTCCTTTAATAAAGGAAAGTAAACGTGCATAAGATGGTGCCAAAAATTCCCATCAAGCTTACGACTTAACACGCTTAGAGAATGGTGTATCTCCACAAAGATAAAGTCATCTCTAAAGTGAGCCTAACAATGCACAAAAGAGAAAATGAGCTTCATGCAATGTGTGAAGAGCTAAAAGTGAAAGCAGATAGACTCAATGCAGAGAGGAATTCGCTCACTTCGAAATTGAGGTAAGACCGAACCGTTGGATTAGTTGCAGGGGTAATTGATCCTCCACCGGCTCGTGATTCTACCTACCTCAGAGCTACGAAGATGACAGATCGAAATCCTTGGTAGAAAGAGCTCCAGTGGTATTGACCATCAGGATGAATTGATATGAACACAAAATGACAGAAAAGAAGAGAGTGAAGAATCTAACAAATATTTCTTTCATTCTTGATAAATTCATTAGGATCTCTTGTACATCTAACATTTTCAACCAACTCTATTTCTAGTGGCATCACCATGAGGTTCATCTTATAAGAGAGCTACAAGTGACATTCTTTTTTTTTTTTGAGGGAATACACGTGACATTCATATATATATATATATATATATAGTACACACTTGTGAACATGTCACTGGTAGATATTCCAACAATGAACAACTATTAGGATGTCGGGAAGTTATCACAAGCATGAGGAACTTTGAGGTGGTGGCGACGAAATAAACGATCAAAACCACACGCTTTTAAATACAAAATAAAATCATGTGGTCAGATGACGTCACACGGTGTTCCAAACCGCAAAGACACCACACACTAACTTTCCTAGATGCCTAGTATTTGATCATGTTCTACCTAGGCTCAGAACGAAGCCGAACCCTACCAAACCCCTGGCGGCAGTTCGCTCGCTCGTGTGTTCGAACCTTAGGCTCGGCTCGGCTCAATTCGAAATGGCCGAGCCTTATATTTTCATTATTCGCCCGGTTCGGTCCGGTATTTGGGGAAAAAGCTCGGCTCGGTTCGCTCGAACATGTCGAACTGCTCAACATGTTCGGCTTGAACTGGTTTTAAAAAAATCGTAACATGTTCGCTCGGTTTTAAAAACATGTTCGCTCGAATCAGATATGAATTTATGATATCCGAAAGCCGAACATGTTCGCTCGACCACCGAATATCTAATTTGTAAGGTTCGCTCAAGTTCGAACCTACGAAACGAGCCCGACCGAGCTTTTTCGAAATCGAATACTCCTGATCGAATCGAATACTTGTGCTCATTTACAACTTGGGCTTCTACCCCAACATGTCTAATGATCGTGACACTCTAAAAGTCATTACAATATGATTTATACATGCAAATTAGGTATGATTGAAAGTGATTGTAAACGTAGATGTAAGGGTAGTTTGTAGTTTTTATTATGAGTTTGAAATGTTAGTTTTTTTTTTTTGTTTTTTTATTATTATATTGTATTAGCCAAAAGGGCAATTTTGTAATATCATATTTCTAAAGTACCAAATTACCCTTTTTTTACATTAGGGAAAATGTCTACAGCAATAAGGTATTACAAAATTGCCCTTTATGATGTATCACACATCCTCAGTAGCAAAATATTCAAGCAAAAAAAAAAAGCAATTACTTCTTTGAAAGAAATTAGTGAATTTATAATATTGTAATATGTTACGGAATCATAAATCATTGCATACATACATATATATATATATATATATATATATATATATATATATATATAGCTAGCACAGAATATCTGGCATCCAAATGGCCATGGGGACACGGAAAAGCTATGGCCCCTGAAAATTTTCACAAAAAGCTACCGAAAGTGTCATGTGGGCTATGCATTTGTTTTTTTTTTTTTTTTTTTGTCAAAATAAAAAGAAGAAAAAGAAAATATAAAGGGTCAATAATGATTTTCGGTAATAAATTGATTATTCTTTTCGGTGAGTGTATCCTTTTTGATGGGGACATCACCTTGCGGTGCTAGTAAAACTAACGCAGCATCAGATTCCAAGTCAAATTTCAATATATATTTTAAATATAAACTGCAAGGAGTACTATTACTATTATACTTTCTAAAAGTTTAAACCGATAGGAATATATATATATATGTATATATATATATATATATTTTTTGAGGGGTATATATATATGTATATATATATATATATATTTACGATATTTTGACACACTTACACTCGAAATCAATACACTGTTGAATTATTTCTGTTAGAAGATTAAACTAATGACAAACTACACACACGCGATTGGGAATGGGAGATGTTCCCACCTTAAATGCGCGCCTGACAGTACTTGAAGGATTAGTTACGAAAGCAAAAGTACAGTTACGGAATACAAACCTGAGCGGCTGTAGGTTCAAGTTTGGGTTGCGGTTCAGATTGAGTACTTCTCCCGGTGGTGTTGGCATTCATGTACTTCTCAATCATCCCTTGCATGGTTCTACAATAAGTTCAAACAAATGAAAACATAATCAAAATCCAACTACACTCAAAACCTTGAGATTTACCGAAATGCGAAGCGAGTAAGTTTCACGCCACAACGAAAGAATAAAAATTATTTTCACAAATGATCATGATGATGATTTTAAAACCATCACGCGCATGCATTTATCAACTGTGACAGAGGCCAAGGCTCAGATCATTATTCGAGATTTATTAATGAAATGTTTGAAGGAGTAATAATATAAAGAAAGAAAGACAGAGAGAGGACCCATTGGTGGCTAGTTCATAGAGTTTTCCGTGTGCGGAGAAAATGAGGAGGCCAATTTCAGCATCGCAAAGCACAGAGAGCTCTTTAGCCTTCTTCAGGAGCCCTGCTCGACGCTTGCAGAACGTCACCTGCCTGTGTACCGGGTTCTCTATCTTCTTCATCTGTATCTTCCCTCTTGCCATTTTTCTCTATTTCTTCTTCTTCTTTTTTTTTTTTTTTTTGATATATGTTTCCAAAAATAGAAAAGAATTTTCACCCCCAAGAAAATGAAAGGAAAAAAAAAAAAATTGTAAATTTGTTTGCAGAGCTTCTGCAAACAACCTCCCACTAGTTTGAACTAGCTTCGAGGTTGCCGCAATTTTTTCCAGCAGTATTCCTCAATACCTTAATTTTTCCATCGTTTTCCACCTTGTATATTTAAAGGCCTTTTGATTCCTTTTTGGGGAAATGATTCCAAAAAAAAAAAAAAAACCCTCAAAAGCAAAAGAAATTTTTTTAAAAAAAGTTAGGAATAAATAGTAGTACTACAACAATATATATATAGCACTAGCAGACAACTTTCAATTGCATTCCCAATATTCTCGCTTTTTTTTTTTTTTATAATTTAAATAAATTTATTCCTTCCTAGTTAGCGCTTGCCAGATTTAGTGCGTCCAATGTTTGAATGCAAAGCGAAGTTTATTTTAGTAATGATTGTACTTTTCATTAGTAAATGTAGTAAATTGTATCATTTCAATGCAATTTTCACTTTTTTTTAAAATATGAATTGTGTTATTCCATCTGTCACTTAAAAATAATCTGCTGTATAAAAAATGGTCCGAAATAGTGTCGTTTTAGAAAATTAATACAATCATTGTATTTTTCCAAGTACTTCTCATAGCATTTATTTATGCCACACCTATTTTATATAACAAAATAACATTTATTATAACAGAGTGATATATATATCTATTTATAACACTATAAAACATCAGATTAATTAAGTTATCAAGTTTATAAATTTGTGTGCAAAGCAAAAACATGAATACTCCGAATTCTTCATTTTGTATTTTCTTTGCCAATAGAAGATGAGCAAGATTTGTGTGCAAGTTCAAGCTTAAACGCAGCAGCAAGACCTGAAATCGGAGGTTTATCTTTTTCTAAAGCTTTAACAAACAGCTTCATACCGTTGGAGCTTTGATAATCGGACAAAGCTTTACACAAAAAACTTTGTAAATATGGAGTGATTCAAGCATTATGTGTACTGGGTTCATGCTCACTACAAGAATTGCCAGTTGAAGGGACAAACTTTAAAGGGACGGCTTTGTCGTCCCTTTTGTTGAGCAGAAGAAGAAGGAGCTGGACCAGATTCTCTCACCTGCAAATGAAGTCGATGAAGATAACAGTCCAAGAGGAAATAATTCTTTTAATATTTGTTTTTATTCATAATGGTATTTTATTGTATGTTAGGCTATTTTAGTCTATTTACCATTAGGGTTATTTTTAGGGTTAATCCCTTCCTATTTAAACACTGGTTATACAGTTAATGGAAAAAATACGGTTGCACAATTCTGTTTTTCTTGTGTTCCTCAATTCTTCATGGTATCGTAGAAATAAACCCTTAAGTCGCTTATTCCTCGCTTTCTCCACTTTCGCTATGCTATCATGGCAAAGGAATCTGGATTAACTATACAAAGAATTCCACCAATGCTCGAGTTTGATCTCTGTTAAACTCACCACGAATTTTTTACTTTGGAGATCACAGTGATTCCATTGATCAAGAGCCTTGGTATTTATCACCATGTCTCATCCGTGAACACCCTCCTAAGAAGATTAAGAATCGATCAAGAGAGATTGATAACCCCGAGTACTCGACCGGTGTATCAATGATGGTCTCTCTAACCTCATGGTCGCTAGCACCATGAAGGAAGAAATCATTAGCATGATTCATGAGGAAGAAGTGATCGCATATCAACTCGCAAAACTCGACTCAACAAACTCCTTCCTCATACAGTAGAGAGAGGCGAGGGAATCTCAAAAATATGTCACGGGCATAAGAAAAGGAAATAAAACAAAGGATGAATACTTACGAGAATTCAAATCCATCTGTGATAATCTAGCCGCTATCAAGAAACCAGTATCAGATATGGACAAGGTTTTCCAATTTGCTCATGGATTGGGGAATGAATATACAACTTTCCGTACTGCTATGTTGACTAAGGCTCCATACCCTACTTTTGCACAGTTTGTCATGGCTCTCCAGTATTATGAACAGCACTCCCTCGCACTCCAAAAACTACAGGAGAGGACAGTCACCGATCAGTTGCAAGCCTTCTTTACACAAAGAGGGCGTGGTAGAGGCAGAAGAGGTGCAGGTAGAAACCAATACAACTCCAGAGGCAGAGGGTTTGCACCTGCAGGCAGATCTGAGAATTCAGAAAGCAATCAGAAGAGTTTTGCACCACAGGAGCAAGATAGAAGAACTACACCGTAAAACAGTAAAGACAACCATCAAATACACCACTGGTTTGTCGATTTGTGGCAAATCCAACCATGCGCCATAGACTCGGGGCATAGGTTTGACTATGCTTATCAATCGTAGAGAGACTCGTAAGGCCTTTGTCGCACTCACAACATCGATCGATCGATACAAATTTCTTTGCGCACACCTGAGCTACTTCACACATGACAAATTCGTAAGGTAATCTAACATCCGCTAAAAATATGTTGGCTATGATAAAGTTTTTGTGGGAGATGGAACAGACTTGAGATCTCACACTGTAATGCAACAGCTTGGTAATTTACAACTAAAAGACGCTCATGTTGTGCCTGATTTAACTAAAAATTTGTTGTCTGCTGGAAAATTGACTACCGATAATCAATGCTCTTTGAATTTGATAAATATGGCTTTGTTGTTAAGACAAAAACAAGAAGGTCATAGCTCGTGGGCTAAAAAGTGGAAATCTATATGCCTTGGATCAAGGAGTTCGTGAAGCCCTAGCAGCAAAATGTGACAAGGAAAGCTACTTCCACCGTATGGCATCAAAGGTTGGGACATCCACACCGTAACTTGTTGACCAAGCTCAAGCAATCTGGAAAATTAATCTTAGTTCATGGGAAAATAAAGATGCAGACTATGCACAAGTCATTAATTAGAAAAAGTCAGAAAAATTTCTTTAATAAAAGTACCTTTGTTTCAAAATTTGCATTAGAAAAATTCATTGTGATTTGTAGGGACTCGCACTCTATTTTGTCTAATCGTAATTACAAGTACTATGTTGTGTTTATTGATGATTTTTCGAGATTTACTTGGCTATACCTTTGAGAAGAAAGTCGAATTTTTTGATGTTTTCATCTGTGTTTTAAATTGGTTGAAAATAAGGTGAACTAGTAAAATTAAGATATTCCAGTGGTGATGGTGGTGGAGAATTTAGCTCCACACCTTTCTCGATCATCTAAAGGATCGTGGTATTGACTTGAATATATCATGTCTTTATACACCGTAACAAAATGGTGTGGTGAGATGAAGCACAGCACATAGTAGAGACTGGTTTGACTCTAATGTTTGATGCAGGACACCTTGAATCTGTGGGGTTGAAGCTTTCAACACAAAGAAGGTACCTTTATTAACAAAGTTGCCTTTCACTGCCTTAAGGTTTGCAACCCCTACTACAAATTATACAAAAGGCATCCCGATTAAAGGGCTTAAGGGTGTTTGGATGTCAATGTTTTCCTTCATTGAGGAACCGCATAACATCAAAGTTTGCTAAAGAAGTTATCCTCAGTGTCTTCCTCGGGCTATAGCCCACCCACAAGTGGATATAGGTGTCTGCACCCTCTCTCTAAGAGAGTTTACATTTCAAGGCATGTTGTGTTCAATGAATGTGTTTTTCCTTTTAAAGGAATCACTACAAAGAACTACAGCATAATCGCTTTTGATATGTATGATTATCCGCATCATGAAGGAACATACAAAGCCAGCGCATCAAAATATACCAAATTCGATTGTTGCACCCCTAATATTACACATGCCGATTTTTCTCGATTCGATCCTGACAGAACCAACTTTTGATGACCGCACACAAGAACAAACAGATGATGATATGACTCAACAAAGAAGACACCGAGGCACCCCACTTGGAAATGCATAAATGATGTGCCTTTATCACCTAGTATGAACACGTAATCGATGCTCAACAAGGTCCATCTTCTTTCACAGACTGCCAGTGACACAGAGACCACCGCATACCTTCGTGATTACGTGGCTCTAGTTACACACACTTGTGCGTAACCAAAGAATTGGAAGGAGGCCTGTATGACCCTAATCGCGTAAAGCTATGGAGGAAGAAATGCAGTGCTCAGATCAAAATGATACTTGGGATCTAGTACCTAGACCTCGCCAATGCTAACATAATTGGGTCCAAATGGGTTTTTAAGATAAAACTACGTAACATGGAGATATTGAACGGCACAAGGCCAAAGTTAGTAGCTCAAGGGTATTCTCAAATGCCGTATTGATTTTGAGAGACTTATAGCCCAGCTTATTAAACCTACTACTATTAGATTGGTTATAGCCGTAATCGCTTTCACCGGGTTGGCATACGAGACAGCTTAGACATAAAAATGCTTTTCTACATGGAGCACTAAAGGAAACTGTTTTATGAAATGTTTTCTGTGGTTTATAGATCAACGATTTCCGTAACATGTGTGCTTTCAAAAATCCTTGTATTGGCTCAAACAAGCCCCTGTGGCTTGGTTTGATAGCTATCCCTATTTCTCGATGCACTTGGGTTTTATTTGCAAAGAAAGCGTATCCATCACTTTTTATTTTTCATCACCCAACGTTACATTGGTTCTCCTCATCTATGTGGATGATATAACGCTTACAGAAACCACAAACAATCCATTCACAACCTCATCAACAAACTTGGCAATCGAATTTGCAAATAAGGATCTAGGAATCTTCACTATTTCCTAGGCATGGAGATTAAACCCACGTAAGATGGCATTTTTCTTAGTCAAGCAAAGTATGCTAAGTCTATCCTAACCAAATCGTATGTTAAACAAAGGTTTCTACCTCCACTCCTCTTGCACTTAAAGTGCAATCACATCCGGATGATGCACTGTGGATCCTTACACATACCGGAGTCTAGTCGGGCCCTCCAATACCTAACATTTACTAGACCGACATTACACATGCAAGCTAATAAGGTGTGTCAACACTTTTCTAGTCCTACAAAGAGGGATTTTGCGTAAGGTTAAAAGGCTGCTACGTTATGTAAATGGAACTTCGATTATGGCTTACATTACCGGTCCAAATTCCTCCGTCTCTCAGATAGATGCTTTCGATGATGCCGATCGGGCCGGTTGTCCGTCACTCGACGCAAAGACCGTGGGTTCTCAGTCTCTTCGGGCACCAATTGTGTCTCTTGGTCCTCTAAAAAGCGTGCCACCGCCTCCGCATCCAAAGATCAAGCCGAATATCGGGCTATGGCGCCCACCACCGCCGAGCTTACATGGATTGCATATCCGCTTCGTGACTTGGGAGTCCGATTACCCCAACCTCCTCACTTCTTATGTGACAACCTTAGTGCGGTGTATCTCTCTGTCAATCCGCCTCTTCACTCCCGCTCAAGCATTTTGCTCTTGATTTCCACTTTGTTCGTGGAAAAGGTTGTCACAAACAAATTGACACCCGACATGTCTCTTCCTCTTCCAATTTGGCGATATCTTCACTAAGGCCCTTCCTAAGGCACTGCTCACCATTCGCACTAATCTTCGTGTCCCGCCCCTCTTCCCACGCGATTGAGGGGGATGTTGAGCGTAAGAATAGAAGAGCCGACCGCATTCTCTCACCCGCAAATGAAGTCGATGAAGATAATAAATCAAGAGGAAATAATTCTTTTAATATTTGTTTTTATTCATAATGGTATTTTATTGTATGTTAGGCTATTTTAGTCTATTTACCATTAGTGGTTATTTTTGTGGTTAATCCTTCCTATTTAAACACCGTTATACAGCTTAATGGAAAAATACGGTTGCACAATTCTGCTTTTCTTGTGTTCCTCAATTCTTCACCTTTAAATATCTTTATTGCGCATTTACAAATCGCCCTTCTAAATGAATTCAAAATAATCAAAGTTTTGGGCTAATTTTTAGAGGGAATTTTAAAGTGACGACAATATCGTCCCAATAAATAAAATATTAACCCCGCCGCGCTACCTGATTTCCACGCTGACATGACTTATTTAAAAGGGCTTACAATGTCGCCCCATTAAACATTTTTCCAAAAATAATATATTATGTACAATAAATTATAAAACATTATTTGTAGGACGACAATTGTCGCCCCTTAAAAGGAGATTAAATTTTTTTTTAAAATATAAAACGCTGTGTTAATTAATAAGATTCGCTTTTTTTTATAAAATTATTTGTTTAAAGCCGGACGACATTGTCGCCCATTAAACTTTTTTCGTAAAATAATATGTTATGTACAAGAATTATAAATAGGTTTGTAGGACGGCAATTGTCGTCCCTTAAAAGGAGATTAATTTTTTTTTAATATAAAACATTGTGTTAATAAATAAGATTCAGTTTTTTTTTATAAAATTCTAATATACATATTCTAATAAACATTGCGTTAAAATATAAAATTCATTATTTTTTATAAAAATTCCTTTATCGAATGATTTTACAGGTGATTCTGATAATACTCTCTACTATAAATTGTCAGTTCGTTATCGAGGGATTGATTTGAATCTCGGTTCAGAATAAGCGATTGATCTCAATCCCGACATCCGTTATCGATTAAGTGATTTCAGACCGATATCTTTCCTTACAAATCATTCGTATAGTACTATCTACTATAGATCGTCATGTCGTTATCGAGCGATTGACTTGAATCTCGGGGATTGTCACCAATCGATTGATCTCAATCCCGAGATCCGTTATCGATTAAGCGATTTCAAACCGATATCTTTCCTTACAGATCATTCGTATAGTACTTTCTACTATAGATCGTCATGTCGTTATCGAGCGATTGACTTGAATCTCGGGGTTTGTCACCGAGCGATTGATCTCAATCCCGAGATCCGTTATCGATTAAGCGATATCAAACCGATATCTTTCCTTACAGATCATTCTGATAGTACTATCTGCTATAGATCGTCAGTTTGTTATCGAGCGATTGATTTGAATCTCGGGGTTTGTTAACGAGCAATTGATCTCAATCCCGAGATCCGATATCGATTAAGAGATATCAAACTGATATCTTTCCTTACAGATCATTCTAATAGTACTATCTACTATAGATTGTCAGTTCGTTATCGAGCGATTGATTTGAATCTCGGGGTTTGTCACCGAGCGATTGATCTCAATCCCGAGATCCGTTATCGATTAAGTGATTTGATATCTTTCTTTATAGATCATTCTGATAATGTCCAGTTTGACAGTACATACGACTAGAGACATTTAAGTATCAAACCTTTTAAAGTGAGTCGAGATCTCATCAACCATAATCACTATCATGGTTTCTCTTTCATAGTTTGACACTAAGCACGTTATCATATATACAATCACAAATTGGTTCATATAAGTGAACAGAATATATAATAACAGAAAAGCCATTTATCATATGTATAAACATAAAGAAATAATAGAAATGATCCGACCCGGTCAGATCCGGACCAACCCGATTGGGTTTCGACACTATTTCAACAAAGAGCCTCATGGATCGCCGTTTCTAGCTTGGCCATGGAAACCATGAATGAATAAAAGTCGTAAGTCTTGAGGCGAATCCAAGCTTTTGAATGAATGCCACAACGCATTTCGCAAAGGCGCTTTTAGAATAAGTCATTGCTTAGAATCCTTTCCCTCTAATACCCAATGCTTGGCATGTCTGCAATACGGACATTGAAGTACCCCTCCTTCCATACCTTGATAGAAGAAATACTTTCAACAAAAAGGTGGGTCTCTACTCCAATGTCCTTCCCACATCGACGTGAGAAGTAAAACCAGCCCGAAGAATGACCAGACTTTTTTATGCTAAAGAAATCTCTAGAGAGAGGAACTGTAAATTCATGTTTATTAATCTACATAAGACAACAAAACTTATGATGGTCTAATCCCATTAGGGGTGACTTGGGCTAAGCCAAGACTGTAATGAGTTAAGAGGTGGAAATTGGCTGGAATAATGGAAAAACAAAGACCAACAATGAACTGGTGGGTATATATAGTACAAAAACAATCATAGAAATTATTGTCTCTTTGCCCAAGAGAGGGAAGGATAGACATGAAAACTTCGGGATTTAACCAATGATCATGGCATGCCTTCGTCACATTCTCTTGTCGAGAGAACAAATTGGGATGTCCTCTACATTGGTCGCTCTCCAAATTCAGAGCGTAAGACCTGGCTTGTTTCTTTTCTCTTATTGAGATCAACCGATTGACCGGAACCATCTCGGCGACACTTCTTGGGAGACCTCATCCGTAGGATACCCCATGATCTAGACTCAAAACGAGCAAGAGATGCATGAGCTCCGCCCTAGCCCCTTTGAAAACCTCTCTACTAATGTCATCATCAAAGCGAGGAACGGGAAGTGATAATCGCCCCATTTATTACCCTCATGATTAATAAAAGCACTTTGTTTATTTATTATACCAATTAGTGATATTGGGTATATGATAACGCTTCTTAATATTAAATCGTGATAGAAAAACCATGATAGTGATTATGGTTGATGAGATCTCTAATCACTTTACCAAGTTTGATACTTAAATGTCTCTGTGATGATTGTCGTTGAATGGGCTTTGACCAAAGGCAAACAGACTAGCACGTATTAGATGTCTTCGCCTTTAAGTAAGTGGATAGATCTCGCTCTATCAAAGTGTAAAGACACTTGGACTCAGACGTGGACGTGTATTGAGAATGCGCACATTAGACTAACCCACTTACATTGTTAAGTTTCACACTATGTGACGGTTTGTGTAATTATCCTTAGGACCGAGTCTACATGGCATCACGGTGTGGATTGTCATGCTTTGACACTATTGAGGTTTCTCTTAGCCATGGGGCGATCATGCGGTAGTGAATGGGTGTGATATTGAAGCATTTGGAGTATACATGTAAGGTCGCTCAGAATCGCAGACTCCTAAGAGTAGGAGGAAATATCCGAAAGGGCCTTCCCATAAGGAATGTCTAGTTCTTGTGAATCTTTGCAAAGTAGAGTAAATGAGTTATTCTAAGAGAGCCTGATATCCAGATTATGGGATACGATCAAGATACGATCATATGGATAATACTACAAATGATAGGATTCTATTTACACGCTAACCGAAAGCACATGAAAGGTAGTAGTCATTGCGTGATTGACTCTACCGATGATCGGGGGTCACGGACGTGTTTCTAGACGTTGTCCATGATCGTTAAATGTGAAGGGAATTTTCGTAAATTGCACCTTATGTCAACGGCCAACATATTCGGAAGCCTATCGAGTCACACATATATGAATGTCGAGTCGAATTAAAATGTGGTTATAGTTGACGACCAAATAAGGAAGGTTTATCTCGAGACTATAAAGGTTATAGTGGTAAATTAATATGATGCTATTTATTTGTTATGAATAAATTAAATACAAGATATTAATTATATTATTGATTAAAACATATTCCGGAAGCCAATAAATTGGCAAAAGGGGCGCAGGTCACAAGGGTATTGGATACACTTGGATTGTGCAATTTAATTAATAAGATTACCATAATATTAATATTGGATGTTAATTGATTTTTGGAAAATAGATTTATGGTAATAATATAAATATATTCAATATAAGATATTGACAATATTTAGTTTTTATTTAATATAAGATATTAAAATAAACGAGATAAATCAATTATGGAGATTTTTCTTATTTTATTAGGAGAAGGTTTTTCTCTCTCATCAATTTAGTATAAGCTAATCACAATCAATTTAGGAGAAGAGAGGGGCTCCCCAATGCCTTATAAATATGAGGGCTTGGCTAGCTCTTTAACACACCATTATAGAGGGCTTCTTAGAGAGAGTATTGTGAAGGAGAAAAAGGTCGATCTAGCAGTCGAATTTTTCTAATAGCAACCCGGGAGGATTCCGGTGAGGCGTTCGTGTGGATAACTGATAGAGGCTGGACGCTTGGACGGCTTACGCGCATCTACTTCTACCGGATGGTCAAAGCTTCGATCTTTAAGATCAAGAGAGGTATAATCTTTGTCCTCCTTGTTATATGTTTATTGTTTAAACGGGTCGATCCTTGGATCGGAAATCAATTTTTTTATTTTCCATCAAGCGCTACTCGCTTGATTTTACTAACAAATCAAATAGTGAAAGTTACAACAAATTTGAAAGCAATGTTATACGGAAAAAATCTAGGCATGGGAGTCCGATCTTGTTTCGACACCTCGAGTCGTCGTCCCAAGCATGCGAGGTTGGCGTGAGGCTTCGATACAAGAAGGTACTTAGCCACACAAGAACCACCCATGCCTGGAACTCTTTCACTGCACGAATACATCGTATCCGCACTTAGCGATATAAGTCTTGATGGGCCAAACTATCAATAAGAAGCTCAGAAAATGGACCTTACAATCATCTACCCCCGAACGTAGCTAGCCCTCACGGCGTAACCTAGTAGCCGTGTCGTGATCCGATAAAGTCGTAAGAAGCTTGGTAGTATAACGATCTTGAACATAGGCCTCCTTAATTCGAGCAGGAAGGCTTGGACGGTCGCTTCCAGCCGGGACAGCCCAATCGGATTCGGTAATGGCTTGATCCACCACCCTCCCTTTCTAGGTGCTCATCCATAAAGGATTGGAAGCGCCAAAGGTAGTTTGAATTTAAATCCTCAAACTCCCTAGCTTGATCTAAGAGTCGCTTCTCGAGCTCGGCTATCCTTTCATCCTTGGACTTTAGATCGAAGTCCTCTGGTCGTGCTTAATAGATGAACGAGCAAGCCGGGCGGTAGATTTCATCAACAACAGCACTTCAGACACAAACAAATTGAGATAAGGAATCTTTGACAATAAAAAGATACAAGAGATAGAGCTTACGTGTCTTATGGCCTCAAAACCTGCCTCAAGCAGCTCCAGGCCAGACAAGAGAAGAAGCTCCTCTTGTGCCGCAGGTTCAGACTCTCGAAACACAGATGGAGGTAGCGAGCTAGGAGTGGCCCCAGTTCCCCCCTCTCGCTGCGCTTCTTCCGTTGAAGGCTTGGGGCATCTTGAGCTCCCGCTGGAAAGATGTCTTGTCCTTACTTCTATCAAAAGAACCAGCTTGTTGAACCTGGCCCGTATTTGGTCCCGCTTACTTTTCGGTCTCTCATTGGCATCGATATGCTCCGTCCGATGGCAAGAGGACCTTCGGATAAGGGGCATCTCCAGCCCTCCTCCTCATCATCTTGTACTGCAGAGCTTCAAGAAGTGTTTAGGGTGAATTTATAGTGTTTTTAACGATATGTTTTATATCAATTTCCCCATATGTGGATGTTTTTCATAGAAATCGAGCTTTATAATTGAAATATTGAGCAAGTGGTGTTTTCAATAGTTAAATTGCAAAACGAAATTAATTATGTGCTTAAATTGTGATTTTATATTATTTTGGAGTTATGTTATGCTTTGGTATGTTTTATTTATCTTTTAGATACATGTTCTCGAGCTAAAAGAGGATTAGAAGAGGTCGCAATCGGATTTTCCATGAAGAGAAGAGATAAGGATGAGAAGGAAAGGATAAAGATGAAGAAATCGCCTTCCAGGCATGATGGACGCTCGCTCATGTGTCGTCCCACTATGGACGGGCGCCCATTAAATCAAATCAAGCGCCCAGGAGGAGGAAGAATTGATTCGTAGTCTTATGATTTTTGGCCGAATCAAGCGTCTATGTTTGCATAGGACGTAAGGCCCAACCTCACCGCCCGACTCGTTAAATTTTACACGCTCCTGGACGGGCGTCTACCCTTCTGGACGGGCGTCCGTCCGCCAACTTAGCCCTGGCCGACTTAAAACTCTATAAAAGCAAATGCGCCCAACCCTAAAAGATATCAAAAATTCTTCATACACCAAATACTACTCAAAGAAACCGCACTTCCGAGAGCCTAAGGCCGGGTCACCCGAGCCTTGTGCTCGGGTGATCCGGGTTAGATTAGATGTTTTATTTTCGCTTGTTGATTCATGAGATCATCCATTGTACCAAACTATGTGAGTTCATCTTTTAATTTATTCAATCCTTTGTTTATTTTCGTGATCTTTGATTTGTTTTGTATCTTTCTATGATTTATGATGCTATTGTGTGACTAGATCGAGAGATTGGTTGCTAATTGTTGTCTAACGTAGATGAGAATCGTTGTTAGGCTAGATCACCATAGAAAGATAGGATCCTTAATCGTTAATTCATGACAAATTAATTGGTTAATTATCTAGGTTGCTAGATTCTAAAATACGAGAGTTAACTTGAATCTACACCTTCGTTTTGTATGGAAATTGGTCTCAACATTCGAGAGAGGAGAGATCGATAATTGAATTCACTAAGAGATTAGGAGTTCATAGCTTGAGAAACGGATTCACTAAGAGATTAGGAGTTTGTATCTCGTGTAAAGGTGAAACCACAATATCGAATTAAAATCATGAGATGAACTTGGATTGAAATCACTTGGTTTGTATATTGGTTGATTCCATGTATCTTTCTTCTATGTTTTTCTTAGTTGTTATAGCTTAGATTTATTTTATCTGTTCTATGTGTTTATATGTTTGTTCTTTCGTTTATTTGTTTTCATAAGTAACAATTGAAAGGAATTAATAAAACTAGATTCAACAACCCAATTCCTCATGTGGATCGGCCACTTACTTATCCCGCTTTACTAGCAATTACCCGGTATTCGGCCGGTTAGGAGTTAGTTTTGCATATAGGTTAGGGTTTATAAATTGTTTTTGTTTAATGATGCAAAACCATCCAAACAAGAAGAAACCTCGACAACAGGAACAGCCGAGCCTCTTCCAGGGGAATGAGGCCCCATCAAGGCATTGTCCTCCAGCTCAGATAGTAAACGAGTTGTGTTGGCATCAAGAGAGGACCCCATATATATATGTTTAATATATACATATGAATATTTATAAATATTTATATGTTTAATATATAAATATTTATAAATATTCATATGTATATATATATATATACATATATATATATATATATATACACATATATATATATATATACATATATATATATATATATACATATATATATATATATATATTGGAAACAAATGTGCACAAGCGACAGTCGGGATGCATAGGGGTTGGGGCCGGCCTCGGCCAATCAAGCAGCAATGATTAGCTCAGAAGAAAGCTCACGGAACCTCATGACAATCCCAACTGCTCAAACAAATTTCTACGGAGGCAGAATCTAGAATGGTCGGACACTGTCCTTTGCAGAGAACTTGTCTTCCAAATACCACGGCCAAGATCTCCTCCGTCTCTAACATAGAAGAAGCGACCTCCCATTCTTTATATGTTGGGCCGTCGGCAAGTATTTCCTTTACCCCCGACCGACGGGGAAAGTGGTACCATCCTTTAAGCCCCGGACTCTGAGCAATGTGGTAAAAAACTCGGTAGAGGCCTACCGAGAAACGGACTTCAACCACCCAACAGAAAATGACAAAACCTATCATGCTCCTAATCCCTGATGGGGCTACTTGAGCTGCACCTATCCCATAATTCCGCAACATGGACGAGAATGCCGGACACAAAGGTAACCTCAGGCCGGCCTTTAGCTGGGCCACGTAGATGGCAAAATACCCATTAGTGAGGTCAGCGACGCGTGCATGCACGTGGATCGACAGAAGCAAGGCCGCAAATTCCTCCATTTTACCTCAGATTTGTGAAGATGTACTCCATAATGCTTTTGAGTCGAACCGAACCTACCCCATGTCCACCCGTGATATCGTGAGTATCCTGTTGAGCCTTAAGCCTCCGGGAGGAGGCATATACACTCTACGAAGGACGGGAAGAAGGCTTACGGGCACCGGTTGCGGAGGGACCCAAGGAATTTCTTCAAAAACCACCGGCCTAGTCCAAGACTCCCTTGTGATAGCTTCGGTCCTAGGCGAAAATGGTTCATCTCCAGATGAAGCGGAAGTAAGTGATCCCCTTATTAACAAATAGCACCAGAAGAAGAAGGGGTTGCGACGGATCTCTGCAACGGAATAACGCAGCCACGAGACCATTAGTGAAATGACGGTTGACAAGACGGGTTATAAACCCTCCAAACTTGCCTTGAAAATCGTCCCAATTCAAACAAGTGGGCAACGACACCTCGAATCCCGTAACAGTTATAATTGTGTCATAACGATAGCCTTGCCACGTGGCACTAAAAATTCAAAAAACTACAAGTCTGGATGACCGAGCCGAGCCACAATTTAGGCAGATCCGAGCTGAATTCAGGAGCTTAGCTGAATCTGGGAGGCTTATGACAGAGGTCGGACCAACACCTCTCCACGTGTCATCCCCACGGTCGCCCAACGATAAGTGGAGCCAAGAAGTGAATACCTTAGGGACCAAGAGCCCCAAGAATCTGAAATGAACTCCGCCCGGCTATTCTCCAACCTTGGCGGGTCGGCCTAGGCGTACAAGAACCCTTGCATCTCTACTTGGACCTATATTCGGCCCAATCTTCCTCGTGCTTATAAAAATCGGGTAAATGCGGAAAGAATCTTTAGCCATAAAGGCTCTGATCCTGGCATTCAAAATATGTCCGTAATTATCTCATAAAATCAAGGAGATCAAATTGTCATTATCTCTTCCTTAGGAACACGAAATTGGGTCCAATATGGACACGCTACGCCAAGAATGCTAGGGTACAAGCCCTCTCTATATAAACAATCTCTAAAGAACTACAGAGACTTGATTCCAATACACACACATTGGATACGTAGGCAGCTTGAGATTCAATTTTTCAAGTGCAAATCTAAACCACCACAAAAATGCCCCCGCTTCACCTCTTTTCGTGGTTCCGCTGTTGGAGAAAAAGCCCTTTTGAAGGGTTGAATAGTCAACTTTAGCGCGATTTACGGATAGACTCCGATGTATGTCATCGAGTTAATGATATCATTAAATACTCCATACGGAGTAGTTGATGATGGGCTTTTGAATCACTCGATTCGGATATCGGGTGAATGAGAAATTAATGCCTAAAGTTGGTTGAAAATGTGGTGAGATAAGAGTTGAAGGAGTACCTCAACTCAATATCCCACATTGGAAAGATGGGAGACTTGAGCTCCATATATAAGGGCTAGTGTATGCTCTTATAAATGTGCCCTAAGGGGCAAGGCACTTTTGTGCAGGAGGGAGGACTTAGATTATTCCACACGCGCTGCAAGCCAAGCGCGCCATTGTCCGTCCGCTCGGCTCGTGCTCGAGCTCGGCTCGGTTCGGGTGTTACTATTAATTTTTGGACAAAATTTCTTTATGAAATTAACTATAAAATTAATTTTGGAATGTGATTGTGTAATTCGACCAATCGAAATTCATTGAGTCATTCGACCAATCGAATTCGTAGATGCGCCATCCGACCAATCACAAGTGTGGAATTGATTTTCTAAAATTGCTTAATTAATTTCAAATTTTTAAATAAAATTAAGCATAATTTGAATTAGTAACTTTTCCAAGGGGAAAAGTTTTGTGACGTGTTCGCCAATCGATTTAAGCATTGGCTCATCCTTCCACTATATAAACAACCCTATGGATGAAAGTTTATTCATTCAGTTTTCTCTTGTCTTTTCCACCACAAAGGTAGTGTCATATAGATCTAGTCATTCATGTAGATCTAGATATTGAGTCGAAGAGAAGTCGGGGCATTCAGTAAGTTCGCCGGAGCTCGGATTTTTGAAGTGCCTCTAAATCCGAGACGTAAAGCCGTTGTATCTTGGGAGACATTTGCTACTACCGTGGGCACCATACCTGAGCAATTGTCTTAAGGAAAGAGTAGAATTACTCACCTCGGTTTGTCTTAGTCCTTTATTTTATGCATCATAATTTTCTTACTCGTTGTTTGAGTTAGATTTGCACGTAATATTGAGATTGTTAGATCTGCTAGATAATATGAATTGTTCTATTCACATGATTTATTTTCTTGATTAATATTCCGTAATTTAATCCGTAAATTACGGATCTGTTCCCTAAACCACTACACACACGATACACTATCCCAACACCGCCTTGAACAAATTATCACTCAAAGGAAGGAAACTCCGGATTTAATACCCGACGATTTCCAGCATTGTCATCAATCATCCGGACAACATCAATCCGGACGATTTTCATTATCGTAAAATTACTAATGTTGTTCAGATTCTAATTTAAGTGTCTACTTGTAGCATCATTAAAATAAAAAAAAGAAAAAAAAAAACAGAAAAACAAACTAGTGGATCTTAGATCGGCAATCATGGAGAAATAGCTTTTTTTTAGGTTACACGACGACCATCACAATTGATAAAAAGGGTTTGTGTGAGGCTGTTGATAGCTTGAAAACTGCTTTTTCATGTGCATCCCAAATATTCATCACCCAATCAACTTCCAGCCTTGAGGTTGCTTTTGAACGCCCATCTTTTACTTTTGTCTTATAAATTAAATCTCGTCTTTTGTTTTGTGTAGAGGTCCTATTTTCCCTCTGAAAAAGGTGCACTTTGTGTAGCCGTACACAACGAGATTCATGTTATACAACTTTGGAAAATTCTGATATGAGCTGTGCCCCATCTGACATTTTATGTTTCAAGTATCCCGTGAAAATTTCTACAAGCTGAACCTGGTGTATAGAAATTTATACGGTCTCAACACAAAGGCAGTATAAATACTAAACATTGTATTCATATAAAACCCGTATAATCAAACGGTAGGTTTCAAGCACCCAAGCTAAGAGTCATGAGTTTGTCTTTTATACCAAAGAACTGAAACAGATCCTCATTTATGGGGTTCAAACATCCTCTCTTCAATTTATGGTCCAGTCTGCCCTAAAAACCCAAGTTCCTTTTCACCTGAGCTATGTTCTGGGGATATGTATGAATAAAATTCTATAGAGTATATGAGTATGGGGATTCGTATTAATCACTTAAACTTTGCGAAGAAGAAAAATCTACCTAAAAAATGAGGAGTAATGATAAAAAGATTAATCATTGTGACACTACTAAATGACAAATTGAACATTTTGCAACGCTGATCATGATGTGAACTATCATTATCAACGATACAGAGATTATATTATGTCACACCGATTGTCTTTTCTAAAAAATAGTAGTACAACTATTAGGAAGATAGACACACATGAAAGTAACTAATATGTGTCAACAATTCGTTTGTGTTGAGACACCAACCCATTTTACAATATTTTTTCTCATCTACCAACCCTCAATCATCAAACACCTGATCATGTTCTTCTTCCATGGCATTCATAATTTAAATGAGAACCGTGAAATTTGAAGCATACACACATGTGAGCAAATTTGAAGCGTTGGCGAAATCGTGAATTTTCTTGAGTGGTCTTGGTTTTACTAATATACATATCCTGAAAAAAATCTCAATACTAAAGAATTACATTCATCGTGCATCAAGATTCTGAACGTGATTAGATTTAGATGGTATATACGAGAAAAAAAAATGTTGATTTAAAAAGTCGAAGGTAAAAGGAATAAAATATTAGATTTAGATCATTATAAGTTAAGGAAAAATGCTATAAGATTTCAGCCAGTATAATTGTACAGAAAAATGTCTTAGGTAAAAGGAAAAAAATATTAGATTTAGATCGTATAATGTAAGGAAAAAATATTATAAGATTTTCGAGAGTATAATGTACCAAATTGATTAGATTTAGATGATATAACGTAGAAAAAATAATGTGATCTAAAAAGTCTAAGGTAAAGGGAGAAAATATTAGATTTAGATCGTATAAAGTAAGGAAAAAATGCTATAAATATTTCAATCAGATATAAGGTACCAAAAAAGGCATGTGTCTTGTCTTGAACCCACGCACTACGGGATATGTAAAGCAAAATAGACAGATCTAATACACTAGGCCACTATAGCATTGTTTTGAAATTTAGAAGAACTAAGTACATATACTAATAATAACACTATTTCAATTATAAAACAATATTTTTTTTTTGTTTTTTTTTTTTCAAATTTGGGGGTGGTCTTGAGACCACCCCACGTATAGGGTGGGTCCGCCCCTGGTGCTGGGAATGCGGTGCACCTCATCGCGTCTGGTGTTAAGGATGATTTTATACGATTTATAAGGCTATATTCTATGTTAATTTCCCCCATATTTGTACGAGTTTGCATAAGAAACGAGTATTTAATGGAGATATTGAGCGAATGATATTTTAAAAGGGTTGATCGCAAAATAGGTTGTTTTTGGTGTTTTAATTATGTTTTTATGATTATTTGGACATTATTACATTTTTAAGCGATGTTCTTATGTGTTATAGATGCATGGTTGAGGTTCAAAAGATGATCAAAAGTTGATTAAGTTCGAGCTAATTGATGATATAAGAGATAATGAAGGAATGGGATAGAGATAAAAGAGATAAAGATCAAGAAATCAAAATTCGATCATAATGGACTTAACGTTCGAACCTTGAATCAAGCGTCCAGAGTGGACGGGCGTCTGCCAGAGTGAACAGCGTCGTAAGAGGAAAAGTGATTCGAGAGTTTGGGCGCCGGAGTGGGCGCCGGTGGACGAGCGCCTCGATCATGACTCGCCCGATTTGAAGTTCATATGAAGAGTGGACGGGCGTTCACCCATTCCAGACGGGCGTCCACCACGCCATGATGAAACCGACCTAGTTTTCTATATAAAGCAAATGCTTTCTCCACAGATACATCATATATTCGAACCCTAAAACCTAGGCAAATTATGCTGCGCTTTTACTTAGTTTTTACTCAAATTTTATGCTTTTAAATCTCTAGATTAGATCTTTCAATTTATGTATTTTATTCAAGCAATTCAAGCCTTCAAGAAGATGCTAAGAGGCTAAACCTCTTTGAACAAGCGTTGTGAAGCCGTCCAATTCAACAGCTTGATTTCTAGTTCGTGATTATTTTGTGAGTCCTATTTCAAGTTCGTTTCTTTTGTCATGTTTTGTATGTTTTATTGCATGTTTAATCGAAAGATGCTTGCTTTGATGATTGTTTATATGATGAGAGTCATGTCAACCTTAGATCACCATGATAAAAGATTGGATCTTTGATCTAAATAAAACGAAAGTTATTAGATTGATTTTCTAGATTAGAAGTCGGAAGATTTCACGCCTAGGTTAGAAAGACGTAATCTTTAACATCGAAAGATAAAAGATTAGAAAACGAACTTGTCTATGAGAGTAGGAGTTTATGCCTTCGATTAGGTGAATCACGACTTGAATAGAGATCACGAAATAATCCGAATTAGAACTGAATGTTGATAGGATAGGTGGATCAATTGCTTGTTCGTTCGTTATACTTGATTTAATCCCTTGAAACTTGAATTGTTTAGCTTTAGTTTACTTTTTCTGCACTTTAGTTTAGTTTAGTTTATCGCTTTCAATCTTCCCTAGCATTGGATTAATCTCCTCTGTCTAGTTACTTTTATGCAATATTTGTTTAGGTTAGCTCTTCGTTTAGGTTAGTTTTCGTGACAATAATTAGTTAAAAACAAAAGCTAGGGTTCACAATATCTAGTTCCCGTAAGATCGACCCGCACTAGCCTCCATACTACGATCCTTGCACTTGAGGTTAACCGGTTTATTACTTGTTGTTTTGTATTGATAAAATCCGGGACATCTGTGTGTAGTAAAGAATCATATGTTGCACATATTGGTGCAAGTGATCATCGTGATCCTTCGTGCCATCATTGGGCTCTATCTTTGGCATCTTGAGCATAGCGGTCTTGGGTAATGCTCTATTTTTGCTGTGGATGGTGATGTGATACAACTCAACCTAGAGTTGATCTACCTCGCTTTTAGGCAGACCTTGTTGAACACATGATGAGAAGAGCTCTCATCTTTTTTCCTTGCCGATTTTGCTTGGTGCTTCATATAGAGACTTCCTATCTTTCGTATAATCTGTTGCTCTTTCTCTTTTTGGACGTGTTCAGACCTCGTGTGTATTCCTTTTTCTAGCTTTTCTATAAGAGAAGTAAACATCTCCGGATGATCACCTCTTAGTCATTGGGCGATTTTGAGCATAGCTTGAGCAATTTTAGTCCGCTCAGAGTCCTGTCTCTTGGGTTGGATGTTCTTGTTTCACCCTGCAGCTGGGTGAGCATTAGTTTCTCGCTTTCTTTGATATGAGTATGTTTTTGGTAATGATTGTTCTTGCAAACACAAGATTTAGAAAGACATTCCTTCTAATGTAAAATGATGATACTATATACCTTCACCAAATAATACATGTTAGGGATCCGTGATTGGACCTCTAAAGGATGATCCAATTAGTTAATTGATGAATTTCTTGATGAAAAATGGTTGTTCCAGTTCATGACTATAGAAAATATATGCTCAAACGCATATAAGAGGAGGACCTCATCCTCAAAACCGGGGTTGTAAGATGAGGAAGTCTATCTCTTAATATGGTATGTGAAACAATTACTGATTGCCCAATGTGGGACTCTTTAATGTGACCCCATCAAGTGTGGACTATATAAAGAGCACTCGCCACATGGCACACAAGGCATATAAAAGGCACTATGAGGCCAACAAAAGACCCAACACTTGCATGTAGATGGTTGTAATACCATGTTGTAACTTGGTATATTCAACCAAGTAAACTAGCGGAAACAGAAAACAAAAGGAAAGTAAAGGAATTATTATTTATCAAAACAATAATCAAGTAAAGTTACATAATGTTGATGGTGGAGTATTTGTAAATGACACTCCCTCAATCGGTTTCAAACTGTTGTATATACTAAGGTAGTTACAACAGAAAAGGAATCTAGAAGTTGTATTTTGATGAATCATATTCAAATTATTTCATTTCAGTTGATCATCTTAACTTTTTTTCAACTGCTATGTCTTCTTAGCTAAATGATCTCAGTTGTTCACCTCAGCTGATTATACGACCTTAGCTATACTTGCTAGCTGGTCTGTATGATCTCAATTGGTTAGTTTCCAGAACACGTATTTAATCACTCATTCATCCACTTCATATATGTTAACATCCCCTCTAGGTAAGAATGGTGAGTGAAGCCGCTTGCACATCCTGCTTGTATCCAACACTCCTTAATCCACTTGAATTTGGCAGGAAATTATTTGAAACACCAATCTGATCTAACAAATAACTAAAGGTGGGTGCATCCAAAGCCTATGTGAGAATTTCAGCCAGTTTCTCTTTTGTGTTAACCACCATGAGTTAGATTAAACTAGCTTTGACTTTGTCCCTGACCACATTATAATCAACCTCAATATGCTTGGTCCTCTCATGGAAGACATGATTGTGTACAATATGAATTGCACTGCCATTGTCACAAAATAAGTTAGCTGGGATCTGAACTAGATTCTTCAAATCTTGAAAAATGCATAACAACCAACGAATCTCACAGGTTGAATCGGCCATAGACCTGTATTCAGCTTCTGATGAACTTCTAGAAATGGTTGTTTTTTTATTGGCTTTCAAAAAGATGGGAGCATCCCACAGAAACATCATATAGCCTGAAATATACCTCTTTGTCTCAGGACATCCTGCCCAATCAGTGTTAGTTTATCCTTTTAAAGTTAGTTTGTTGTCAACTATAAATAAAATCCCTTGACCTGAATTGCCTTTCAAATATCTCAAAAGTCCGGAGCCGCTTCTCGTGTGATTTTCATTGGAGTATCTAGAAATTGATCGTGTTGTTGAACCGCAAATGCTATTTCGGTATGGTAAATGTGAGATAGATCAACTTGCCAACCAATGACCTATATGCAAGAGTTGTCATCCAAAGAGCCATCAATCCCCATGCTACAATATTTGTTTGGATTCTATTGGATTTTTCACAGTTCTCGCACCTAAAAATCATAATCTTGCAAATGTATTCGAGTATGCTTCCTTTGTGAAATAGAGACGCCATTAGGAGTTTTGGTAGCTTCAATGGCAAAAAAAATATCTGAGTTTGCCAAGATCCTTGAATGTAAATTGGTTGTGTAAATAATCTTTGACTTGTTGAATGGTGTTCAAATCAGAACTGGCTGCTATAATATCATCTACATAAACCAGTAAGGAAATGAAAGACTGGCTAGACCCTTTTGTAAACAATCTATGATCATGCTTGGATTGAACAAATCCATGACTTTCTAGACCTTCAGTTTGCAATTCTATTATCCGTTGGCTTGTTTCAGTCTATATAATGACTTGGTTAATCTATAGACTTGTTTTGGTTTGTCAGACTTAAACGTGGGGTAGTTGTATGTATACCTCTTCATTCAAAACCTCAAGGAGAAAGGCAGTGTTGACATCAATCTGATGAAGATGCCAGTATTGTGCTGCTGCAAATGCTAATAAAGTTCTTACTGTTGTAATCTTCACTACTGGAGAAAATGTCTCTTGATATTAAATGTTATAGGTTTGAGTGTAGCCCTTTGCTACCAACCTTGCCTTGTATCACTGTATAGATCCATCAGGGTTGTATTTTATTTTACAGACCACTTACATCCAATAGGCTTCTTGCTAAGGGTAAAGTGACAATCTCCCAAAATTTTGTGGTTTGCAATGCCTCAATCTCTTTTTGCGTTGTTTCCTTCCTCTCCTCATGCTTAATGTCTTAATCCTTTGTCTTTAATTGTATTGGTGACTTCATCAATGGCACATACATATTTGGCATATTCAGCTAATAACCTATCCGGATGCATAACTTGATTCTCACGGTGAAGAGTCTCGAACATCATGAACAAAGTTGTGTTAGTAATCTGTGGATTTCTAGTTATGGTTGATCTTTTGAGCTAAGGCTTTGAGATTTCCTTGATCTCGCATATGACCTTTTAGGTGGTCGGTCAAAGATCGGTAACTCCTAAATCCTCTCGCCAGGCACTAGCATTGGCATATCAATAGTGCATCCTGCTTTCCCCAAAGCCTACTTGAATAAATGGGAATAAGTCTCATGAAATTTGATATTTCTAGCAACAAAGATATATTTGTTGGTGATCCAAGAGAATGACCCTTTTGAAGTGTTTGGATTACCAAGATATACACAAACTCTACATCCGGAATCGAACTTTGTTCCAAATCATTTGAAGAGTGCATGAGAAACCAGACAACCAAAAACCTTAAAACACACTATAATTAGGTTTAGAACCTTGTAACACTTCATAAGGACTTTTCTCTTTCAATAAAGGCGTTGGTGTTATATTAATTAGCTTCACAACATGCAACAAACAATATCCCCAATATTCAATTGGTTAATTATTGTGGAATCTGAAACCTCTAGCCACATTGAGAAAGATGTTGATGTTTCCTTTCAACAATGCCATTTTGTTCGGTGTACTTACACAAAAGGTCTGATGAATGATGCCATTTTGTGCATCAAAAGGCTGCATCCGATACTTAACACCATTATCAGCTAATCACTTTTATATGTTTGTCAAACTGTGTAAGAACAAATTTGAAAAAAGACTTAACCAACTCAAAAGTCTTAGACTTCTATCTCATAAAAAACACTCAAGTATATCTTAAAAAAATCATCAACAATAGTTACAAAATATTGTTGACCATTCACAGTTGGATACCATAAAGGCCCACAAATATTCATGTGCACAAGATCAAACATATTAACAACAATTACAATTAAGGAAAATGTTTTTTCTTTAATTTTGCCATATGACATTCAAAACATAGATCATGTTCACACAATTTTACATCACAAGAATTAGACCTAATTACTAGAAATCTCTTATCTAACAAATGACCTAATCTATAATGCCATAAAAGATCTGTGTCAACACTATCAGACAAACAGTTATTCTCAACAGAATTACAAATAGATTTTTGAGACTCATGATGCAAAACGATAAGCCTTTCTTCTTCTCGCTTGAACCAATCACTCGTGGTCTCCTTGTTGTCCCGCAAAAACACAATTGTTAGCAAGCAGTGTAAACAACTACACAGCTTTGAATCTTTGGTTAATGCAGTAAAGACAACAAATTAAATTTGAAACCAAGAATGTACAAGACATTATTCGTAATAAGATTAGATTGATCATAACTTGTCCTACATGAGATATTTGCAAAATATCGACATTAGGTAATCCTACTTTCAGGCTGTAAACATATTAGGATTATTTAATTGATAAAATGAACACACAATGTGATCTGTGTCACCAGAATCCAAGATCTATTGTGTGGAATGTGTCAAATAAACATCACATGGCCTCTGAACATAGGAGAAATGTGTATACATGGCATGAATCTGATTGACTACATGGCTTGCTAATTAAAAATTCATAAGACTTGACAGCTTCTCAATTGTTGTGATGTGAGACCTGGGATATTGGATCCATAGTGTCCAACATATTGATCTTCCTCACCAGTAGACTAATCCACTGTATTTGCTATACTCTTGGATTTAAAATCAGGTGGATATCCATGTTTATTGTAGCAATTATCATCAGTATGTCCATTAAAACCACAAAAAGTGCACTGAAGTTTCTTAGAACTGGACATATTCTTCCCTTTGAAGCCTTTAACATTACCATTTCTTGACTAATCAATCTTATTGAACGGGTTGGATCTAGAACCAGCCGATCATTCCTAAAACCGTCATTTCGATATCATTCTTCCTCTGCTCCAAAGAGAATTGTAGAGTCTTGATTATTGATCTTATTAGAAAAATAATTGTTCTTTCTTTCAAATTGATAGCCATAGCAAATACATCTCCAATTTCATGAAATGAACCATTAACATAGCCTAGGACAACATTGACTGAAACTCATCTCTCGAGCCCTTCTAAGAATCTCATCACATGTTCGGGCCTCCATGTGATTGAACATAATATTCAAAGCATTGCAATGGAATTGAGGGTCACAGTTACAAGAAGGACAATGCCTAATCACCTTAATTTCTTCCCATGGAGTCATAATCTTGGTGTAATACTGATTTACAGAATCAATACCCTGGTTAACAAAATTGATTTCTTCAAGAAGATCTGATAGCCTAAAAGCATCAACACTGGAAAATCTACTTCCAAGATTACTCCAGACTTCTATAGCATTTCCTAAATACATTAAACTTTGGGAAATTTTGTGTTTTCAGCAGAATTTAGAATCCATGTTCTAACTATGATATCACATTGTCTCCAAAGCAATGATTCATGTGAGTTTACCTTCGGTTTTGACTATTCCATCAACAAAACCATATTTGTTCTCAGGTAATCAACACCATCTTCATGGCTTTGCTCCAAGAATGATAAACTTTTCCATTTAGTAGAAGTTGAACCAACACCGAAGATGGATTCTCATTCGGATGAAGATAGAAGTGTTTGGAAATCTCACGCGAACGCAGCGGAAATTCAAAATTTTGATTTTCTTTTACCCAAGATCGACTTCGTTTAAGCAATAAACAAATAAGCTAGTAGACGGTGGTTACCTTCGTTGATCTAAAAGATCGATGCTTTGACCGTCTAAGGAGAGTAGTTCGCATAGAGCCGCCCAAGTGTTTGGCCTCTACCGCTAGTCCACACGAACAACCCGTCGGAATCCCATCATGGATTGCTATTGGAAAACTCCGGTTGCTAGACCGGCTTTTTTCCCCTCTCTCCAACTCTCTATAGAATGCTCTCTATTTTACACAAGAACTATTAGTTCTTAGAATTGTGATGTGCCAAAGAGCTTGACACCCACCTCCTTTTATAATGGATGTGGCGCCCAGAGATAGAGTAGATGAGAAGAAAACTTTTTCCCAATAAAACAAGGAAAATATAATTGATTGATTTATCTCATTTATTATAATATCTTATATTAAATAAACCTAGGATATTGTCAATATCTTATATTGAATATTTCCAAGATATTGTCAATATCTAATATTGAACATCTTTATTTTATTACCATAAATCAATTTACACATGTGTATATATCACATATATATTACACAAATAAATCTATATATATATATATATATATATATATATATATATATATATATATATATCTTAAAAACAAATGTGCACAAGCACAATCCAAGTGCAAGTCACGCATGTGACTATATATATTTATATATTAATATCTTATATTAATATATGGTAATCACATTAATTAAATTGCACAATCCAAGTGTATCTTATACACTAATAAGTTGCGCACCATATGGCAATAAATTGGAATCCGGAATATTCTTTAATTATTCAATATAATTAATATCTTATTTTATATATTCACAATAAATAAATACCACCATATTAATTTACCACTATAACCTTTATAGTCGTGAGATAAACTTTACTTATTTGGTTATCATCTATAACCACATTTTAATCCGGCTAGATGTTCATATGTGTGTGACCCGATAGCCTTCCGTATATGTTGTCCGTCGACACAAAGTGCAAATTACGAAAATGCCCTTCATGCCTAACGATCACGGGATAGCGTCTAGCAACACACCGTGACCCCCAATCATCGGAAGAGTCAAATGCAATGACTACTACCTTTCTTGTAAAACAGTTACCGTGTAAATTACAATCATATCGGTGTAATAATATCCATACGATCGTATCTCGAGTGTCGAAACATTAACGATCGTATCTTATAATCTGGATATCATGCTCTCTCGAAGTAACTCATTTACTCCCACTTTGCAAAGATTCACGAGAGCTAGACATTTATAAGAAGGCCATTTCGGATATTCGATCCCAATCATAGGATACGCGATTCCTGGACGACCAATCATGTATACTCCGCATGCTTCAGTATCACACCCGATCACTACCGCATGATCGGCCCGTGGCTAGAGGAAACCTCAATAGTGTCAAAGTATGACAATCCACACCGTGATGCCATGAAGACTCCGGTCTAAAGGATAATTACACAACTGCCACATAGTGCGATACTTAATGTAAGTGGGTCAGTCTAACGTACGCATTCTTTAACACACGTCCATGTACAGTCCAAGTGTCTCTGCACTTTGATAGACGAGATCTATCCCTGCCCTTAAAGACATAAGACATCTAATACGTGCTAGCATACTATCAATGCCCTGTTTAATAGTACATTAGCCTAGAGACATTTAAGTATCAAACTTATTAAAGTGATTAGAGATCTCATCAACCATAATCTCCTATCATGGTTTCTCTAGCACGCTTTAATACTAAGGACGTTATCATATAACAATTCATAATTGGTTCTTTAAATGAACATATATATATATATATATATATATATATATATATATATATATATATATATATATATATATATATATATGACAATAGAAAAGCCATTTAATACATGTATAAACATAAAGAAATAGTATAAGTGATCCGACCGGTCGGATCCGGTCCAACCCAATTGGGTTTGGGACACTATTTCAAAATCTCCCACTTGGCCTAAAACCAATCACTCGCACACACAAGACCAAGTTGAAACACAAGAATCTCATGCAATACTACTGCAACTTGCTTTAGCCATAAACGGATCGCTATCTCGTGGGGGACTCAGACTATCTTCATATCATGTTCCAAATGACTAAGTCAAAGGAACCACATCAACACACACATGAATCTCTGACGAGACCCGGTCCTTGCTTCAAGCAATGAATCCACTAACTTTATCAACTATATAGAAAAGGTGGAAGAACCGCACAAGGTTCATGAATGAACCTTCTGACTCATGTATCGCTTCCTCCCGCTAGCCTCAAGGCACTATTGTGTTTTGGCTTAGTTGTAGAATTTACATTGACCCATAGCTAAGAACATTTCCACCAACGTATCACTTAATCAAAGTGATCGCAAAACCTAGACCGTAGCTCCCACTCGCCTTCATAAGACTCGGGATATACGTCCTCAGTATAACTATATTTATTTATTTCCAAGTTTCAATAAACTAGGAACTCTTCCCTAACTTGTTTAAGGATATTCTCGATATTCACCAGATTCATTTTCATACTCGCTCATGACTCTTCATGAAGTATGAACATCTTACTTAACTTTTATGATGGTTCCTATCGCAGTAACAAAAGAAACCTTCCATAAGCATCATCTTTCACCTTATCTTTAGGACGAACGTCCTAACATAGATAGATCTTGAGAACACTGGCTAGCAGTATCCCCGTTGCGATCTATGCTAACTCTTTTAGCATCACATCTATATAGGTAAACTATAATCTAACAGCAGTTAAATCTATCACTATAGATTCTTATTTCTAAAATAAGAACTGCCAATCCAAGTGCCTTCGTAAAGACCTTGAACTACCAAACATTAATTGACTATGACATGGGATGATAATTCTCGAGAGAGATAACCAATACATTACTCAAAAATTGTAACACACTTCCACTATCCATCTTGCACATTGGACATATCCTACTTTTGACTAAATCAAACTCCTTTGATTATCAAACAAAGAAATCGTCTAGAGAAACTTGTTTGAGTCCATAAATGGATCTCATGGGCTCACATATCATGTTATCATTTATGAACATCGAGCTGTTTGCCCAACGTCTTCAACACTATCATATAGTCATGATATCAAGTTATAACAAGCATTGTCTCGAATAGAATCGGCTCACCGGCAAAGATAAAGATAATTACAAGGTTTACACCACGCACTCCTCCAAATTCACTATAGCCTTATGGTAATCATATTACTATCCATGTCAGCCTTTCAGGGACATTCCCTCTCGGTAAGTGATAGGTTCATATTTGATTACATACATGGTGCAATTTTAGGGCGTTTTCTACGAAAAGATCTCGCTTGGGTGGTTGTTTTTGGTGTATTTCAGGTTTAATATGATGGAGACATGATTTTGGATGTTTTGAGGCATTTTGGAGTCATTTGGAGCTATTTAGACAAAGTGGAAGTGAAGCGTTCGAGTCGGAATAGAAAACAGTCTTGGAAAAGCTAGAAGTGGGAACGGCAGATCCTACCATTAGGCAAATGAGTCAAGCGTAAACGAATCGAGCTGGCTGCGAATTTATGGCTCATTACAACATCATTAAACACTTTTTTTACATATTCTGACTTTATGGATAGATACTACTTTATTATTTTATTAGGATTATTTATATTCTGAATTATTAGAAAATCCCATATATAAAAAAAAAAAGAAGACGGCAACGCATTTTTTTCCTGGCCGAACGCATAGATTTTTTTGGAGCCGCAATTTAGCAACAGCTTGTGCGACTTGGGTACTCATTTTTCCCTAGGGTTTATTTATTCAACAACTACACTTTTCTCAATTTTCTACAATTGAATAAGGTATTCTGATTACTTTTATGCTTATTATTATGATCATGAGTAGCTAAGTTTTCTTTTCCAGTTAAAGCATTGTGAATCCCTAAATCTATCAATTGTGAGATCAAATTGATATTTCTCCTCGTTTAATTTTTGGTATCGTTTAATTCTCTGTTTAAATCGAATTAGAATTAGTAAATCAATCTAATTTCCACTGCAGGGTTTTTAGTTTAATTGTCTAGTTCATTGCCATAATTTACACCAAGACGGTTGTTTAGGTGAAATTAAAAGTGGTAAACGATAAATTTCTGCCGGATCGCCTCCCGTAGGAATCATTGTTGTGAGAATTAAGTGTTCTGTGGTTAAAATTAGACCGGTTGGCTTAATACCTAGAAATTGGGTTTTTCTGCTAGTTAATGCTATCGGTTCACCAACTTCTAGCGGTCGTTAGGAGTGTGATTCCGATTAGGAAATAATTAGTGGCGGTTGCCCTAGTTATCCTTTGTAGGAAAAACTGGCTAATTCGCGGTTCATGTTAGCTATAACCAATTTATCGATGAAGCGCACTAGGTTCACGTACTGGTTGTCACTAATGGAATCTAATTCAGATATTATGGTTCCTGTCCATATCTCTCACTCTTGCCTTTCAAAAATTCCTTCATAAGTCGTGAGATATTCATTCTTCAAGATGAACATACCTACAGCCTTTTCAGGCATGAGGTTATCTATAGACTTATAGAACTTTTGTGTGCACTGAGCAGTGTTCTACACCTCATCGCTATGCGGTGTGTGCTCATGTTCCAATGGTTGAATGTATCTTTGCGGTTCTCAAAATCTTTTGAGATCTAATTTACTCACACTGTTTCTTTTGAAAGAAACACTTCCTCTAGAAGACAACATGTTTGGAGACAAACACCGTACCTTTTGCTCCACGAACGAGTAAATAATATCCAGCGTGCTAGCTAAGACATTCCACAAAGTCGCATATGTCGTACTAGGCTCCAAGCCTTTCTGACTTTGCCTATGACACTTCAAATCATCGGTTAAGATAAATTCGATATTATCCTCTTCCATATCTAATATGAAATTTATTCAACATTTTTTCTTTGGAACTCGGTTAAGTATAAGGGCACTATCCTAAAACGGGTAAGGGATACTTCACATGACTTGCATCACACTTTTATCATATAAAGTGTTGTTTCCATTTTAGGAACACAATCTAATTGCGTATCCCAAAAATGGTATCCTTCAAGGAGAATCTTATTCCTTGTCCGACGACTTCAAAACACCCTCGGTATTATTTACTTCAATCCAATCAAGATTAACTCCTAAGTAGCTCATCAATCTCATATTCGCATAAGCTCAAAATTTTCAGGTTTTCCAATTATTGTACTTCAATAAATACATTCACTATTTCTAAAAATAGTCATAGAGATTAATAAACAATTACTTGTGGTATTAATTGTCACAAGCCAACAAACATCGGTATGTTTAGGCTTTAGACAATTTTTCTCGATTTTATAACCTTTTCATAAAAGGGTATTTTAGTCATCTTTAGATAAGATGCGTATTACCCACATGATTCATAATCATATGGTTCAACATCATCAGAATGACGTTTAACTACACGCTTCCCTTCCAGAGAGACTATGTCTAGAACAACCACAAATATTAAGGATAACAGCCACACAAATATTCAGTTGAGATCTCATCACTTATATCAACTATATAGTGACATCAATCTAGTATGTTAGATTCAGTGATCTTCCAACTTTATCAGAATAACATTTATTCTTTACAATTGAATATGTCTACTAAATCCTAACAAATAACTGAAAGTATGTTCTACATAAGAACCGGAACATAATAACATTCATTTAGTTCCCTTATCAGTTTACTAGATCCAGAATATGGTAAGTGTCACAACGTTTGCTTCACCTTCCATATCTGCATTTAATCTTTCTAATTTAATCACACTCGTAAGATATCATATATCTTAGAGTCGACTTTGAACATAGATAGATTTATCTTAACTCACTTGCCTACAATAGAAACTTCAATAAGTTCTCTATTTAAGCACATGCCCTAACTTTCCTTTTTAATCCTTCAAGCACTTGTAAATATTTCTTGGGTTAGTCTTCATAAGACTTAAGAAAGATCACAAGAAATCACCAGAGGTAGCGCAAATCGAGCTTGAAAATCTCTGACACCATGTTGAAAATAAAAGCCCAAATCCATATAGGAAAATGGCCCTCATCCTCAGAACCTAGGTCGTGGGGTGAGGGAAGTCCATCTCTTAATACGATGGGTGAAACAATTACAAGTGCCCAATGTTGGACACTTTAACAATGACTGCCTACGTACCCAATTGAAGGGATCAAGCCAAACGTAGTTCAAGATAATGAGAATGATGATCCTTATATAGGCTCCCTCATGGGGAAGATGATTTTGTTGCCATTGAAGTCGTTTTCAATGACATTGAACCGTTAAAGAGACAGTCATGGAGTAATCATGACACTGAGAGCAAGAATCATGGAGCAATTGCAACACTGTGGCTTAATTCATTTTTAATGGAGTGCAACAGTTATTTGAGATCAGGACGGACTTGCCCTGGGCTGACACTAAGAGGTCGAGGGGAACTTGCACAATGCCGGCAATATGAGGTCAGAGACGTCTTATGTTGACCTAATTATAGAAAGACAGATGAGGCTTATGTCATGTCGATATATTGAAAATAAGGCGACGTCTTGCAGAAGGAGTCAAGCTTTTACAATAGTCGCCTGGCGTAAAAAGCCTAATATTAAGTTGAGCTCAAGTCGGCCCAATTGCTATGCCGCCAAGAATCTATCCGAGATTGAAAAAGTGCCATGTTTATAAAATCGAGTCATACTCATATCAATTTTGAGTTGAGCTCATGCCGACCCATTTAGGAAAAGATTTCATGTTGTAATCACGGGTTTAGCAGGTTGAAATGTTTATTAGGCAGATAAGATTACACATTAGAAACTGGGGCATCTCCTTAATTATTATTGTTCCCTTATTAAGAATCGCTACACCGCCACTCAAAAACAAAAAAACAAAAAAAAATCGCTACACTATAATAAATTTTTAACGCCATTACATACATATTATGATGTTTCGAATACAAAAAGCTATATTGACTTGTTAGAACTACACTACGTTTTAGGTTGTGAAAGGAAACAATTACCTGAAGTCTGAAGAAATATCTAGAATGCATATTCCTTCACAATGACGCTTTGTGTGTTTCCAATTATTTCAAAAAGAAGGAAAATGCCTTCCAATTCTCTGTAGATTTCACAATTTATTTATTTTTTTCATTTAAAATTGCTTATCAAACGGTGGAATGAGAACATGTTCTAAAGTGAATTTATTTAAGAACCGAACAAACTTATTATATGTACATTTATTTATTCACACTGAACGATAATGAGAAAGTATAATCCATTTTTTTTCTAAACAGGGTTTGAACATTGATCTCCACATCAAATTATAGTCTAGCGCACCACTAGACCGATACAACTTATTGAAAGTATAATCCATTTTATAAGTACATGAAAAAGGTAAACATTTGATACATGTAACCATTCAGGAATTGGCATGATTTTGGGATCTAAGATATTGCTATGAGTGGTTCTTATGAGTATTGTGATACTCCATCCGTTTTTATTTAACCGTCGTAGTTGTCAAAAATGAAAATTCTTTTTTATTTGTCGTAGTTATATTTCCAAAGCAATATTTATTGTATTTTCTATATCTACCATTATTTATTAAGGCGTGAAAGATTGAAAACAACATTACATTAATTAGATTCAAGGGGTGTTATTGTCATTTTGTTGTTAAGTCAAATCATTAACTACTTTTCTTAATATTTGTGTTTTTGACAACTGCGACAGTTAAATAAAAACAGAGGGAGTAGTTTTACCCAAAATATGGAAGTAGTCTGTGTTGACACGGTTTGCCTTTGCACCGGGCTGATTCCACTGGCTCAATGGTAGCTATGCTAGATGTGGACAACGCTGTTGTTCAAATTTGTTTCGGGTTGTTTCATCTTTGGTTCATACATTTGCTTTGATTCTTATGTTTTCATTAAATGCTTTTGTGTAAATCATGTATGATATCACTGCAGTGTAAGGCTGACGAGCTAGATTGTCACAAATTAGACACGTGCTAAATGGTTTTTTCCTATTTTACCCCTATGGTGGGAATGAATAGTTACACACTGAAAATTTATAATATCAATCCTAGGAGTGCCTTGATCAAGTTATGACGAACATTTTATCTGCCACATGAGAGTTGTCAGTGTTTCATCCTGCATATTAGGAGATATACTTATCAATCATTATAGCTTAAGTTTTGAGCACAATACTCATCGAGCATCTTATATATTATTGGACCTATGTTAAATAAAACAATCATGTTACCTCAACAATAAAATTGCACAACAAGCATCGCAAATTAAACCATATCAAACCATTGTGGGGCATCCCAAATGCCGATGTGAGGCCCCTAATGACTTCCGAAAACCCCATCATGATTTGCTACATTTGTTAATCCAGCCATCTGGTCTTTTTCAGACTTAGTATAGGCCTACACTTACTGAACGTGTTAAGATATATAATATTAATTATATGTCCTTCTATCAAGTTTTTAAGAGAAATGCAGTAATTCAACAATTGTTACATTGTATGTTTACCACGGATATACTTAACACATCTCCATCTATCTTAACTTGAAAGGAAGAATCAAGTGTCCAATCAACAAATTGCATCCAGAAATACCTTAATCAACATCTAATTAATTAATAAAAAAAGATTAATGGACATCATCATCATTAAGAAGAACAGATAAAGATCGTTTGTCATTTCGGCACGTGGATATTCTTTGTTAGCCGGTAGACACGGAATAATCATCTCCATTAACTCCAATGGAAAATAGCACTGGCACTTAATTTGCTTCATTTTTTTTTCCTTCCCATTTCTTGTTTATGCTATTTTCAAAATTTAATAAGATAAACACAATAATGAACTAAGCCTGGAGATAAGACTATGATTATGAATTGTTCTGAATGTTAGATCAGCGACTCTTTTGACAAATGTTTAGTGACGATAACAAATTATGTCACCTTGATGATTTGAGCCCTAATTTAATCTAGTGATGAACACACAAGAACCCTAATGCCTAAAAGATGAATGAGGAGGTGGATTTTGCGTATGCGGCTGAGTCCAAGACTGTATCTTGGATTGCCTACGATCTCGCATGTTCCAGGAATCAAGCCTTACGTAGTTCCTGGAATGGGGTATTTATAATGACAACACTTGCCTAAACCCTAAGGTTAAGTCGGCTTATGTTATTGTCACCTTTACCCTTAAATGGGCCTTGACCCCTTGCCCAAGCTATTGCTATTAATGGGCTTAGTAAGCTGATGCGGACTCTATCCTTGATGTCGATATACCGACCTGAGGTTATCGACTCTGGGGATCACTGTCCTACATTGCTAGCTGGTGCGGACTGAACGTCCTACACTGCTCGATACTCGATAATCGATAGTCGTAGCCTGGCTTTAATGTGAAGGCCTTGGCCTCGAGCCTGGGCATCGACATGAATATGCTGGCGTTATCTCAGTGTGATGACCAACCAATAGACGACACGTGGAGGAGTGAAACCTCAGATCGCCATAAGCCCCCAGAGACTCGAAAAGAGGCGACTCCGCTTGTCCGAGGTCGAGTCCATCACATGAGTCGCCTTCGAGTTGGGCTTTTTCTTTGGGCGGGAGAAAGCCCGCCTTTTCATAACCCTAACTGCCTAGCATCCACGTGGAGCGGTTTCTAGCCCACGAAACGCTTCGAATCCCGCAAAAGACGCGTCATTGCCTTGATAACCGCGATTTTCAGTGGTTATAACCCCATAACTCACGTCTCTTCAAATCATTTGCAAACTTTTGCTTTCACATATAAAAGGAGAGAAACTAGACGCGCTGCGCAACCTCGCTTGCTATTTCTTCTCACAATCTCCAAATCCAAAACACCAAGTAAGATCATCTCTTTTATCTTAGTGTTCATCTTTTTTGTTTGATTGTATCTATGTCAAGTAGTAGTAGTGCTACAGAATCCGATAGGGCAAAGTGGAACGCCTTCCCAATCCCAAATTCCGTACTGCTGCCTCCGATCTTCTTCTCCGGCAAGAGTCCGCGAACCTTCACCTCCTCCTCCTCCCGTCCCCTAACCACCCCAAAAACTAGTAACAAGGATGGATGGAAAGGGTGCTAAGGATGTTTAAGTACACTTACCCTGAGGATATTGTTGAAATTTGCGGAAATACAAAGATAATTCATCCTCCGCTTGAATCTCGACTCCCATCGTGCCTACATCGATTCGCGGATGAGCCCCAGCAGGGGGTTTGCACTCGCTTATGAAAATCAATCGCCGGCGGACTAAGGTTTCCACTCATCCAGCCGTTCGGCCGTCCTCCACCATTATGAGATAAGCGTGTCTCAACTCGCCTAATGGCGCCGAACTCTAATGGGGTTCATCATAGCGTGTCGAGTGGCTCAGTCTGCTTTTCGATGCCCGTGTTCGATACTACTACAAGATCACTACCACGCCCGACAAGCTATGGTATTCCTTCCAAAGGAGAGCAAATCGACACGAGTTCATAACCAAAGGGCCTTCTTCTCACGGGGAGTGGAAGCCTCGATTTTTCTTTGTTCGTCATGGCCTTGATAACCCCTACATCGGTCAATGGAGGTCGAGAGAGGGGAAACAAGACAAGCTTGGGAGAGAACCGGCTCCACACGAGGCTCGACTCCTGAGTGGGCATAATTTCGAGGTGTGTACTCGAGACTTGAGTCTCTTGTATCACCTGGCTCACTTAGAGGAAGTTGGGCCCGTGCCCTATGAAGGCCTGAACGTTCCTGATCACGAGAATCGTAGGATGCTTTACTCATTTGCTTGTTTTTACATACTAGCTGTTCTTTAAGTCGATGACTTGTTGTTTGTTGATTAAAAACTAACTTGTCTTTTTCTTGTATTGCAGTGGGCAAATTCTCCAAGGTCACCAACCCTCGGCGCATTCCCCGAGGCGACGGTCGTAGCCGCACCACCTCTCGAGGGTCGGGCCGCCACCGGCTTGCTCGTGGGTCGAGACCAGCGTGCCTTCCTTCTTTCTCGAGGGGGCGGCGCTCCTCCGCCCGAAACAAGTCTTGCCGCCATTGAGTCGCTCTACCGGAGCTAGAACGACCGAGGTGCCTCGACTACCGCGAACTAACCGTCTGATTCGGATCTCTTCGAGATGAAGACGAGGATGAGCCGGTCGATTTAACCTTGAATGTCGAGGCTAATGTCGAGGAGCAAGTACCTCAAACCAAAAGAGGCCGTCTGTCGCCGAAGTGGTAAAGGAGCAGCCTCGAGAAGCGAAGAGAAAGAAAGTCGCCGAGGCCACCGCCGAGTCGAGAATCGGTGTGGATGGATTTTTGATGATTACGCCGGTGTGGAGGATAAAGACTTGTCTTACGTTCATGAAACCCAGAATCGCCTCGTAAGTCGATACCTCTTTTATACTTGCTTTCTTGAGGCCCGTACCTTGCTTATTTACTAACTTGTTCTTTTATTTTGTAGCATACTCTTGTTGGTCGAGAGGCGCTTGCTCGTCGGTTGGCTAGAACGGGAGAGTCGGCGAACGAAATCAAGAAGGAGAACGCAAAGTTACTCCAAGACAACATTGCAAAAACCGCCGCACTCTCTCGCCGTGGAGCAACAATATAACGAGTTGAGACAATAATCGGTCGTTGAGCTCGAGAAGCCGCAAGGTAAGTTGGTGGTCAGCTTTGAAGCAAAGCCGCCACTACCGAGAAGCCGAGCTGGACCGATCATGGAGATGAAAGGCAAGATCGGGTCGAGCCGCTCAAGCTAGCTCAAGATTATGAGAAGCTGCAGCAGTGTCAGAAGGCTGCGGATGAAGAAGCTAGAAAGGCTCGTCAAGATCGAGATGCTACCGCAAGTCGAATCAGACGAGCGCAGCGCAGTCGAGGAGGCTAGGAACGAGGCCATCATGGAGTACCGCAAGTCATCCAATCTTGAAGATGATTTAGAAGTGATCATGCGGGCTTCGATGATGGGAGGATATACTCTGGCCGTAGATCAGATGAAGGAGGTCGTTCCGAGTTTAGACATGTCGACTCTCCAGACGCCTATGTTCTACAATCCCGACTCGGAGAAGCTGTACGATCGGTACTTCGAGGAGTTTCAGCGGGGAGAATCCTTGGCCATAAAGTATGCTCCTCCCTCATCTGCCCCTACTGCCAATCCGACCCCTGCCACAACTGAGCCGACTCCAGAAGCCGACCCCTGATCTTGATGTTTTTATATCTTCTTTTGCTATTCAAACTTCTGATTTGTAATAACATTTATTTAACTTTGGCTGGTCTTTTCGACCTGGCCTTGTTTTTGTAATAGTTTTATTTTGACAATCGACTTGGGCTGGCCTTTCGACCTGGCCGTGTTCTTATGCTTCAACTTTTCACTCGACTTTGCAATTTGTTTTTTATTTTCTTTCTTATTGCTTTACTCGTCCTCTTGATGTGTTGTAGTCTTGATGTCTTCTCGATACTCGCTACTCACTTTATTTGTCAGTACTTGTTGTTCATATTGTGTTGCCCCAAAGTGTATTATGAACCTTCGCCTTATTACACTTGATATTGATGTGCTTGCCTTAGTCTTTTGCCCCTTAGGCTTAATTGACCTTTGGTGAGCATTTTAGTGTAAATCGCCCTGGTCTTTAGTCTTTTTCGCTACTCGAGCTCTTTTGACCCTCGATCGACACAGTGGCCCGACTATGCGAACCGCCCTTTGTCTAGGCCTTTTTCGCCCTCCGGGCTCGCTTGGCTTTCGACTTGGACAGTGGCCCGACTATGCGAACCGTCCCTTGCTTAAGCCTTGTTTGCCTCTTGGGCTCGCTCGCTTTTAGCTTGGACCTTTGGCCCGACCATGCGAACCGCCTTTATGCCTTTGCATTTGTCGCCCATTAGGCTAACTTTGCTTTGGCTTATCTAGAATTCCGACCATGCGGTTTCTCTATTCATTGTTGATTATTTTGCCTTTAACTTTTCTGTCACATTGGACTTGTATCGTTTTGGCTATAAATCCTAACAAACACAAAAACATCTCGAGAAAGCATACCTTTATTAAAATGTCATAGATCGTCACATGGACTGATTACAAGATTTAACATTAAAAGTAAATAAAAGTTCATAAAAGCTTATCTCGCATATAATACTTCCTCAGATTGTTGGCATGCCAATGTCGAGGAACAGTAGTCCCATCCGCCCGACCAAGTTGATAAGACCCCTTGGGGTGGACTTTCAGGATCTGATAAGGTCCTTCCCAATTCGGGGCTAATTTTCCAGCCGCCTCTTGTCGACTTGCTTCATTCTTCCTTAGAACCAGATCTCCAACCTTGAAGTATCGATGTCTGACCCTCGAGTTGTAATACTGAGAGATCTTCTGCTTATACCTTGCCATTCTGGCTGAGGCTATCTCTCTTCGTTCGACACTGCCCCCCCTTCTCGCGGAGTTCGGGATCGTTAGTCTCAATATTGTATGCCAGAACTCGAGGGGAGGGAACTCCGATCTCGGCGGGTATCACCGCTTCACAACCATATACCAAAGAAAAAGGAGTTTCCCCCGTTGATGAATTAGGAGTCATCCCTATACGACCATAGGATGCTCGGAAGTTGAATCGCCCAATCTCGACCTTCCGCCTCTGGTCTCTTTTTTCGCACTCACTTGATTGATCATCGATTGGTTTGCTCGACTTGACCGTTTGCCTGTGGATGAGCTACCGAGGTGAATCTCTGGTCGATATGGTATTCATTGCACCATTCTCTAACTTTACGATCTTCGAACTGGGTACCGTTATCCGAGATCAGAGCCTTAGGGATCCCATACCTGCATAAAATGTCGACCCACAAGAATTTTTTGATGGTTGCAGCTTTGATGTCGGGTATAGCCTTAGCTTCACTCCACTTCGTGAAGTAATCTACAAAGAACGACCACATATTTAAGATTTCCCGGAGCTCGAGGTAGGGGTCCAACGATATCGACTCCCCACTGATCAAATGGCCATGCTGACGAGATGACATTCATGTCTTGCGCTTGTTGATGGGAGATATTATCATGAATCTGACAAGTGTTGCATTTTTGGACAAGATTATTCGCATCTCGTTGCATCGACGGCCAAAAGTACCCGGCTAACTTGCATTTTCGAGCCAACATCCTAGCCCCGCAGTGGTTTCCACATACTCCTCTATGAATTTCTTCCAAGAGATATTCACCCTCGGTCTCAGATACACATCTTAACCATGGACTCACAAAAGATTTCCGATAGAGGATGTCGTCGAAAAACGCATATCGAGTGGATTGCAGTCGAACTTTTCTAGATTGTACCTTATCACCGGCGAAAGATTCCGTCTTTGAGATAAAGAGCGATCGAGTCCATCCACGTGGCTCTTTGAGTAATCGTCGGGCCTCCGCCTCGATGTAACTCCTATCGGTCAAGAACTCGACTAGAACCTTCTTACTTGACATGAAGTTTGAGGCCAACTTCGAGAGCGCATCGGCTCTCTTGTTCTGACTTCGGGGAACCTGCTCGAATTGAACCGTTTTGAATTTTGGTATGAGGCTTTGGACAACTGCTAAGTAATTTTTCATGGATTCTTCCTTAGCCTCATACTCCCCTTTAACATGGTTGACCACTAACTGCGAATCACTGTAAACCGACAAATTTTCGACACCCAGCTTCAAAGCGAGCTTTAAGCCGCTGATCATAGCCTCATACTCGGCCTCGTTGTTCGTTGCTTTGAAGTCGAAACGAAGGCGGCGTAAAGGGAATTCCTCGCCTTCGGGCTTACCGGAAGAGCCCCGCTCCCGCCCCCTCTCCTTACTCGATGCTCCATCGACCAAGAGTCCATTTTTCCTCTAGGCTCTGCTTTTCTTGATCGAGTTGAACGGAGATCCCTTCAGCTAAAAAATCCGCCAAGGCCTGTGCTTTTATCGCAGTTCGAGGAACGAACTCGATGTCGTACTGGGCCATTTCAATCACCCATTTTGCCAATCGACCTGAGGTGTCGGGTTTTGCCAATATTTGCTTTAGTGGTTGGTCAGTGACTACCACGATGGGATGAGCTTGAAAATAGGGCCTCAACTTTCTCGAGGCATGAACGAGGCATAATGCTAACTTCTCGGTCGGCGAATATCGGACCTCGGGCCATGCAAAGCCTTGTCGACAAAGTAGATTGGCACTTGGCCATGTACCCCTTTCTCGAACCAGGACCGCACTCACTGCCTCTTCACATACTGCCAAATAAACTAACAACTTTTCCCCTTCTCGAGGAGAAGTAAGGGTAGGTAACTCGACAAATAAGTCTTCAACTCCTCAAAGGGCGTCTTGACATTCATCGTCCCAATGAAAAGGACTGGCCTTTCGGAGTATCTTGAAAAATGGTAGTGCATGTCGTCTTTGATCTCGATAGAAACTCGTTAAGAGCTGCCATTCGACCCGTGAGCCTTTGTACTTCCTTGACATTTCGTGGCGCGGGCATATTCTTTAGTGTATCAATTTTATCCGGGTTAGCTCGAATCCGTCCCTTCAAATCATATAACCCAAGAACTTGCCCGACCTAACTCCAAAAGTACACTTCTTCGGGTTTAATCTCATCTGCGCTTCTCTCAACACTTCAAAGCCTCTCGAGCATCGACTGTGCATCGGCTCATAGATCGACTCTGATAAGCAAGTCGCCTACATAAACTTCCATACATCTACCTATTTGCCTTGCAAATATCTTATTGATCGCCTCTCGGTATGTTGCCCCAAATTTTTAATCCGAATGGCATGGTCACGTAATGTAAAGGTGCCGAATTCGTGATAAATGCAATTTTCTCCGCCTCGAGGTCCATTAGAATCGGTGGTACCTTTTATACGCATCTAAAAACCAAAACTTCAAAATCGATGGTCGAGTCTACTAACTCGTCGATCTTGGGCAACGGATATGAATCTTTTGGACATGCTTTGTTAAGATCATGAAGTCCACACACATGCGCCAACCGCCATCGGGCTTTTTGACTAATACCGGGTTAGCTAGCCACTCGGGTAGAATACCTCTCTCACGATCTGGTCGCCAATAGCTTGCCGACTTCCAACTCTATAGCTTCAAGTCGATCGGGCGCGAAATTCTTCTTCTCGCTTTGATCGCTTTTTAGCCTGGTCAATCTCAAGCTTATGAATCGCAATGTCGGTGAGACACCCCGGCATGTCGGTGGCTTTCCAGCAAAGATGTCTCTCGAACTCGATTAAGCTTAACCAAGAGTCGTTTTTCTTTTACGGGATCCAAATCCCGACTTGCACACACCGATCGTCCTCTCCTTCCCAAAGTCGGACGCTTTCGATCGCATCACCGAGACCCAACTCTTCTCCTCTTCTTCCTCGAATCGGTTCTTCGACTAAGACTTGTTGAACTCGCCATTTTCCCATTCATGACTACAGAGTTACAACTCCTAGCGACTTCAACATCTCCTTTTACTTCAGTGGGAACCGCTCTCGGTAGGAAACTTCATGCTATTATGGAATGTGGAAATGATAGCCCGAAGGTCGAAGAGTGCCGCCGCCTAGAATAACATTATAGGCGTATGGAGCCTTGACCACCACATAATTTAATTCAAGTGTCCGACCTTTCGCCGCCCCCAATCGCCGTGAGTAACTTTATCGAGCCCACGGATGGATCGCTTGCCTGTGAATCCGAACAGGGAGACGCCATGGGGGCAAGGTCCTTTTCTTTCAACTTCATTGCTTGAAACGCCGAGTGGTATATGATGTTCATCGCGCACTCCATTATCGATCTGCACTCTCGATACACGGGCTCGGCTAATAATCGCTTCAATGACTAACCTTCGCTATGACTCCTCGACTTGGGGATATCATCTCGAGGGCGTATCCAACTTCTCGCCGTGAATCGAAATGCTTGCGCTCTCTCGAGCTACAAGTCGCTCTTCTTCGTCTGGTCTTTATCACTCTCACCAGACCAAAGATTGTGTTGACATAGTTAATCGGTCGATTGTCTTCATACCTATCTCGACCAAAATTTTCTCTGTTGTTTCCTTCTCGACCGAGATCGATTCCTCTCGAGGTGACCGATCCTTCGCCTCTGGACATCTCGACCTCGGTTCCTGCCTTGATCGGAGTTTTTCCTCTTGAATTCTCCACGCCCCTGGGCCCATCATATCGAGATCTGTCCACAACTTCGCTCTAGCTTCCCTTCCGAATGCAGACGTCGATATCTCTCTTCAGGTCGATACAATCCTCGGTTGTATGACCAATGTCTTCGTGAAAATCACAATATTTGTTTGCGCCTCCTCTCGAGGTTTTTTCAACGATGGCGGTTTCTCGCCAAGTTTTTTGAAAGCATAATCGATAACACCTCCGATCGAGGTCGATTGAGTGGGATAAAGTCCTTATCACGTGAGGTCCTTTCTGCCCCCACGGTCCGAGGTGGATGTGTCGATACGGTCCCAAACCGATGGCTTACTCTCAACATCCCGCCTCTTGACCGATTCTGTTCGAGCCTCGGGTGTCCTTCTTGGATTCCATCCGGTCCGGATTGGGTGTGCCTTCGCACCGCTTCTTTCCTTGATGTAATCGATGCACCACGTTAACGCGTTTCGTCCATAGTATGGGGGACGTCTCTCTCCAACTTCATATATAACTTAGTATTACGCAGTCCCTACAAACGATGTGATCGTAAGTCGGTCATCTGCGTCCTTGACTGCATGGCCTCGAGATTAAACCTCTTCAAGTATTCCATCATCGTTTCATCTTTTTTGCCTCACGCTCACGAGGTGCGTGGCGCTTAAATGAAACTTCTTGTTAACTATAAACGCATCTCGGAACTTTCGAGCGAGCATGGCAAAACTGGAGATCGACCCGGGTCGTAGCTTCGTGAACCATTCTCTTGCTCGACCTACGAGTAGCGTCTCGAAAGCCCGACAACGCATTGCATCAGGTGCCCCATCCAACCTCATTTGAGATAGATACCTGTGGAGATGGTCCTCCGGGTCGGTGGTTCCATCATAAGGCTCTATTTTGGGTATCTTAAACCCCTTGGGTTTGGGAAAGCTCTCGATCTCCTTTGTGAAGGGAGACTCGAGCCACAACGATACCTGATTCTTTCCCAAAATTGCATTCAACTCCTCCCTGGCGCTATCGTCATCCCCTCTCTGGTGTTTTTGGTGAATCTCACGTCTCTTCCTTTCCACTGAGCTAGATGACGCGCTTATTTCGTCCCCTGTGAGTCTGCTTAGGCTTGTCCATCACGCTCTTTCGGCCGCCTTCGCCATAGCCTCTTTCTGGGGCGGCTTCCGCTTTGCACCCATGTTAGAATCGCCTCGGCTATTATCCTGGACATTACCTCCAAATTTGCCCCTCGCTTAACCGATGCGCAAGTGCCCGATATTCTCGGAGCAAGGGCTTGCTTTTCTCAGTTGGTGGGTCTCTGACGAGATTCAAAACCGGATCTTTTTCCCTTGTTGCCGCTTGAGGATCGTCTTTGAATAAGATCCAAGGCGGGATCTTCGCCTCAGCATATCGTGATCGACCGACTCATTCAACCTGGAGTCTTGATCGATTGCTTTAGATGCAGTTTTGGATGCGGTTTTCTTGGGAGGCATCGTGTTTTTTGCGTATTCAATCAATAGAAAAGGGGCCCTCCTTCTAGCGCCAATGACGATAACAAATTATGTCACCTTGATGATTTGAGCCCTAATTTAATCTAGTGATGAACACACAAGAACCCTAATGCCTAAAAGATGAATGAGGAGGTGGATTTTGCGATGCTGGTGAGTCCAAGATCAGATCTTGGATTGCCTACGTATCTCGTTATGTTCCGAATCAAGCCTTACGTAGTTCCTGGAATGGGGTATTTATAATGACAACACTTGCCTAAACCCTAAGGTTAAGTCGGCTTATGTTATTGTCACCTTTACCCTTAAATGGGCCTTGACCCCTTGCCCAAGCTATTGCTATTAATGGGCTTAGTAAGCTGATGCGGACTCTATCCTTGATGTCGATATACCGACCTGAGGTTATCGACTCTGGGGATCACTGTCCTACATTGCTAGCTGGTTCGGACTGAACGTCCTACACTGCTCGATACTCGATAATCGATAGTCGTAGCCTGGCTTTAATGTGAAGGCCTTGGCCTCGAGCCTGGGCATCGACATGAATATGCTGGCGTTATCTCAGTGTGATGACCAACCAATAGACGACACGTGGAGGGAGTGAAACCCTGTATCGTCATTTAGCTATTACTTAATTAAAGAAGATAAATTAATATGATAAAAGAGTTGTAACACATGAAACACAAGTCTGATGATGTTTCTTAAGGCATAATAGATTCGAGTGTCCGTTTAGATTCATTGTCTTTGTTTGGCCTGAAATTGTTAGCTCAGTGAAAAATTCCATATGTAACAACCGTACCTCATGTAAATGTTTTTTCTTTTTCCAATGTGAGATATTACATTCGCTTTTCTTAAGGAATTTTCATTTTGTGGTGGCTCTCAATGTCTCACACAACGTGACACTTGCGCCAATCGCATTTCTTGGAATGATCATCATAATATATGTTATGTACAACATCTACTTGTCTTGTATGCATAATCACCAATTGATGCCGATTGAAATAATGATCTAGTGAAGGCATTTAAAGCATTCATACCGAATTGTATTGCATTTGATCATATTTACCTTAAAATGTAGGTGACACAACAATATTGATATGTTGGTTGATTGATGAATGTTACTGGTGTTTTCGTTCAAGTGTAATTTAGAGTTTGTGTTGTGTTGAAGCACCATGACCGTGATACCCCGTGTTTCAATGGAAGGGCAAAGTTGTCTTTTCATATTTATACGGATTATTATATTGTTTTCCCTTTTAAATAAAGAACGGTGGCTAAAGTAATAAGGGTGAAGTGTAAGGGCAAAATTGGGACATCCAATTAGCCTATCACCCCAATATTCAATATTCTATCCTTCCATTTGGTAAAGTTTCTTGAGAAATAGTGGAGTGAAAAGCTAAAAGAAAGCTTGGGAGAAAAGTGAACACTTGAAGAAGAAATTCAAGTTTCAACATCAAGCTTTTATCTTTGAAGATTCCTCACCTAAAATAGAAGAAGAAGAAGAGGGTGAAGAACCCATGGAAGAATAAGTTCTTCATCTTCTCCAAGTAAGCACCTTTAATGGTTTAAGATCTAGTTTTGCTTTTAAGAAGGTGCATGTGTTCTTGTTTGGATTCAAGTTGCTTAAATGGTTGTATGAACCTTGAATCCATGTTTAGGTGCTAGAATTTCGAGTTGGGTGTTGCATCTTCAAGCTATCTTCAAGTGTGTGTTCTTGGTGTTTTGAGCACAAGTTGAAGAAATCATCTTTTAAGCAAAAGATTGGAGGTAAGGGGTTTTTCATCGAATCTATGGTCTTTATAAGCTTTGAACCAAGTATATAGCATGTAGAATTTGTTAGAAATTGTTGATTTAAGTGTTAAAATCGAATCAAGGCTCGTTTTTAGATGATGAAGTTCAAATTCATAGATCTCGGGTGTTTAGCGTCATGCCAAACCACTCCAAAGAGCTTGTTGTTTTATGTTTGGCCTCCTTAGCGCACGTTGAAGTGAACCAGTGAGGATCGGGATGCTCATGTCAATTTTAGCGCGCGCCATAAACCTTCAGCGCGCGCCAAAATTGAATAGTGTTGGATGCATCCTAAGACTTTCAGCGCACGCCAATGTTTCCTGAACAAAACAGGATGTCCCCGTTGGCATTTAGCGTGCGCCAAACCTCTTTAGCTCGCGCCAAAGTGCCAAGTTTAATAGAAATCATGTTTTAGGCCCGTTTCGAAGCATGCCTTAGTGTAAAGCCTTATGTGGTGTGTTGTAATGTTCGGTGAACGTGTTATAGTGGCTTTGGCTCCGCACCGTATCTCATGGGAGCATTGGAACACTCTACACTTAGCCTTATGAGATGTTGACTTTAGTTCAATGCCGTACTTGTAACATCACGAAGTTATGGGTTCGGTTTCTGGTGTATTCGGCTCAGCACCTTGTGGAGACCCTCTCCGGGGGAAACTCGGGATCACCGGAAGCCTTATTTCTTAACCTCGCGGGTAGTGGATTAGATTCTAATATTTATGTGCAACATGCTAAGTAGTGTAATGTAGAGTCCGTATAAGGTCTAGATGTCCATAAGAAGCCTTTTATGTGTAATGAACTTAGGTGGTTAGACTAATCGCCTAAATACGTATGTGACTTGTCTAAAAGCTAAAACATGTTATTCCTTGGAAAGGAGCGTTTATACATCACTTCACGGCATTATTACGCGTCCACCTAATCAGATATCAAACCGGACTCGCGTAATAATCTACATGGTTAGCAACCGTGTCCATCAGAGGTGTTGAGGATATGTCTCGGTGATTCTCATCCGGCAAAGTGTCATTGATTTAACATGTAACAAATGTCTACTTGAGTTGAGTCAACTAGTGAGACTAGTGAGTGTGGAGCGAGAGAAACATACTTGCCATGATGTTTGCTTGTTATTCTTGCGATATAACTTGTATAGATTTGGTTCTTCTACCATTTGATAAGTGCGATTGTGCTTACCCTTATGTTGTTGTTTCACCGAGAAGGTGATGCGGTGAAGAAGTGTACGAGCTCGTTTTGGAGTGACTTCGTGACTTCTTGTTGTTCTATCAAGATTTATATTTTGTAATAGACGTAACAGTTATTTTGGATAAGTTTTGTAATAGCATAGTCTATCTATCGGCTTTATCTTTTATGGATTTTCATTGACTTTTTTTGAATTGATGTTGTAATGGAATCAACATTGGGTTTTCTATTCTATCCCTAGTATCTTTATGTTATCCCGAGTCATTTTCTTCCGCAAAAATTTAACCTTGTATTTAGCTCGAGAGGCTTGCGTGTATAACTTAATTTAATTTAGTTATATACGTGTCGGTGCGTTCATTTCCGAATATGGACTCGGTATTTTCAAGTGGAAGGTTGTCCATTGATTAAACCCGATAAGAAACCAAGACAGCACCGCATAATAATATTAACCAAGAAATCCGAAAACCCATATATAGCACGAAGAATGCGCTCAATAAAGGCCACTCGACTGGCCGAATGCTTTGGCCATGTCGAGTTTTAAAGCCATGTGTCGATCGCGAACCCGCCGCGTGACTGTTTTCATGCTATGAAAAATTTCAAATGCGTAAATTATTATCGATATGAGTCTACATTTGATGAAAGCCGATCGATTGTCCGAAATGACCTCATCCACAATCGCTTTCGGCCGGTTTACGGCGATTCTAGAGAGAGTTTGTAAGCCGAGTTGCGCAGTGATCGATCGACGATTGTCTTTCACTTTAGCGGCCTCCTTGATCTTCGGAATTAGAGATATATAAGTTTGATTGATGTTGGACATGTCAAAGCACCGTTATTTAAGCAATCTAAGACAACCTTGGTAACATCTCGACCCAAAAGGTGACAAAATTCTTGCAAAAAAATCATGTGAAGACCATCCGGGCCGGGTGATTTTTACCGGGCATTTGTCGAAGATATGCCCAATTGTAATACTCCGTAATTTCACGTAAGAAGCAAATATATCATTTTGGGAAATTTGTGGGGAGTTATTAAAATTATTTTCCATTTAAATTATAAGAGAAAAAAAAAAGGTGGGGATTAGTAAGGGTATTTTGGGATTTCAAGGTAGCCCTAAACACTTCAACTTGAATCCCAAAACCTCTCATTTCATCCAAAGCTTAGAAAGAGGCAAGAAAGAGAGAAAAGAGAGAAGAGATAAAAGAGAGGAAGATTCATCTTTTCTTACCAATCCAACCGTTTATTTTGCAGATAGATCGCACTATGAGACTCACCACGACGAGGGGGTCGTTTCTACATAAGCTTTTTTCGATCGGGTAAGAAAACTCAAAAAACATTTTTCTAGATCTAGAGTTTTTCTTGGTTTTTGTAGGTAAATAGATATTTTGAGGGTCGTAATAATCATAGATCCACTTTTGTTGTCGTAATCGAAGGAGTGTTCATAGGCTTTTTTGAATTTTCAAGATTTGCTTTCGAATTCAAGTTCTTCAAGATTTGAGGTAAATTGGTGCTCAAGTATAATTTTTTTGGGTGTTATTTTGTGCTTTAGATCTGATATATAATTTCTTACGAGCAAGTATGATAGTATTTTGTGATGTTTTAGCATGATTTTGTGTTGAATTGAGTGTTGAAAATAGTGTAGTTGTGTTGTGACTTTTTTAAGAAGGAAAAAATAATAGAAAAAAAGAGTGTGAAGTTGTGTTGTGCAATTTTTTTAGACAAAAACGTGTTTTTAGAAAGAAAAGAAGTGGGTGTAGTTGTGTTGTGCCTTTTATAAAAAAAAAAAAAGGTATTGTTGTGTAGTGCCTTTTAGAAGGAAAAAAATGAGTGTTTTATGAGGTGTCATTTTTAAATGACTCTATAGTTGTGTAGTGTTTTATTTTTATTTTTTTTTAAGAAAAATGGTTATCCGATGTTTTCTTATTTTGATTGTGTTTTAGTGTAAAACCTTATGTGTTATATTGTAAAGTCAAATGTATGGGCTCTGGTAGGTTTGGCTTCGTACCGTGTCGATATCCTCTATGGAAAGAAACACGAGAGCATCGGAACACATTCTCTTGGTTTTGTGGGATGTTGTGCTTAGTAGTTAATATCTCTTGTTATGTGCTAATTAAGTAGTGTAATATATATAATGGGGTGTTAGTGGTGTCTAGAAAGCCTTTATCTGCAATGAATATAGGCGGTTAGCTTAAATACGTAAATGCCTACTTGATGTGTCTGAAAGATAAAACACATTGATCTTCAGTGAGGCACGTTTCTGTTTCGCAACTTAGAACCATTACCTCTCCACAAGGGTAGCCGTTACGTGACTGATCAATTTTCCACATTGGTAGCCAGTGCGTGCTTACATGAGGGGTTGATGATATGTCGTGCAGCGTTCTCACCGTTCAAAGTGTCACCATTCAAAGTGTCATTAGGCTAAGTATGTAACATATTCCTTTGTTTGTTGAGCTTATTAGTGAGACTAGTAGAGAGGAGTGAGATCTTGAACATATGTGGTAGGTAGTATGTTAATGTCTCGTAGTTACCTGTCTAGATTCGGTGCTTCTAATAATATTACTTTTGTATTGTCTCAACTTCGAGAAGATGATGCAGGTTTCGTTGACTATGGGTATTTCAAAGAGTGACATTGATACGTTGGAAGTAAAGTTTTGATGATGTTTATCCTTTTCAATTATAAAATAGATTAGATTATCTTGTTTTGGAAAGTTTAGAATTTTGTAATGGCTTGGACCTTAGATGTTTTTGGTTTTTTTTTTTTTTTTTTTTTTTTTACTTATCGTCGAACTCTTGACATTTGATGTTTTTTTGACTCAGAAATAAAATTTTCAATTAACCCTTAGTTCTGTTAGCTTCTCAAGTCGTTTTTCTATTTCACATTTATACTTTGATGTTAAATTAGTAAAGGTATATTAGTATATAAGTCGATAAAAATTTAAATAATATACTCCAAATATAAATAAAAATTCGATATTGGGAAAGGGGTGCATCACACCAATAGACAAACATGCAGCAATCCACGCGTCTGAGACTAAACAACGAAAACGAAACCCATGTGCTCATTACACCCATATGATGTCATTTTTAATTGCAAGCAGATGAGGACAAAACAGTCCATTCGTCTGCTGCAGCATCTAATATAATTGTATGTATATGTATGTACAACTGTATAATATATTAAAATATTACTTTTTCCCGTTTTTTTATCTGTTCCAGAAGAATCACACGGATTAAGAAAATAATTAATACGTCTAAAATATAGTATTGGAAATATATTTTTTTTATTGAAAATGTAAATACTTTGTTGGCAAATGATTTTTTTGTATTGGAAGTATATTTTTTTTATTGAAGATGTGAATGAGGAAAAAAAATAATAAATGATCATTGGAAATATAAAATGACATATAAATAAAAACAGAATAAATTCTGAAATTTGACAGATAGAAATAACGGAAGGAGTAATATATTTAGTATAAAAATGATTATATTAAGTTGATGAATATGATTGATAAAACATGTTTACTATATTCTTTTAAAGGCGGCATCAGTGGGAAAAAATTAGGAAAGTAGGGTTTCGTGTATAAAAAATAAAAAAAAAAAAGAACTTCACAGCCGCAATTGGTCTTGTTTCTGCGATAGTTCTTGTGTTTGGGAATGTATTGCCGATAAATACCAGCCTCAAAATTAGATTACATAGAAGAATTTTAAAAAAAAAAAAATTTGAAAAATTACGCCGCGCTTGATATCAGTTGTAGTCGGCGGCGCATTTTGGTAAAGTCATCCATTTTTCATAAGATTAGGAATTCTGTTTCTTCATATTTTCTTGATTAAATTCTCTTCAAATTCCAGGTATAGCCATGCCGAATTGGGCTACTCTTCCACATGACGTGATATCGTATATCGCAAGACTTTTAGAACCAAGTGAATTCATTTCGTTTCGAGGGACGTGTACTTCATGGCGTTTGGCGACAAGTTACAAGGATATTCAGAAGAAATGGTGCCCATTTTTAATGATTAATCGGATCAAAGATGAAGACGGTGGTGACGATCGTGAGTTTTTCGATTTCTACAAAGGAAAGGTAATCACAATTTCACTCCCAGAAATCAAGAACAAGGTTTGTATTGGGTCTAAAGGGTGGTTTATTACGATTGGATCTAAAGGTGATATTTGTTTATTGAATCCGATAACTCGTGTTCAGATTCATCTTCCAAACATCATTGATGAGTCCTATTGTTGGGTTAAAAGGGCTGTGTTATCAGCTAGCCCGACCAACACATCCGAATATGTCGTCATGATCGTATATTTAGAAACCCCAAAACAAATGAATTATATAGGGTTTTGGAAGCCCGAAGATCCGGCGGCATGGACCAAAATCGAAACACCGGTGAATTTAAACGCAGGGATTCAAGACGTGAGCTACCACGATGGTATGTTTTACGCCCTATCGTATTCTCGCCAAATTTGGATGATTGATGTTTTCGGTCCCGACCCGATTATCCCAATTGAAATCATTGATCTACCCTCTATTATCCACATATCTACTTACGGCGCTTTTGGTGGAATGCGAGAGTACATTACTGGTAGTTTCGTCATTTTATACCCTTCATCGTGATTGTAGTCCTCATCGTGTTCTTGAACTGGTGGAATTGGATGTGATCAATGGTACGTGCACCAGAATCACAAGTCTGGGCGATAAAGCCGTGTTTATAGGGAACAATGAAGGGTTTTGTGTAGATGCGATGAGATTCCCCGGGATTATACGACCGAATTACATATATCAAAGCAATGGAAGCTACCAGCTCGCGGGATGTCAAGGTAGGATGGACATTAGCCCTAATCTAAAAGCTGGAATGTTTTGTTGTGATACTCATAGCACCCCTTCAAGCAGCAATTATTCTAATGTTTGGGTGACACCTAACCTCTAGCTAGATCTTTTTTTTTTGTTGTTGTTGAAACTATAAAAAAAAAAAAAAAAATGGACAAGATTATGCATAATACTATTAGCTTGTCTTTTTTGTTGTGATAATGGTATAATATATACTAAGAAAAAGAATCAGCTAGCTTCAAGTTAGTTTTTCCTTTGTCTGCACTATACAAGTGACAGTGTCTTGTTGCTTTAGGCAGTATAATGGTGTATTTTTTTTGTGTGTATACGGTGGTCGGTGGTCGGTGGTCGGTGTTGCTACAACGAGTGACACATTATACATTTTCACCCTTGATTTATGATGCAGTAGTACCTATTTACTGTGATGTAGACCTACTATAATCAAAAGTGCAAAAATGTGTTGTGGCACAAGCAACCGTTGTGTAGGTAGAAATTTGTATATTCCTGCATGTTAGGACTGGTAAGTACATTAAATTGGAGTTAGGACTCTGATATAATGGTGTTTAATTTGGCTTTTTGAGATCGAGTTAGGCTTTTGTTTGTCTTGTGTTTGCAGGGAATTTCTTGTTTGTTGGTGTTTGTTTCTAGCTATATATTCGGTTATAAACAATTTGCAAACTTTTATTAAAAGGTTCAAATATAACGGTTTTCAATTATCGGTTATAAATGTATGGTGCTCCAGAACACTTCATGTGTGATCACCAGATCTAAACCATTGATCTTGAACGTCTTAGTGGTACGTACGTACCACATATATTTGATTTGGTCATTTAGGACTTAATTATACCAATTTAATAAGATGATTTCATAATAACTCTATAATGGGAGAATGTAATTAAATCATAGGATGGTCAATTATGGATTAATCTAAATCTTGATGTGATTATAGTCGACACTTGCATGATTAGAGTGATGCATGTTTGATTTGATCATACAGTTAGCTCGTTGAAGCTTTCTTTCAGAAATTTCATGTTGCTTCATTCAGGGATGGGTAGCTAGAAATATATGTTACAAAGACGAAGTTCATTACTTCATGCGAGAAGCATAAAGACGGTTTCCTTGTTTGTTAATGCTGAAACTGATCAATCGGTTGAATTTTTATCTTGATTATAAAATTCAATCAGTCGTGAATTGAAGGTTGAATCAAGCAAAAGACATTATAAAAAGGTTGAATCGGTTGAATTCTTATATCAATGGACATTTGGCATTTATTTTTTGTGTATTAGGAGTAGTTCTATGAATGTAATAGTGCAGTAGTGAATTTATAGCAGTATTATATCCGGATTAATAAAGCAAGTAAGGGCATATTCAACCATCTTACGCCATTTTACTAAAATGGTGGACACCATTTCACCATATATCTTCTACCATCTTCAAATATCTTACACCAAATAATAAGTAAAAAATAATATTACATTTTTTCAATAGAAGGAATAAATAAAGTCAAAAAAATTATAACAAAAAAAAAGGTGCTATCAAGATATTTTGTTTTGTAAAAAGAAAGGGGACAGGAAGAAAAAAAAAAGAAAAAAGCCCAACACCAAATTTGGGGTGAGATAAAACTTTTACATCAAAATGGTGTGTTAAGGATGGTACACCCTTGGAGCAACAATATTGCACTTTAACCAATTCATTCTTTCATTAGAACTTTTAGTCATAGGTCTATGTTACTCAGATTGACTCCCGATATACGAGTTGAAATCAATCCTTGATAATTACCAATTTAATTGGAAATTTATTTTTTTTAATAAATTGTGTTATTATTTATTAATGAGATAAATAAGGGCCTAAAGAAGAAAATAGAACTACTTGCTCTATTACATCAAAGCGTCTGACCGGATCTTAAGTCCGTATATCGGGAAAAAAAAAACAACAACAAACTAAGAGTTTTCGCAACGGTGGGTTCAACAAAAGGTTTAAACCTTTAAAACAGGTTTATAACCATTGGAGAAAAATGAAGGCTAGGCAAAGGTTTTAGGAAAATCAAGCGGTTCATTTTCCCTCAAGTCTTTTCTTTTTATTTTTTTATTTATGTTTGTGTATTGTAGAGAAAAAATTATGTGTGGTGAATATATACTATAAAGCTTTATAACAAATTTATCTCTTATAGAGAAAAAGTTTATATCGAAAAAATTTATATAGATATGATGTGGCATAATGCTTTTAGACATATAAATTAAGATATCTAGCTTCCTGCGAGATACTTTAATTTAAGTTGCGATTTGATTTGTTAAAACTCTGATTACATGGCTTTCAACAAACAAAAATACTACGTCCGTCCCAAAACACAAGTCATTTTAGGTGTTTTCACGCAGTCATGTCTCTGATAACATGACACTTACTTTTGTCTGATAATTGGTTCTGGTTGTTATACTCGTAGTATTTTATGCGAAATAAAATTAATAAACAGAAAGAAGAAGAACAATTTATATATTAATCCTGAAAGATATTACAACTACTGTAATGGAAAAACGAAAATAAATTAAAACTATAAAGGATATCTTGACTGAGGCGAGATGAAACTCTGTCCTTAAGAAAATTTGTTCCCGGCTTGTACTCTGGTTTATGCAATTGTCTCTCGTGATTACCTACTTACTGCTCAAAAGAGAGTGTATTTCAACTTCTAAACAACGCCGAATCGCTTGCCGCTTTTGAAAAAACTCTTCAACTTTATATGCAAAATTATATGAATGTGTATTATATTTCTGTTGTTGTAACTTATGTTTTTTTTCTCCATGTTGTGAAAGCTTGTTTATATAGAGGCTTGAACAAGTAATTGAGAAGCCTCAGCATTCATAACCATTAATCCATTTACTCCCACTACTCCCACTTTGATATCAGTATTGATCATGACAGTTTCGAAGAAGATGAAAAGTTTCACCGGCCAAGAAGATGAAGGTTTCAATGAGTCGACTTGTTTGAAATATTCAAGATTATGAATTGCCTCACCGACTTCCGCCGATGATGAGTTGCCTCAAGATTCTTTGAATCACCTTGCTGATGAATTGCCTCAGCTGACTTGCCACCCCGCTGATTTTGTCCAAAAATATAATATTAGCCCTGCCCAAGGCCCTCAGGCCCTAGAAGGCCCAATTCCCTAAAGCCAAAACCAAAGCCCAAGGTCAACGGTCAACGGGTTCGGGCACGGGCGGGCGGCGGCGGCGCAATATTAGCCCATCCCAAGGCCCTCAGGCCCAAGAAGGCCCAATTCCCCAAAGCCAAAGCCCAAGGTCAACGGTCAACGGGCTCGGGCACGAGCGGGCGGCGGCGGCGCACGCGTGTGGCAATTTTAGCAGAACATCGTCTAACTAAAACATTATGAGTCTTCCTCCCTTTCTCTAGGAGCTTATACCCATCATCAACTGTCATCATTTAAATACTTGACATTGGACCGCTCATGTTCCAATGTGGGATAAAGAGTTTACACAACTCTACTCCCAATATCTCACAAACAACTTAAAGCGTTAATATCGCATTCATCCGTACTCCGAATTGAATAATTTTAAATCATATTTTCAACTACATAGCACGTAGTTTTCAATGATTTAATAAAGTCTCGATAACTTTAATAAAAGTCTTATCGAACTCGCTCTTTAAAGTAGTTGTCGAAAATGATTAAAAAATCGATAAAATCATTTTTGCTCTATTTTCTCCAACAATCCCCCACATGAATGGATATTAATGCAAATGCAGACCCTGAAGAGTTTTCTGACAGAAAATATTGCATCGAGGAGAGGTAGTTCTGGCTTTGAACTCCGCCTTTAGTGAAATACTATCGGATCTACTCGGTTATTTAGTGAACTATGTCTTGAACTATACAAATTTTTATTGTAAAACCGCATAATAATACTCACACAATATTTCCTTAAACACCATATTTGGTTCTCATGATTGTTTTCATTTTGGCCATGAATCCCTTGCTTTCGTAAAGTGCGTTAGAGAATTCTAGCATCTGATTCTCACTGAAGCGCCCCACTTCACACTTACATAGTGACCTCCTATCAAGAGTATTCTGTCATACCCCACTCGAATTTAAACAAGTTATAGGAATCATTAAAAGTTTTCACTTAACCTTTACGCCAATCGACAGATAACACTTTTATTCACATAACGGGTAAGTGTTCACCGAACCTTCATAACTTAGTTGTCCCTTGAACCATGATCTTAGGATCTCCAAATAACATGGTTGGGTTACTATTATAAAGTTTCGTCGTAATAGACTTAAGTCCCATTCCGAGTGTCAATTTTGACATTTGATCTCTTGGTAAACCTTTTGTAAGTGGATCCGCAAGATTCTCCTTCGATCTAACAAAATCGATGGAAATCACACCATTAGAGATCAGTTGTTTAATAGTATTGTGTCTGCGACGTATATGTCGAGACTTACGTTAGACATTGTTTGATCAAATTTTTGGTGCCATTGTTTTGGCGCTTGTTTTAGCCCATACAATGATTTAACCAAGGATGATGTGTTCTGTATCTAAACGAGTTAGATCTATGCGCAGCGGATGGATCACGATTCATATATCACAATACATAATTAAAGGACTTAAGTACTACAATGGGGTTTAAGATTATGTTACCAATAACGGGAAGAGTCGCCTTGATCTTCCGATGTGTTCTCCAAACGGCGGTTGATGGACACCCTTCTTGATAAACGAACCTCCTTGATATGCAACACCAAGAAAAACTTAGAGTTTTTCTTCTTTAAAAACCCTAGACAAGAGAAAACTAATTTTTCCTCTCCCCTTTTATGTGGTGGTCGAATTATGCCAATATCTTAAGGCTTGGGAGAACTCTCTTTATATAGGAGAGTAATCCTTGTCCTCCAAGGATTAAATAATTAAGAGATAATTATTCCATTAATCCTTTATTCCAAATAAAATGATTATCCCAAACAAATTAGGATAAATCATATTATTATCTAATATTCCATGAATTATCAATTAACAAATAAATGATAAATCACATGTCAAATAATTATCCGAGAAAACTAATTTCTCTCTAATTAATTGACTCACATTGGCGCCACATTAAGGGTTTACTAAGCCCACATAAAATGTCTTTTATGTGTATTATATTATTTAGCTCAACTAAATAATATCCATGCATATCAATTAATTAGCCCACCCAATTAATTATCACTGGCGCCCAAATAACAAGATTATTTGTCCGAATTACGTAAGCCACATCGGGGACCATGGACCTAAAACCAAAGAGCTCCAATAATTAATTATTCATCGAATGTAATAAGTACATTAATTATTAATTCCGGATTACGCCACCATAAACCCGGCATCGAACTCTACCGATTATAGATGTATACTTATACTCAACCCATGAGTAAATAAGCGTCCATTGATATAATCACTACATACGGATTAACCCTCCATAGATCGTCCATTCTCGTGGGAAGTCTCCGTGAACCCGACTTCATAATATCTTATCCTTATTTACCATTAACTCCTCGATGATCAATTAGCACACATATCCGACTAGTAGCTAATTAGTCAAATGTGAACTCCCGGATCGATCACTTTCTTAGGGCTAACAAACAAGGGGATCGTGTCTCTACTTCCCGCAGGAAGGAATGGATTCCATGTCTGTGAAAATCGAAACTACTCACTCATCCTGAGATAGTGCCAATGAGAAGTGGCTTGGAACACATATTAAAGTGAACCGTAATTAACACATCAAACACTACCCGGGACAATCAAAGATCCCGTGATCACCTCGGATTAAGGTTGATCCATATATGATCATCTAATGATTTAATAAGATTCCTCGATTACGGAATTATACCGAGAAATTCAGATTAAATCGGTCCAGTCCTATATGAATGCCATCATATATAAATGCCCCACGTAGTACCTCTCTACCGACAAATCCGGATAAGACTATCACACCCTAAGGTGTTCTCAAGATTATTGGTGTTTTAATCAAGAGACCCTAAACTCGATTAAGTTCACCACGGACTAACAATTTAAGTATATCACCACTAACTCAATCCTCACGCATGCCATACACTCGAGTTAAGCGATTACATACCGATATACTTAGGGTTTGCAAAGCAGTTGTATTATTTACAAGCACAAAGCAAGTAATAAGGTGAGATAAAATCATTATCCATTGTTAAAAACAATTACACAAATTGTCTTTCGGCACTACACCTAACATTAACGAGTCGACACACCTTGTGTTCTTGACTGGAACTACTAACCCCTCGGTTGTTCCATGTATATTTCTTCCTCCAATTCACCATTTAAGAAAGCAATTAATATCCATTTGATGGATTTCAAGGTTATAGATCGCAAAGAATCGCAATAAGAACCCTTATCAAGTGATTCTAGTTACCGTGAATATGTATCGAAAAATCAAGACCCTCATTTTGTCGATAACCTTTGGCTACCAATCTGCCTTATATTTATCAATATATCCATCGCCTTTAAGTTTCTTCTTAAATATCCACTTACAACCGAGTGTTTTATGCCCTGGTGGAATATTAACCAATTCGTTGTGATTTTGCATAATGGAGTCTATTTCACTTTTTATTGCTTCTTTCCAAGAAGGCACTTCGGATTTGACATAGCCTCAAAGATATGCTCTTGGATCATTTTTTACCATATAGGTGAGAAAATCCGACCAAATGACTTTGAAGTCCTAGCCCGCTTACTTCTACGAGGTTTGATTTCCTCATTTTCCTGAGTGGTATCCTCTAACGATTCATTCGTCTCCTTATTTGACTCGTGTCTTCTTTGTTTATGTCTTTGTTAGGAAAGACATCCTCCGAAACACAAACATTTCTTGACTCCATGACGGTATTCACATGTACATCAAGAATGTCGATTTATGCACTAGAAATCTATATGCACTATCATTATTCGCATAACCGATAAATATGCAATCTATTGTTTTAGGCCCAATCTTTATTTGTTTAGGTTTAGGCACTTCTATCTTTGCTAAACACCCCCACACTTTCAAGTATTTGTAACTTGGCTTATGAGCTTTCCCCAACTCATATGGGGTCTTGTCCATCTTTTTCGATGGAATTATATTAAGAATGACATTTGCTGAGAGGATGGCCTACCCCCACAAGTTCTGAGGTAAACCCAAACTTATCAACATAGCGTTCATCATTTCTTTTAGAGTACGGTTCTTGCATTCAGAAATACCATTTGATTGAGGCGTATTCAGAGCTGTAGTTTGATGAATAATGCCAGATTGTGAACATATTTCATTAAACGGTGCATCATATTCATCACCTCTATCACTACGAACCTTTTTGATTCGTTTGCTAAGTTGATTTTCGACTTCAATCTTATAGTTTTTAAAAGCCTCAATTGTCTCATCTTTGCTACTTAGCAAATAGACATAACAGTATCTTGTACAATCATCGATAAATGTTACAAAGTATTTTTTCCGTGATCTCGATTGCACAAAATTTTAAATCACACAAATCAGTATGAATTAAATCTAACGGTTCTGTGTTTCTTTCCACCAAGGAAATGGTGCCTTAGTCATTTTAGCTTCGACGCATATTTGGCATTTTTCGCTTTGATTAAACTTTATATTAGGTAATAAATCTAAATTCATCATTCCACGAATTGATTTATTATTAACATGTCATAATCGATTATTCCATAAACAAGAAGACTCAAGCAAGTAAGCAGAAGTAGATGTAATCTTATTAGCCTCATCGGGCACAACAATCTTAGGCATAATAGCCATCACATTCAACTTAAACATACCCTCGGTGAGATAGCCTCTACCGACAAACACTTCATTTTTTTTCAGAATGGCCTTATCAGAACCAAACATCATCTTGAAACCAACTTTGCTGAACACCAAAAACTAGATTCCTACGAATGTCAGGAACATTGGTCAATGTCAGCTTTTTCCCTGAAGTCATCTTCAGAACCACATTCCCGGTTCCTTGAATGGTTGAATGGGAAGAGTTACCCATCCACAGTTTGTCACCACCTCCAACCTTATAGGTTGAAAACATTGCACGGTCGGCACAAACATGTCTTGTGGCTCTAGTGTCCACATACCATTGTCTTGGATTCCCACAAAATTGCACTCTGTCACCACAGTGCAGAACATGTCATCATCACCATCGCCACCATATGTGCCATTGGATGAAATGGCTTCTTTCCATGGCACTCACTTGCACGGTGCCCAAATTTGCCACAGTTGCGGCCTTCACCATTAAACTTGTACGCAATTTGTGATTTCTTGGACGATTCACCAGTTTTCTTGGAAGATTGTCCAGTTTTCTTCCTCTTATGATTCTTGACCTCAAAGAACATGAGCTTCGGCCTGTCCAACCTGCACAGAAAGTTTGTTTTCGGATCCTCTATTGTCTTCCTCTATACGGAGTCGGACAATCAGATCATCCTTCGACATTTGCTTTCACTTGTGTTTGAGATAACATTTATACTCCTTCCATGAAGAAGGTAGTTTCTTAATCACATAGGCTACTTGAAATTTTTCATTAATAATCACACCTCTTCTAAAAGTTCGATTTAATGATTTGTAATTCCTCAACCTCGAATAATTACGGTTTTGGAATCGACCATCTCATATTTTTAAATTTACCTACAATAAATTTCTTAGCACTGCATCTTCGCTTTATACTTTTTATCCAATGCAAACCACAATGTTTTAGCATTTTCAAACATGCAATAAACACTATAGAGAGTATTGTCTAAACAATTTAGAATGCAATTTTTGCACAAAAAATCACTATGCTTCTAACTTTCTTGAGCAAGCAGAGCCCTGTGTTCGAGGTTGTCTGGAGGCACAACTGGTTGCTCTTCAGTGAGCATCCTGGCTAATCCAAGTGTAGTCAAGTAGAACAGCATTTTTTACTGCCAACGCTTGAAATTTAGCCCATTAAATTTCTCTGGTTTCTCTCCATGAGAAGAATCAGCCGCAACAACAGTTGATTGTGTCACAACAGTAGTAGGCACAGTTGCATTTGATAGTGGATTCAGACTTTCACTTGCCGCAGCATCAACAGTAGGTGTCAATGACGCATATTAACAATAGTCATTTCTGTTCAAAACAGAAGATCAACAATTAGATTTTGGTTCGTTAAAACGAGACCAAACAGTAGCAAGATATTACTGAATATCAAACGAGATATTCAGGTTCAGCAGAATGAATAAAATAAATTGTTCAAAGACAAATATTTATTTAAATTTCGCATAAAGATACTTTCCAGAGCATAAGAAAGCTCTGAAAAATTTGTCTTAAGATTGTTATACCCGTAGTATTTTATGCGAAATAAAATTAATAAACAGAAAGAAGAGGAACAATTTATATATTAATCATGAAAGATATTACAACTACTGTAATGGAAAAACGACAATAAAATAAAACAATAAATGATATCTTGACTGAGGCGAGATGAAACTCTGTCCTTAAGACAAATTTGTTCCGGCTTGTACCCCGGTTTATGTAATTGTCTCTCAGGATTACTCAGTTTACCTGTTCAAAAGAGATGTACTTCAACTTTTGAACAACGTCGAACTGTTGCTGTGTTTCAGGAAAAAAAACTCTTCAACTTTATATGTAAAACTATATGAATGTGTATTATATTTCTGTTGTTGTAACTTATGTGTTTTTTTCTCCATGTTGTGAAGACTTGTTTATATAGAGGCTTGTGCAAGCAATTGAGAAGTCTCAAAGATTGATAAACCATTAATGCATTTACTCCTAGTACTCCCACTTTGATATCGGTATTGATCATGTGATTTGAAGAAGATGAAAAGTTTGAGCCGCCAAGAAGATGAAAGGTCAACTTGTTTAAATATTCAAAGATTGTTTGAATTGTCTCGGCTTGAGTTGCCTCAAAGCATTCTTGAATCTCCGTGTTGATGAATTGCCTTAGTGACTTGCCACCCCGCCGATTTTGTCCAAAATATAATATGAGCCCACCTTAAGGCCCTCAGGCCCAATTCCCAAAGCCCAAGGTCAACGGTCAATGGGCGGGAGGCGGCACAGTAGTGGCAATTTTAGCGAGAACATCGTCTAACTAAAATATTCTCGAGTCTTCTCCATTTCTCTAGAGCTTATACTCATCATCAAATGTCATCATTTAAATATTTGACATTGGACAACTCATGTTCCAATGCGGGATAAAGAGTTTACACAACTCTACTCCTAATATCTCACAAACAACTTAAAGCGTTAATATATCATTCATCCGTAGTCCGAATTGAATAAATTTAACTACTACTGTCAACTACGAAGAACGTAGTTTCCAATGATTTAATAAAGTCTCGATAACTTTAATAAAAGTCTTATCGAACTCGCTCTTTAAAGTAGTTGTCGGAAATGATTAAAAAATCGATAAAATCATTTTTGCTCTATTTTCTCCTCCAATATCACTTGTATCACCCCATAACTCGGGCCAACAGCGCTACATGAGTCATAAGAGGCATAACTACTTATGCCCATGTTGTGAGACGTTGCATGTGATAACAGAACCGACTACTATACATAACAAAGTGTCCTGCTGTAAGAGAATGTGGATTTCACATCTAGAATCATCTAATAGGGTCCTGAAGAGGTCATCGGATTTTAAGAGAGGAGAAATCTAATATCCTATTTGGTCCTTGTACAGGATGTCATTAGTCCAATGTGTAAAAAACTAGGAAAAAAATTAAAAATGACCCATTTTTTATTCACAAATAAGGGATCCACAATGCATTGATAAAATATTATTAGCTAGGAATCATTATGTCATACTTGTGTCGGACCACCATAAAATGTACGCAAGACAGACTGATTGGGCGGTTGTTTAACAGATGTCCACTGCCTATACTCCGTAATTTCATGTAAGGGTAAATATGTCATTTTGAAAAATTTATGCGGAGTTATTATAATGATTTTTCATTTAAATTATAAGAGAAAAAGAGGAAGGGATTAGTAAGGGTATTTTGGGATTTCAAGGAAGCCCTAGACACTCCAACTTGAATCTCAAAACCTCTCATTTCATCCCAAGCTTGGAAAGAGGCAAGAAAGACAGAAGAGAGAAGAAATAAAAGAGAGGAAAATTCATCTTTTTTTTACCAATCCAACCATTGAATTTGCATGCGGATCGCACCACGAGACTCACTGCGAAGAGGTGATCGTTTCGACATAATCTTTTTTCAATCGGGTAATAAAAGCTCAAAACACATTTTCCTAGATCTCGAGTTTTTCTTGATTTTTCTAGGTAAATAGATATTTTGAGGGTCGTGGGAATCATAGATCTACGTTTTTGTTGTAGGAATCGAAGGAGTGTTCATAGGCTCTTGTGAATTTTGAGATTTGTTTTTGAATTCAAGCCTTCTTCAAGATTTGAGGTAAAAGGTTGTTGAACCGTAATCATTTTGTGTTATTGCATTAGATCTATTAATTTGTTATAAGCAAGTATGTTAGTGCAAAGTCCCACATCGGTATATTAGTAGAATGCTCACCCCCATATAAGTGTGAGACATAAAGGTATTGTCAAGTCGGGTTAATTTTTAGACCAAGCGAGCTAGGGACGATGATCTAAGCAGATTGATCGAACCATTTATGACTCATTTAACGCTACTGTGTGCAGGGGCATTACAGAATAGTATCGTAGTCGATCGCCATATGAAACTAAGCCGCCACACCGTAAGAGGCGGTGGGGCACATCTAGAATCCTATGGAGGACAAACCCATGTGCTCCACTGAGACAAATCTTGAACCGGGGTCTGGAGACGTTACAGTTAGTGTTTTGTGATGTTGTAACATGATTTTGTGTTGAAATGGGTGTTGAAAATAGTGTGGTTGTGTTGTGATTTTTTTAAGAGAAAAAAAATGTGTTTTTTAGAAGAAAAAATGTAGTTGTGTTGTGCCTTTTTCCAAGAAAAAATGTATTGTTGTGTTGTGCCTTTTAGAAGGATAAAATGAATGTTCTGTGATGTGTCATTTTTTTAAAAGACTTTATAGTTGTGTTGTGTTTTTTCAAAGAAAATGCTTATCCGTTATTGTTCTTTTGGTTTCACCGTGTTTTAGTGTAGAACCTTATGTGTTATGTTGTAAAGTCAAGTGTATGGGCTCTGGTGGCTTTGGCTCCACACCGTGTCGATATCCTCCGTGGAAGAAGCACGAGAGCATCAAAACACATTCTCTTGACTTTGCGGATGTTGCTTTCAGTGAGTTAATATCTCATATTATGTGCTAAGTAGTGTAATATATAATGGTTTAAGGTGTTAGTGGTCTCTAAAAACATTTATATATATGCAATGAATATAGGCGGTCTTTTTTTTTTTTTTTATGGCATTATTTCTGTCGATCTTGGGATTCCGCAGAAATTATCCCTTTTGTTTTTCCGACGGGTCGAAAGGACAATCAAATTCTATTGCTACATTTCCACTTCCCCCCCCCCCCGAGGAACAGCAAGAGGGTCCTTTAGAGTGAGCTTAAACACGTAAATGCATACTTGGTATGTTTAAAAGATAAAACATATTGGTCTTCTAGTGAGACTTGTTTTTCTTTTGCAACTTAGAACCATTACCCTCCATAAGGGTAGCCGTTGTGTGGATTGGGCAATCTTCCACATGGGTAGCCGCCGTGTCATATGAATAGTTGAGAATATGTCGTGGTGCATTCTCACCATTCAAAATGTCATTAGGCCAAGTATGTAACACATTCATTTGTTTGTTGAGCTTACTAGTGAGAATAGTACATGGTGTGAGATCTTAAACATATGTGGTAGCTAGGTAGTATGTTAATGTCTCGTTGTTATTTGTTTGGATTCGGTGCTTCTACATTTACTGCGTACTTTTGTACATACCCCTTTATTGTATTATCTCAATCTCGAGAAGGTGAGGCAGATTTAATTCGTTGATTCCGAGTATTTCGAGGAGTGACCTCGAGACGTTGAAAGAAGAGTTTTGATGATGTTTATCCTTTTCAATTATACAATAGATTAGATTACCTTGTTTTGGTCGGTTTTGAATTTTATAATGGTTTAGACCGTAGAAGTTTTTGGGCTTTTGTAGTTATCGTTGAACTCTTAAGATTTGATGTTGTTTTGGGATTCGACATTGGATTATCCTATTCTGCCTTTAGTTATGTTATGCTTCCGAGTCGTTTTTTTTTTTCATATATACTCTAATGTTAAATTAATAAGACATACATATATATAAGTAAATTAAATTTTGAATTATATACGATAAACATTTTTTCTGAATAAAGTCACGGTATTCAAATTAAGGGGTGATACGGTTCGATTCGGATCGGTTAATGATCAGAATCAAACCGAATCAAATTTTCGGCTAATTGAAAATCCGAATCGAAAGAGAACTGTTTGTAAAAGAAAACCGAACCGAATTGAACCAAAACAACCGATTCGGTTCGGTCGGTTAACCGAAAAACCGAAATAAAATCAAAAATAAATAATTATAGATAACCGAATTGAACCGAACCGAAATAACCGGTTGATTAACTGAAAACCAAACCGAAATAACCAAATTTTATCCAAATTATACAATTACAACAGTTTGATTCACTATATGGTTATAAACGGTTTGGTTTTCGGTTCGGTTTCGGTCCGGATATAAACGGTATGGTTTTCGGTTTGGTTCGGTTTTCGGTTCGATTCGGATAATTTACGGCACTAACCGTAACCGAACTGAAAATTTCTGTTTTTCCATTTTGAAAACCGAAAATTAAACCGTAACACTTATTAATCGAATCGAATTACCTCCGGCTCGATTCGGTTTTGAATTATGTGATCCGTATTCCTCCAATAACAGAGCAACACACCAATGTAGAGACATGCACCAAACCACGCGTCTGACTGTAAACCGGATTTGAAACCCATGTGCTCAAACCCATATGATTGTCGTTTTTATTATTGCAAGCAGATGAGGACAATAACAGTCGGTCCATTACGCTTTAAGGTTAAAAGGGTGTTTGTGCAAATCTTGAGGATATAGCTTTTTTTTGTTGAAATTGGTGTAAAATGATCTTTTTTGCCTCTAAATCTTCGCGTTGTAGGTGTTTTTGAACCAAACTAAACCCTAATTGGGAGGAACCCTATATATGATTTGAGGCGACCTTAAGATCGTGCAAGACATTTTGTGAAAAAATGGAGAAATCGCGGTGAAAAAATCTAAAAAACAGTATACAAAAGAATTTGTTGAAAAAAAATTTATATAGCCAATTCTCCCGTCCATTATTCGTCTGCTGCAGCATTATTCGTCTACTAGTATATGCATGTATGCGTATTTTTATTTTTATTTTTGCTCTATAAGATGTTTTCTGATTTTTATTATTGTCCTTATCTTTTTCTTGTAAATTTTAATTAATAATTGGAAAGAAATATTTTTTGAAAAACAAACTCACACATTTAATATTTAATATAATAATAATATATAGTAGAGATAGAGATTTCAGATAAATATATTAATTTTAATTCTAAAATGATTAATACAAAAATGATTATATTATGTACTTTTTCAGTGCGAGTTGGCAGATCGAATTTGGCAGGTGTCACCATTCTATGGGGTGTTAGGGCGTCTTCGCTCGGCCACTTTTGCGGATTTCTTTATGAGGTTGCTCGAGGATCGTGGATGCTCGTGATATCTGCGAGGTTTGTATGGCTTATGTGGGATTTGGAAGCGCGTTGTTCTCGCAGTGTTCAATGATCGCAGTTGTTTATGTTTCAAAGAAGGTGTATGCGATCTCTTAATGACGGCCGAGTATGTGGCGGCTTTAGAGACCTATAGTACGAGGCTCACCCAACACTTGCCGGATACATGGGTGAAGCCTTCGGAAGGGTGATTAAAGGCAATGTGGATCGCGTCGATTCTCGAGACAGCGCAGGGGTGGGAATTATTTTCCGAGACTCTCATGGGGCGATTCTTCACACCTTTGCGTATCATTTTGACCTGTGACTCAGATGGAATACATGGAGCTTAAGGCCATTTCTTGGCTTTTCGGAAGCGAGGCATTTGGGAATTCAACGACTATAGGTGAGAGTGATTGTTTGGCGTGTGTTTCGCGTCTCCGATGGCCAATAGAGGATCTTACGCCTGCATTTGTTTGATGCAGACTATTTGACCCTTTTATCCAGCTCTCTCTCGCTTTTTTTTATTTATTCGGCGTGTGAAGCGATGTCCCGCCAAGATCTTTTAATGTATACGCTTTGTGATTATTTCTAGACATCTTGGGGTTCTCGCCCCGACAACGTTTTCTTGCTTGTTTGTGGATATTAATTAATAAAGTGTTGTTTCCTTAAAAAAAAAAAAAAAAAAAGATTACATAGAAGAATTAAAAATGAAAATGAAAAACCTAGACGCCGCGCTTGATATCAGTTGTAGTCGGCGCCTAGTTCAAAAAAAAAAAAATTATAGTCGGCGCATTTTGCGATTTCATCTGTTCCTTCATCTTCTTCTTGATTAAACCAATCTCTTTAAAATTTCAGCTATAGCCATGCCGAATTGGGCTACTCTTCCAAGTTCTAAATGGCGTGATAGCGTTCATCGGAAGCCTTTTAGAGCCGAGTGAATTCATTTCGTTTCGAGGGACATGTACTTCATGGCGGTTGGCCACAAGGTACAAGGATTTCCAGGAGAAATGGTGCCCATTTCGGATGATTAATCGGATCAGAGATAATGAAGTCGACCAGAGATAATGAAGTCGACGGTGACGACGATTGTGAGTTTTTCGATTTCTACAAGGGAAAGGTAATCACAATTTCACTCCCAGAAATCAAGAATAAGGTTTGTATTGGGTCTAAAGGGTGGTTTATTACGATTGGATCTGAAGGCGACATGTGTTTATTGAATCCGATAACTCTGTGTTCAGATTCATCTTCCAAACATCAGTGACGAGTCTTACTGTTGGGTTAAAAGGCAGTGTTATCACCTAGCCCGACCAACACATCGAATATGTCGTCAAGATCGTATATTTAGAAACCCCAAAACAAATTAAATGAATTATATAGGGTTTTGGAAGCCTGAAGATCCGGCGGCATGGACCAAAATCGAAACACCGGTGAATTTATCCGCAGGGATTCAAGACGCGCGTGAGCTACCACAATGGTATGTTTTACGCCCTAGCTATCGTATTCTCGCCAAGTTTGGATGATTGATGTTTTCGGTCCCGACCCGATTATCCCTATCGAAATCATTGACCTATCCTCTATTATTCACATATCATCTACTTACGAAGCGTTTCTCAAAAGGAATGCGGGGGTACGTACATTACGGGTAGTTTCGTCCTTTTATACCCTTCATCTTGATTGTAGTCCTCATCGTGTTCTTGAACTGATTGAATTGGATTTGATCAACGGTACGTGCATGGAAATCACAAGTCTGGGCGACGGCAATAAAGCGGTGTTTATAGGAAACAATGAAGGGTTTTGTGTAGACGCAAAGAGAATCCATCAAATTAGGTTAACATAGCTCACCAATAATCTGAATATACAGTCAATGCTGATATTATTAGCTAACTTTTACAGTGTTGTTCAACATGAATGGCTCAGATAAGGTGATTACGCATGAAGTGTTCTGGAGCACTAGTAATGGTTTAGTGGTAAAATCGTGTATTTTAATCAAAATCAGCAAGGATTTAACATTTGAAGGTATTTACAAGCCTTGAGCTAGCCATGACGTGGAAAATGTAATGTAATTTGATTAGACTTTTTTAACTTAATTTTAATATGAATTTGGGCCTATATCGGTATTATAGATTAAGTAAAAAAATAAGATTGGACCTAAAATACACTATTAGAACATGAAAATAGAGCCCTTAAATTATAAATTTTGACGCCAGCTCACAGTACTTTGTTGGCTTTCTTTCGAGGGACGGCCTGCATTAATTGGACTTAGGATTTTTTTTTACGGGAACGAATTCTACGCACGCATACTTTGGTCTTCACTGGGACTCCAAGTTAAAGTCGCATTAAGAATTACTGCTCTCGATAACGCCTGGCGTAGACTTAGGATTTGATTTGTTAAAACTTTGATTTATAAGTTGAAAAGTTTTAACAATTTTAGTGAGTACATTATTCACACCCAATCTCCACTTTAAGATCCAACAAACTGAATTAATTAATTTATCAGTATTTAACTGTTATAATTATTTAAGTTTTTTTTTTTAGAGAGAAATAATTATTTAAGATTCACTTAACGATCGTGATGACATTTAGCAATGTGTCATGACCTCCAATTATTCGTAAGAGCCATTGTATTGACTACAACATGTGATGACATCTAGCAATGTGTCACCCCTTCAATTATTCCTAAGAGCCATTGTATTGACTACAACATTTTTCGTGAAACAGTTACCGTATAAATATATCAATTCTCATAAACAATATCTACATAGTCATTATTCGAGTGTCCAACATCACGACTATTTCTTATATCCCGAAAAGTAACATTTTCTCGAAATTAACCTCACACATCCACATTGCAAAGATTTTGATAGTACAACATTATTTATATATATGATGGAAATTTTCGATTATTCATATCTATCATGAGGAAGCGCGAATCCGAGACGGTTGAACATTATTCCTACACATTCTTCAATTTCACATTCAATCACAACTGCGTGATCGCCCTTTTCGGAGGAAACTTCAATGGTGTAAAAATATGACAATCCACACCATAATATTATGACAACCCCTGGTCTAAGGACAAGTATACAACAACCACTACGATCAAGAAACTTATCATATAAGATGGTCATCCAACGTACGCATTGAACAATACATGTGCACATACCCATCTAAGTGTCGACACAATTTGATAGATAAGTTGTATCGCTATTTTAATAAGATTAAAAAAAAACATATGATTCGTTCTGGTCTATCCATGTTAAATAATTTACTGGTTATTAATACTGTGATTATGGATATTTAAGACTTAAATCTTTTGTTGTAAATCGAGATTTTATCAATCATAATCATATTCGTACGATTTTTCTATCACGATTCAATTATAAGGACGTTGTTACATATAATTTGTTAGTTCAAATAAATGAACCAATATGTAATAACATAATTTTTATTTAATATATGCATAAGCATAAAAGTATGGTTACAATGACCCTACTCAATCGAACCCGATTGGGTTTAAAGCATTACACAACAGCCTCGACCTCCAGGGGTCAAAGACGAGGCTCAAAAATTGGATCTGGTGTGTGGTCTCTGCTCTCGGACAGCGTGGCATCCATGATGAAGGTGTGCACGGCCACCAGCCTTTCTAGCTGATGAAGATCGATTGTGGTGGTGGCACTGTCACAACCCTGATGTGGGCGTAGGTGTCCCATCCAGCGGTATTACTGCTGTCATGAATTGTGGTGGTTTAGTAGCCTATCCACTACTAGGCGGTACAATTTAAGTTTCTTCTTGGACTTCTATGGAATTTTTCTGAAAAAGATTGTTGGATTCTCTGTCGGACTGAAGTTGGGAGCTTTTTGCTCGGGTTGTTATAGAAGTCATAAGTTGTAGAGTGTTTATGTTGATTGTCGGGATTTGTTGGATGAAGAGTTTAATGGGCCTCCTTCTAGCGCCAGTTGATGATACCGTGAAGTACCTTCAATGAATTCAGGGTGGCAGGTGGTTTAAAAGAAAATGAGAACCATCATAATCTTTTTGGGAGGCAGTTGTTCCGTTGGGGCTGCCAGCATACCATTTGAGAAGCCGTCGTAGTTCTTTTTCTTTTGGGGTTAGGCAACATATCCTCTAAAAGATTATAGTTGTTTGTTTATATAGGTGTTAAGTGTGGTGTAGTTATTTCATAATGCCATGACATGAGTGTAGGAAACGTGGACTAGATGAGAGGAAACTACCTCATGATTGCAGACATGACGCACGCAATGAATACCCGGTTAATGATACTGTGGGAGTGAAGTGAACGCTTCTGACCAAATCATCACCGAGCCCAAGGTATGCTTGAAGGTTTGGGTGAATAGTCGAGACAGATCTAGATGTCTTTCATGAACCTCGGGACCTGCTCAAAGCCTCGAAGAATGATCAAGGATAACCACCGAACACATGACAGATCTAATGTAGCCTCACTGACTAGTTTGTGAAGACCTTTAAGGACCCTCGACACAAATGTAGAGGCCTTACGACGTGCTTGCAGGCCACATATAAGTCCAACCTATATCATATATTATGTTCAGTGATCAATAAATGTAACGAATGTCACTCGATACATTCCCACAAATTTGATCCAGAACCACCATAAAATTACTAATCATCAATGGTTTGCAAATGTTACGCAATGTCGTGGAACACTTTGAGAAAGGATTTAACTAACTTTCATAGTTTGGATAATTAGGAATATTTTTCATTAAGTCTTAGAGCATCTAATACATGATACATATAGTCTCATAAACACTAGTGATTACACACACAAGGCCAAGTGGCTACTACACCATAGGACAGATGGCAGCATTACATTAGGACACATATACCAGCCAATCTATTAAGTAGATTCTATTTCTTAACATCGCCCTTCAAACTCAAGGTGGGAACAACTACCACATTGAGTTTGGTTCTGAAATAGTCAAAATGTGGTCTTGATAGTGCTTTTGTAAGTGCATCTGCAACCTGCATAGAGGATGGAACAAACTGGACAAGAAGTTTCTTGTTGAGCACCTGATTTCTGACATAATGGACATCAACTGTTGAGTATTTTATGGTTCTAAGTTATATGTTGATTAATTTTCAAAGGTAACATTCCCCGTGTTAAAGCTTTTATAAGCATTTTGTCATATAAGTCTTTTTGTTTATAAACTTAATTAAATAATTTATTTCATGATTTATTAATTATTCAAATTATTTAATTATCTAATTTGTGTTATTAAAGCTTGCTGGACCTTAAATAATAAAAGTCTGATGATTTTTTTTTTTATCCAGTCCGTTTATTAAACATAAAGTCCGGCCCAATGTTCTACACAGTTTTTTCTTTCTTGCCCAAACCCTTATACCCGACCTTTCTATCAAAACAGCCCCAATTTCCTTTTTCCCTGATTTCAGAAACCCTAAATCGATTTTCCCTCAGCGTCCTCTCTTTTTCTCTTCGATTTCATGGGCATTGATTGCCAATCACTGAAAAGCTGCAATCTTGATGCCCCTCCTTTCATATCCAGCTGATTAGGTGCTTTGATGGTTTGATTTCGTGTTGATTTCCAGCACGTTTTGTCTGCCAATCGTTATGGCCCCGATTCGAATTCAAAATGGTGATTTCGTTCCTATTTTGTTTCGATTCTTTCCTTCTCTGATTATCCTATCAATCGTATTCGCATTAATTGATTGATTTTGCGATTATGTGATAAGGGCGTGACCTCTGCCTTGATTCGATGCTAGTTGAGTTTGTACAAGCTAAAATCGTGGGGATTTTATCACCCTGCATTTTCGAGAGATCCTTCAAGCAAGAAAGATCGATACTTTTCCGTCCCTCGTTCATTCAAAGATGTGGAAAGATGAGTTTTTGATCGCTACGAGTCATCAAAGTCCGATCTTACAAATCGCATCCCACCTCACTCAGGTCGTATCTTTACGAGTTAATATTCGTATAAAGTCCGATTTTACAATCGATTCGAATAGATTATTGCCTTGACCTTTCCTTGTCTTTGTGGATCGCAGATATCTCGGTCAAATGAAACACGTGAAAACGTGAAGCTTGACCCCGAGACCGATTAAAGACTGAATGATGCACCAATTCAGTCCTGATACATTGAGGATCGAGTGACGCCGCTTTGATGCTCTTCTCAAGAGTGTTTGAGCTTTCACAAACCGGTGATTCTCTACCCGGTTTGCTCGTATAAGGCTTGACCCTTCTTGGTGTATGGATTAGGTAATTTGGTAGAGGGTCTTACACCCTGCGGAAGTCAAGGTCGAGAGTCAATCTTGAGGGTAGTGACCCAATGATGCCCTAAAATTAAAGTCAGACCATTTGGCATCATAACTGGTTCTGAATTTGGTTTTAGGATTAAGTCAGGTTCAATTAAGGTAAGTTGCTAAATGTGTCAAATTGAACCATGACCAAACCGGTGTCTTTCTACACTGAGCTATTTGAACAAAGTTAAAAAGAATTCAGACGGTTTAATAGTTTAAGTGGTTGTGTGGTTAACCAATTGGTTCGGTTCACTGGTTGACATCACTCTCTGATATTTGCCTAAAGGCCCTTTCCTTAGAGAGTATGTTTAACTCTTTGAACCAAGGTTGGACTCGATTAACCATGACTGGAAAATCACTGTATTAAATTGCCTCGGATTTTGAAGTTCTTTTTTATTGTGTTCACACAACCCTTTGAGGTTCAAGTTATACCTCAAGGCTATAAATAGCCAGTCACATTAACTAGGATTGCAACAACTCAGAAAACATCTTCTTGAGCAATCCCACATTCCTTTATACACAAAGTTTTCTCTTTTCTGGTTCTTGTTTCATAAGCACAGAAGTTGAGTCTTGGTAATTAGTTGTATTGGCCAAGTTGTGATTCTGGAAATAGCTATTGAGAAGTGTGGTTTCTGATCAATAGCTTTCACTGAATCACTGGATTGAGATCCTTGGTGTTCTTCTAATTGAGGTAACACAATTGACTTAATCATGTCTAAATTTTCTGTATATTGGTTTGTTGATTGCCTAAGTTTGTGCTTGATAGTAGTCTTTAGTTGATACTAGTCTTGCTTGCTTTTATGAGTCTGTTCATAGAGTTGGAACTCGATTTTGGTGATTGGCCCTAAGTTGATCATAGCCTTGACAACGATCGATTGGTCTCGCATCTTAAATCGGGACTCGACCAGATGGGTTCTATTGTCATTTCGTGAGTCCGATTTGAGCCAATACTTTAAGTCTCAATTCTTGCATCAAACGTAATTTTGTGCTTGATTCGCCTGAGTGTTTTTGTTTGTTTATCCCCATAAAGCTCATCGGATCGATTTTGATCATCGGCGATACACACTGTGTTGCTCTTAATCAAAGTTAGCATCACCCACAGAATCGCTTTGATTAAATCTGCGGCTGATTGTTCTATATTGTTGCCATCATCTGTCCAAGTGTTGCATCCGCTGTATTGTCGAAGGTCTGTGATTCACCTGCTGATCTCTCATTTGCCTTCTTGAATTCGAATCGCATATTTGAATACACCGTAATAGCTAGGCTTTAGTGTTAGATTGTTGAACCTGTATTCAGCATTTGTAACATCAGGTCTGATAATCCTTTCTTTTGGATTAGATTATCATCCCTGTTGTTCGCTGGAAGTTTAGTCCTGATGTATAACATTTATATGATAAAAATTACGATGTTTTATATACGTTATCGACTATTTTTATATAAAATATAAGTAATTATATATAACAGATAATCTTATAAAATATTAATAGCTATGAATAAATCTAAATACTATAAAAATCTAGTAAAAATGATAAAAAGTTATAAATTTTGTACCGGGTTAATAACCGGAGTGTCGTGTCGATTCACGTGGGTATTTTTTGGTATTTTACGAGACCTTAGGTAAACCAAGACCCCGAGTGACGACATTTTTGGAGTAAAATCATATCTTTTGAAGGAATAAAGGAAGTGCCACGAGATTTAAAGTTCAAGTGGATCAATGATTCGTGACGCCAGTATCAAGTTATATTTTCGACGAACAAATGGCCCATCAAAAGGCATTTTCTGAAAAAGAAGTCTTCATGGAAGTTGTAGATCTCCTCAAGAGCTTTCCAACGATCTTGAATTATGTCATTTGGAGATCCAGAGCTCAAGTTATGATTTTATCAAGTTTCGGATTAAGATTGGAAAAAATCTATCCGGATCGATCGGATTTACCTCGGATCGATCCGAGGAAACATCATGATTAGACCAGCATGTGGCCTGCGCAGAGAATATCCTGGGATAATATTTTTTATTCCCGGATCGATCCGCCCTTTCTCGGATCGATCCGGCTTGGGAAAATCGCCATAAATAGAAGCGGCATTGCGAGGCACATAAGGGGTACCAAATATATTTTCTTCACCTCTTTTTAGTAGTAGTAGTATGTATATATATAGGCCTTATGCCATAAATAAAGTAGTATCGTTATAATGCTCGAGAAATTATCAGAAGATCAATGTTGTTGAAGTTGTTGTAGCATCCGGAAGAATACGACTTTCCGATTCAATCGTTGTAATCGGGTAAAATTTCTAAAGTATTTATGTTTGTTTTGTCTGCTTATATTTTCAGTATAATGTTAGTAGGCTAAATCTAATAACTAGCCAAAGTTATGTAATCGTTTTATTTCGATCTTTTCGGTAAAGGAATGTTGTCTAAGTAAAATTGAATAAAATTGAGTTAATTGAATCTTTTTCTATTGATAAAGTTTGACTTAAAAGAATTCATAATCTAATTATGAATTGACACCTCGTAATTAAGTTATGAACTCGTTAATAGAAAAACCGGAGGGTAAAATTTGCCGAGTGAAAACGTGACAACGGAACCCGCTTCCTACCCGAAGCGATTTGTCCTAAAAGATGAATCTTATTAAAATTTGTACTCAAGATCGTAATAATGTTAAAATCATCGCTTTAATTGAAACTTAAACCGAAAGTTGAATCGCCCGGCTTTGACAACCGGAGCCTTTAAATAGAATTGACCGTTTGACGAACGGAATGACTCCTTTTATTCAAAGGTAGAATCGTACTCGGGACCTCGCTTCGGAAAAAACCGTAATAGTTGTGGATTTTGGACTGATGACAATGGACATATGACAATTTCACACGCTAATGTGAGGAGGAATTGTTAACCTTAAGAGTGCACCGTTTCATTTACTCAATTGAACCTAAAGATCGAGCACATTCCATTCATTTGAAAAGATCGTATAAATCAATTATATAAACTTTGGCTAGTTCTCTAATAATATATTTGGCATCTATATATTTATATCTATATATATACTTTGCAACTTATGCACATCTATATATATTTATATATCTATATATATTATATTAGAATAAATTTTAAATTACGCATTTATTTTATGTTAAGTAAAATAGTAGTTATCTGTGCTATAAAACTGAGATTTAGATTGAGTTAATAACAGCTCTTTGGTGTTTAACCACACTTAGAAGAATTACAAAGTTCCCTGAGGATACGATACTCTGACTCACCATACTAGCACTACAGTTTGACCCGATACACTGTCGGTTAAGGACTGGTATTAGCACTAGAAAAGGCCACGTCAGCTTTCTGGCGCCGTTGCCGGGGAACGACGCTAATTTCTTTTTTGTGTCTATGGTTACTACTTATATTAGCTCAAAATTCTCGAGAATAAGTCAACACTTTTCTTATCTCATTTCTAATTTTATTTTCGTCGGTACTTACCTTAAAGGTAAGTTACCATTTTTTTTTACTACTATCAATTTCGTGTTATTTTCTATTTTCGTTAGTTGATGACCAGAAGTGGTAAGGCCCCACTCACTCCTTATAAGCCTGACATAAACACTTACGAAAGGCAGTTAAGAGTAGAGAGAAAACGTGGTCATACTAGTCGTGAAATCTGACGAATCATCTTCAAACGTAAATACGAGAATGGTCAAATCGGTGATGAAACACCGAACAAGAGTCGAACATGCTCTGGGCATGGACAAAACCCTCGTTAACCTTAATAATCAAAATAATAATAATAATAGAAATAATCGAATCGGAACCGGAATAATCGTAATAACCCAATGAAACCTAAGGCCTATCTCGTGACCAAACCATAAGAAGAAATCGACTAATAATCCCATACTTTTACCTAATGAAGGAGCGAATAATTTGAGATTAAATCTCATCTTTTGGTTTAATTGACGCAAGAGCCCAATTCTAGGAGAAGATGATGAAGATCCGCATCATCATCTCTATCTTTTGAAGAACTCAGTGCAATACTGACCAAAAGTCAAGGTGCTCACAAGGAATTAACAAGGATGACTATGTTTCCTTTTTCTCTAAAAGGACGAGCCCGAGATTGGTTTATGTCTCTTCCACATCATTCACTTACAAGTTGGGAGGAGATTCAAACTGAATTTCTAAAACAATACTTCACTCCTGGACGGAATTTGGAATTAAAAGTCGAGGTTGCTAATTTTAGACAAGGATCTGAAGAAACGCTTGGGAATGCGTGGGAAAGATTTAAAAAATTGTTAAGAGCGTGTCCCGACCATGGTTATTCCTTAGACATGCAAATTCAACTTTTCTGTCGTAAATTAAGAAAAGATTCACGTGCTGATGTAGACCATGCATGTGGTGGTTCTTTAATGATGAGTGAGGCTCAATTAGTTTACGATGCCATAGAAAAGATTTCCAAAAATAACAGAATGTGGGAAACCGGTTCTAGCACCAGAAAAGTAGCTTTTGCAGGAGAATGTACGTCTAATCTTCGAAGTTCTAGCACATTTAGAAAATTTAAGTAGGAAATTTGATGGCCTACAATCAAACAAAAATCAAAGTTCGTAAAATAGTACACCAACCGAATACTCGAATCGAGGATAAAATACCACTAGGGATTGAAGAACCGACAGGATACTCAAGAGAGCGGTGAGTTTTCTTCAGCAGCATAGAAATTTAAACAATGCTTACTCAAACTCGTTCAATGCTATTAGAAGAGATCACCCTACTTATCGATGGTCTGAAAACCCTAGCAAGCAAGGACAACCGCCGTATCCAGTTTCATATAGGAACTTGAATAATAATCAAGTTTATCGGAAAACACATCTAATCGAGAATTTACAATCATTACCTAGATCCTATCCTCAACATACCACTCAAAGTATACCAGTAACTCAAAGTTCAACTCAACCTGCAGAAGGAGTTGAAAAATGGGAAAAACTAATGGAAAATATGATGGGTGTAGTATCTACTCAAGCTAAAAATATAGAAACGATGGTGACTTCTATTGGTACAGTCACTAAGGACATGAGTTCAATGAAAACATCTATGAGTGGACATGATACCGGGATGAGAACGATAGAAGCCTCATTAAGGAATATGGAAGATCATTTGAGTAGGAAGGTGAACGTAATAACAAAGCAGACCCTGGAGGATTACCGAGTAACACCTGAAAGGAACCCAAGAGAGGTAAATGTTGTAGTTACGAGAAGTAGGAAGCTCGAGTGGAAGTAATGGAGTTGAAAACTTTGGGAATAATGAAGTAGAAGATGACTTAGATGGTAAGAATGATAAAACTAAAGATGAACTTGAATTCTGAGATGAGGAAGAAGAAATTATAGACAATTTCTTGAAAAGAAATAAAAGTTCGGAACCTGAAAGTGAAAGGGAAAATTGGGTAAAAATCCCTAAGATTCTGAAAGATCCCATGGATAAAGATTTAAGGACTTTATTTAAGGAACATGTTAGAATGGAAAATAATGAAAACAAGGATGAAAAACAGGAAGAAATGAATGAATATGAAGTAGAGATTGATTCAGGAACAATTTAAAAGAAAGAATTCAAGAACTCAAAACATGGCGATGAGTAATACTCAAAGGTTTAAGGAAAAGGAAAAGAGAAACGACAAAGGAGCCAAAGGTCATAGATTTAGAATCTTTACCTTACCTCCTAAAGATCAAATCAAAAAGGCAAAAACTGATAAGAAGTATGCTCGTTTCCTTGACACTTTTCGTCATATTCAAGTTAATATCCCTGTTATCGAAGCTCTGATTAATATACCTGCCTATGGAAAATTTCTGAAAGAAATTCTGTCAAACAAGAAAAAATTAGAGGAATATGAGAATATATGCCTAAATGAAGAATGTTCCGCAATTCTGCAGCATAAGTTACCACCTAAACTGAAAGATCCTGGTAGTTTTACCATTCCGTGTGAAATTGGAGGATTTACTGTTTAAGAAGGTCTTATGTGATCTAGAGCAAGTATAAATCTCATGTCTTATGAGGATTATAGAAAGTTAGGCATAGGAAAGCTTACTAAGATCGAAATGACTCTGCAAATGGCGGATAGATCGATTAAGTACCCTAAAGGAATTATAAAGGACATATTGGTTAAAGTAGACAAATTCTATTTTCCAAAGACTTTGTAGTTATGGAAATGGAAGACGGTTATTCAAAGACTCTTATTCTAGGTCGTCCATTTCTAGCTACAGGAAGAACTTTAATCGATGTTCGAAAAGGAGAATTAATCTTAAGAGTCAATGAAGACGGTTACTTTCAATATTTTCAAAGCTATGAATCATGCATCATCAGAATCATGTTCTTTTATAGAAGATATTCATTCTGTCTATGATAATCAGTTACCAACTTTTGAAGACAGATTAGAAGAATGCTTAACTCTGTCTATCTATAAAGAAGATGAGGAAGACATTGAAATGAAAGAGATAATTCTTTCTTTAGATACAGAAAGTTTTACCTTTAAACCACCATGGCATAAGTACTTGGAATTAGAACTAGAAGGACCAGTTCTTAAATCGTCAATAAGATCCGCCAAAGAACCTGGAATTGAAACCATTACCTTTAAATCTGAAATATGCTTTTCTTGAAACTGATAATCTATTACCGATTATTATTTCATCAACTTTAACTGAGCAACAAGAAGATCAATTACTTAGAATGTTGAAAAAGCATAAGAAAGCTTTTGGATGGACGATTCTTTGATATTCGAGGTATTAGCCCTGAGATTTGCGTTCATAAGATAATTCTGAAGGAAGATGCTAAGCCTTGTATTCAACCGCAACGCCGCCTCAACCCAAATTTGCAGTTAATTGTTAAGAAAGAGGTCATTAAGCTATTAGAGATGGGAATAATTTTTCCCATATCGATATAGTGAATGGGTAAGTCCAACTCAAGTGGTACCAAAGAAAGGAGGTTTCACAAAGGAAAGAAAATGATAAGAATGAATGGATTCCAACAAGAGAAATTACGAGTTATCGAATGTGCATTGATTTTAGGAAACTAAATGATCATACTAAGAAAGATCATCATCCACTTCCATTCATAGTTCAAATGTTGGAGCAGTTAAGTGGTCATAAATATTCTTGTTTCTTAGATGGTTATTCGGGTTATTTACTGATTTTCATTGCAAAGAGGAGATAGGGAGAAGACTACTTTCACTTGTCCTTATGGAACTTTTGCGTATAAAAGAATGCCGTTTGGTTTATGTAATGCTCCAAATTTACGTTTCAAAGATGCATGATGGCTATATTTTCCGATATGGTTGAGAAATTCTTGGAAATTTTATGGACGACTTTAGTGTTTACGGAGATTCTTTTGGTAAATGTTTATCGCACTTAGAAAGAGTGTTGCAACGTCATGAGGATACCAATTTAATTCTAAACCGGGAAAAATGTCATTTAATGGTATCGGAAGAATTTGTTCTAGCCATCGAATCTAAAATAGGAATTGAAGTTGATAAAGCTAAGGTTGAAGTAATTGAAAATTACCACCACCAGCTTAATCTAAGGACTCTAAGAGGATTTCTTGGACATGCAGGATTTTATAGGAGATTTATTGCAGATTTTTCAAAGATAGCAAAGCCTCTAAGTCATTTGCTTGAAAAGAAGTACCTTTTAACTTCGATAGTAAATGTGAGGAAGCTTTTCGGACCTTAAAAGCGAAATTAACTCTCACACTGATGCTAATAGCACCAGATTGAATTTACCGTTTGAGATTATGTGTGATGCCGGTGATTTAGTTTGTAGGAGCAGCTTTTAGGACAAAGATATAACAAAATTCTCAAAGCTATTTACTATGCATCTCATACGTTAAATGCAAATTCAACCAACTATACAACTACTGAAAAGAACTGCTGGCTGTAATTTTGCCTTAGATAAGTTTAGATCGTATATTGTTGGTTCTAAGGTAATAATTTATACTGAGACCATTCGACTTTGAAGTATTTAATTGAGTAAGAAAGATGCTGAAACCACGTCTTCTTAGATGGATTCTCTTACTTGAGGAGTTTGATATTGAAATTAAAGATAAAAAGGGAAGTGAGAATGTAGTAGCGAGATCATCTAAGTAGAATGGAAAATGATGAAGAAAAGGGAAAAGAAATTAAAGATTCATTTCACGATGAACAACTTTTAGAATAGATACTCCTTCAACCATGCAGTTATTAAAGAATAGAATTCCTTCTAAGGAAATGTCACCTGGTTTGGAGATATCATTAATTACTTAACTTGTGATTATATTCCGTCTCATTGGACTTGGCGTGAAAGAAGAAATTCTTTTATGACTTAAAATTTTATTCTTGGGAGGAACCAGACCTTTTCCGTAAATGTTCGGATGGGATAATCGTAAAGTGTGTGCCTGATAATGAAATTTTAAGTATTTTATCATTTTGTCATGATCGTGAGGCGGGAGGTCATCATGGAGGTTGGAAAAGCGCTTTTAAAGTTTTACAATGTGGTTTTATTGGCCTACGCTATATAGAGATGCTTATAAGTATGTCAAATCTTGTGAATCTTGTCAAAAATGGGAAATGTATCTAAAAACATGAAATGCCTATGCAACCTATTTTAGAATGTGAGTTATTTGATGTTTGGGGTATAGATTTCATGGGACCATTTCTATATCTTTTGGAAAAAGATTTATTCTAGTAATGGTAGATTATGTTTGAAATGGGTGAAAAATTTGAAGCTCTTCCCACTAATGATACCAAAGTTGTCATACGATTCCTTAAAAGAATATATTTACACGGTATGGCATTCCAAGGGCTATCATTAGTGATAGAGGTTCACACTTTTGTAATAGACCATTTACCAAGATAATTGAAAAATATGGTGTAACGATAAGTTAGAACGCCTATCATCCGCAAACCGTGTGGTCGCAGTAGAGTGTCTAATAGAGAGATCAAAAGAATTGTAGAAAAGACAAAGGATTCAAATCGAAAAAAAGCGCGATTAAACTGAGACGATGCATTATGGGCATATAGAACAGCTTTTAAAACACCAATTGGTTGTTCTCCCTATAAGTTAGTTTTTGGTAAGTCTTGTCATCTCCCAGTTGAGTTAGAACACCGAGCCTTCTGGGCTATTAAATTTTTGAATTTCGATCCTAAGGCTGTCGGTGATCATAGATTGCTTCAATTGATAGAACTAGAAGAATTCCGTCTCGATTCTTATGAAAACGCTCGAATCTACAAGGAACGCACGAAATCCTTTCACGATAAGAGAATCTATAGTCGTGAGTTCCATGTAGGTGATCGAGTGCTCTTGTACAATTCACGTTTAAAGTTATTTCCAGGAAAGCTTAAATCAAGATGGACAGGTCCATTTAAAGTAACGAGAGTTTACAAATCTGAGTCATTGAACTAATCGATGGAAATACAACTTTTATAGCCAATGGCCATAGAGTAAAGTTATTTGTGGAAGGAGAAGGAACCGTGACTTTGAAAGAAGAAATAATGCTACTAAGCGATCCTCCGACAAAGTAAAAAGCGAGAGAAATCAAGAAACGAAAAGCAGAGAGTTAAACTCGGCCGAATACCAGTGCTATCTATCTTTACTCTACTTTTTTGTGTTTTAGTTATGTTTAAAGTAGTTTCGTCTTTTACCGGATAGACGTAAAAGAACTGGATGTCTTTTAGATAGAATAGGAATTTTTATGTTGCTTTTGAAATTAGGATTGGATAAAGATGTCGCGTTTAAAATAGAAGCTTGATTTTGAGAAAAACAAGCAATGGTTGAGAGTGATCGATTGAAAGAACTATGTAATGGAAAATCGAGAAGTTCGATAAAGAGAAGGGCAAAGTTTTTAAGAAGGTGTAGAAATTTGTGGAAAAAGTGAGCATGAAGGGAAATGTAGGAAAGCACAACCAAATCCTGGATGAGTGTTTGAATGTTGTTAAGAAGGAACGATTAGGTGGTTATCCGAAAATCCCGATGGAGATCAAAGAGAAAATTCGAACGCCTCATTTCTTAAGGTTAGGTTGATAGAACGTTACATCAGAACTCTGGAAGATTTAGAAGTATTGGAATTAGGACCTCGTGAATTTTGTGATATTTATAAAATTTTATATAACTTTTGGAAATTTTATAAATAGGATCTTTATGAAATTACATAAAAGTTTTATAAAGTTTTTATAAAATTTTTTTAAATTTTGTAGAAGTTTTATTAATAAAAATAAAAAAAAAAAAAGTGGTCGGATCGATCCGACCTAACCCTTGGATCGATCCGGAACCTAAAAAACCTAAAAGGGGATCGGGTCCTTCTTCATCTTCTTCTTTTTTTTTTTTTTCTCTCAAACAGCCGCCCCCCCCTCTTCCCCCAATTCGAATTTTTCTTCAAATCATCACACAACATCACCATTAAACTACCCCAACTCTTAAACTTCTACAATTTGCCTCTACTCTCTTCAAATTTTCATCTAAATTGAAGAATTTTTCAAGGAAGCTTCAACTTTTATTCCGCGAAATTTCCATCTTTTCGCCAAATTTCAACCTTTTAAGCTTTGTAAGGTAACATTGTAGTCACTTATTTTCTTAATTTCGTTTTTTTTTTTTATGCAATTTTTTATTTTCAACTGTTTTGTCACTCACATTTGTACTGTTGTTTTGTGTTGTTTTGTTGTTTTGTGTTGTTTGTTATTTTGTCATTATTGTAGAATGGCGAATCATCAAAGCTAGTAAAAAAAAAGCAAACCGCATATCCTACCCAAATTCCAGTTATAGAAACTAGGCCTTTAATGTAAGAAGAATTGGCGATTAGTTTTGAAAGAACCACGTCTGCTGCAAATAAGAAAGCCTTGAAAAATAAATTTGGGCAAAGTGTTTAGTTGCAATAGAGAGGGCTTAGACTTCAAAGATTTGGGAAGGAGGTAAAAGATATTTTTGAAAGGAGGCATTGGATGGAATTAGCCGGTTTAAGGTCGGGAGAAATTAACACCACCTTAGTAGTTGAATTTTATTCTCTGGTAGCAACTCATAATGCTACGGATGAAGGTGAGTTAACCTCTGTCAACTTTGAGAACTAGGACGAGTGCCGTTTACTCTCACATTATAAATGCTATTTATGGTATTCCTGATATACCGGAGAATGAGGATTATTATACAGTTTGGAATTTGGATGAACCAGCAGACTTTGATCATATTGTTGCGGTAGCCCAAAATGAGTTAGATCCCACTTCCGTCTGGCATGAAAACAGGTTTTCCTATGGGAAATGTATCCGGGATATGAAAGCCATTAAACGTTTTATTAGTCACACTCTTTACCCGACTCGGCATTTTACATCTTTTGGTAAAGAGGATTTGTGTATTGCTTGGGCTATAGTTAATGATGTACACTGTGGATATAGGCGAGTAATGTGTAGAAGGGCCAAGAATTTGCCACTGATCACGAGACCAGCGATCCACATGCCTTTTCCGTGTTTTATTTCTTCCTTGTGTCGTCAGATAGGAGTTCCTGAGCTCCCAAGTGATAATTTGATGATGGTGGATGACACACTTATAGGACCTAGTTTACCACTTAGGCCGGCAGGAAGAATAAACTTTTTGGACCCTAACCGTCAACGACCTCAGCCTACTCCATCCACTGCTGTCCCTCCTTCATCCAAATAAACTCAAACTCAATTTCCGAATACCATCACTTACGACATGTTTCAATCCATGGCCTATGATGTTCATCGTGCTAATGCCAATATGGCATGTTTTGCGAAAGGAATAAATTATGGTCTCAAGATTTACGTCAAAGGCATACGAGGTTTATATCAAATGAATATCTTGCAAAACCCTACCTATGCCGAGATGGATATTCCGCAATGCCAAACCCAGCCTTATACCTTGCCCGATTTCATTCCACCGATGCCACCTCGCTCAGATTTCCAACAAATGCCACATTCTTTTGGATTTCAAACTAGTGGTGTAGGGATTTTTCAACAGTACTACGGCAAATTGCGACATCGAATGGACTGGATCTGGATCATTTGGCCATACCACGGCGAGATGGGGAAGCACTTTTCCGATATCACGAGAGATGAGCTCGATGGGACTAGATAGTTCGGTGCGGATGTCAACTTATTTTCAAGATCCATCCCAAGAATCGACTCGTTCTCAAGCTATGCCAAGTTCAAGCCACGTCGAAATGAGTGATGAAGAGGAGTGATTTTTAAACATTCTATGATTTTTGACATTGAAACAATTTTTTTTTAGTACAATTTCGTTTTAAGTAAAATTTTAGGTTATTTTGATTTTGGTTGGATTTTATTTTTAATACGATCTTCATGTTTTCGTTACATATTATGGTATTACGCATCGTGTAGTAAAATTTATGGTTATAATAAAATGAAAATGAACCAAAACTAGGAAGAAAACTTGTCCCCTAGAAAAAAAAAACTAGACATTTTACAAGCAAAATCAACTCTGTCCGTGAACAGTAATGTTCCGGATCGATCCGGCTTTTCACCGGATCGATCCGATGTGAGTATACCGACCGACAAAGATTACTAGTTCAGAGGCCGGATCGATCCGGCCCTTTCTCGGATCGATCCGGCAAGTACAAAAACGCGCAGAAGAGAGATCTTTTCTACTTTTGCTTGATAGATATATTTCTATAAAAGGAAAGAGCAATGACCATAAACTTTGCTCATTCTTCCTTCCTTCTATTTTTAGTCTATGTATCGAAATGTCTAACCGATCCTCTCCTCGGTTAATAGTTATGAACCACATACGCTGATGGTGTGGTTCCCGAAGGGCATGCCTCTTGTTTTCATAATAACGTCCGAGACATCTAAATTTCGTCCGTTCTCCTATTCTCGATGGAGAAAGGCTTAAACACCGAAAAATTGATCGGTGGGAACGTAATCTAATCCGAGGTCATGCGGGTGGAAAAAGTTGATAAGGACTCCTGAGAGGTCGAATAAACATTTCGATTGTTAGAGATTTCTTTGCGTCTCTCACTCAGGATAACGACGATAGCCTCGTCTCAACTTATTACGATTAGGGAATCGTTATTTCATTTTCACCAGTCATCATAAATCAAATCTATCAAATCCCACCATGTACTTTTGATCGAAACCCACACTTCGAGTTTCTTTGGGAACTTGGGATGCGTATAATGTTGTAAATCGTTCTGCGAAAGCCTTTGATTCGTATTTCCGTTGTTTGATCATAACTATGATTCCTCAACCACAGCTTTACCCCTCATTTAAGGCGTGGAAACGCTTCATTAATTCTCGGATATATCCAACTAGAGATTTTTATGGGGTTACGGATGATGAGATCTTTCTTTGTTGTATGCATTAACCGTGGGAGCATACATTGATTGGGAGTTTTGATTTTTAAGACTGCAATTAATTTTGCGGTAGAAAAGACGTAATAGGGAAGACCGCTACCATTTGCACTGGTTATCTCTCACCTTTGTATCCAAGCTGAATCATGTGCCTGAGTTTGCTCTCGACGAGATTTTTCCATCTCGTGATTCTCGCCAGATTACTTCCGGTGGATACTCCAGGATGTTCATCTACGGTTTGATAATCGCCAGAAGTTATGTTGTTAAGTTGGTAGTTGTTTAAATTAGTTGTTTAATCGTTTTTGTTGTTGTCTCATTACTTTTATTTATAGTTTGTAATAGTGTTTAATATATATGTCATTTTCTTTAATCAAAATAATATATGGTTGCTAAAAATAATAAATAATAATCAAAATCATATAAAATTTTAATTTTATTTGCAAACTACTTTTATTTACTCATCAACATCGGAGACGATGTCATTTCATAAGTGGGGAGTAAAGTAAGTTAGTAAATTAAAATTAAAATTTTCTTATATAAATTTATACTTAATTGCTCAATACTTAGTTTAATTTTTCTTGGAACAAAATAATTAGATAATATATAATTAGTATGAATAAAAACAATATAAATCGGTAAGAATAGATTTTAATTAAGTAAAGTAAATTTGATATATTATAGTTATATTATATATGTCAATTTTAGATTTTTATAAGATTTTAAGTATATGTAACTATACATAAATATTATCAAGTAAGTTTCATATGAAATTTAACGAAAATACTTATATTTATAATGAATTTTTTTAGAATAATTTTCTTTGTAAAACGAAATATGAATATGGAATCGGATTAGGAATGATGAGATTTTTGACACAAAAAAAAAAAAAAAAAACCTCAACCTTGATTAGAGTGATCAAGACCTCACTCAAAATAGCCATTTTTGATCATAACCGACCTTTGGCTTATTTTGGTCTACATTTCCTAAAAATCCCACGAGTTTGTACGCGTTTTATGAAAGGAGATGATAGCACGAAGCTAAGGATGGTGTATCTTGAGTGAAAAAAAAAAAAAAAAAAAAAAAAAAAAAGAACGAAGCACCATATTTACAGAGAATTAATCGAATACTGTGTATCTTCCTTATCTTTGATCGACGATATCGGTAGTAGCTTCCAATGATTTGAGTGCGAGTAGGGTGTTATCTAAAACGCCCTATATCACTACATGAGGTATAAAGCTCCCGATAAAAATTCGAATCATAAGATCTCAAGAATGATTACGAGTTTAAGGAAACCGGACTCGTAATTTTAGATCGAAAGAGTATTACTCCGATCAATCTTGATGAAGCAATGCTTGTAAATTTGATTTTCTACACACACTCACGCTTTTAGTTCTTAATATTGAAAAAGAAGAGAAAAATCTGAAAAATAGTTGGAAAAGGAGATATTATTAATCGAAATCTGTTTTTGATCAAACGTGAAGGTGTAAGACGCATTTACTTGCCTCTTTCTATTTTTGATTTCTTTTTCTATCTTTTCGATTAACCAATGTCCTATCCTAAAAGTATTAGCCATCTTGTCAATTACTTGACTTAGTCTTTGATTCCAAATATTTCATATAAGTTGAGATAGGAAAATAATTCTAGAATTTTAATTATATTTATTGAGTAGATTTTGTGAAATTTCATTTGAATAATAGTTGATAAATAATTTATCAAAGTTATCTACACTTTTATCTTATTAATTTCTAAGAAAGATATAATTAATATGTTTATAATATTGAAATGATACTAATTTAAAATTTTATCTACCACTTATATTATTTTTATCGTAATTTTTATATATTACAACTTATTTTGCTTTAGGACGATCAAAGAAATAAGTGGGGAGTAGTTGATGTATAACATTTATATGATAAAAATTACGATGTTTTATATACGTTATCGACTATTTTTATATAAAATATAAGTAATTATAACGATAATCTTATAAAATTTTAATAGCTATGAATAAATCTAAATACTATAAAAATCTAGTAAAAATGATAAAAAGTTATAAATTTTGTACCGGTTAATAACCGGAGTGTCGGTATCGATTCACGTGGGTATTTTTGGTATTTTACTGGACCTTAGGTAAACCAAGACCCCGAGTGACGACATTTTTGAGTAAAATCATATCTTTTGAAGGAATAAAGGAAGTGCCACGAGATTTAAAGTTCAAGTGGATCAATGATTCGTGACGCCAGATCAAGTTATATTTTCGACGAACAAATGGCCCATCAAAAAGGCATTTTCTGAAAAAGAAGTCTTCATGGAAGTTGTAGATCTCCTCAAGAGATTTCCAACGATCTTGAATTATGTCATTTGGAGATCCAGAGCTCAAGTTATGATTTTATCAAGTTTCGGATTAAGATTGGAAAAAATCTATCCGGATCGATCCGATTTACCTCGGATCGATCCGAGGAAACATCATGATTAGACCAGCATGTGGCCCTGCATAGAATATCCTGGGATAATATTTTTATTCCCGATCGATCCGGCCCTTTCGGATCGATCCGGCTAGGGAAAAATCTCGCCTATAAATAGAAGCGAGATTGCGAGCACATAAGGGGTACCAAATATATTTTCTTCACCTCTTTTTAGTAGTAGTAGTATGTATATATATAGGCCTTATGCCATAAATAAAGTAGTATCGTTATAATGCTCGAGAAATTATCGGAAGATCAATGTTGTTGAAGTTGTTGTAGCATCCGGAAGAATACAAACTTTCCGATTCAATCGTTGTAATCGGGTAAAATTTCTAAAGTATTTATGTTTGTTTTGTCTGTTTATATTTTAGTATAATGTTAGTAGGCTAAATCTAATAACTAGCCAAAGTTATGTAATCGTTTTATTTCGATCTTTTCGGTAAAGGAATGTTGTCTAAGTAAAATTGAATAAAATTGAGTTAATTGAATCTTTTCTATTGATAAAGTTTGACTTGAAAGAATTCATAATCTAATTATGAATTGACACCTCGTAATTAAGTTATGAACTCGTTAATAGAAAAACCGGAGGGTAAAATTGGCCGAGTGAAAGCGTGACAACGGAACCCGCTTCTACCGGGGCGATTTGTCCTAAAAGATGAATCTTATTAAAATTTGTACTCAAGATCGTAATAATGTTAAAATCATCAGTTTAATTGAAACTTAAACCGGAAAGTTGAATCGCCCGGCTTTGACAACCGGAGCCTTTAAATAGAATTGACCGTTTGACGAACGGAATGACTCCTTTTTATTCAAAGGTAGAATCGTACTCGGGACTGCTTCGAAAAAACCGCGTAATAGATTGTGGACTTTGGGTGATGACAATGGACATATGACAATTTCACACGCTAATGTGAGGAGGAATTGTTAACCTTAGAGTGCACCGTTTCATTTACTCAATTGAACCTAAAGATCGAGCACATTCCATTCAATTGAAAAGATCGTATAAATCAATTATATAAACTTTGGCTAGTTCTCTAATAATATATTTGGCATCTATATATTTATATCTATATATATACTTTGCAACTTATGCACATCTATATATATTTATATATCTATATATATTATATTAGAATAAATTTTAAATTACGCATTTATTTTATGTTAAGTAAAATAGTAGTTATCTCATGCTATAAAACCTGAGATTTAGATTGAGTTAATAATGAAATTCTTTGGTGTTTAACCACACTTAGAAAATTACAAAGTTCCCTCGAGGATACGATACTCGACTCACCATACTAGCACTACATTTGACCCGATACAACCATCGGTTAAGGGGTAGTATTAGCACTAGAAAAGGCCACGTCAAGTCCCAGTTTGATCTATAGTTGTGTATATTGTACTGAATCTATAACTTTGTAATATGTTGCATAGTTGTCTGTATTCACTTGGACTGAATCTGAATTGTTGATAGTAGCTTGTTGTACTCATCTGGACTGATGTGTCATTTTTGATCTGCTATATTGTATTATGGACTGAATTTGATTCTGTTATAATCTAAGTACCTTTGCATCTGCTACACTGAATTATTGATAGTCCCCCTTTGCATTAAACTCTAGTAATCAGCTACTAGTTATTTTACAACCTGCTCTATTTGGTAAATTGCCCTTGGAGCCCTCTGTTTGATCAATCTGTATAGTACCTGCTCTATAATCTGTTCTAATTCATAAAACAGAATCTGCACTTAATTTTTAGTAACGCTTTAACAAACGTCACTATAAGTTTATCAACCTGCATATTTATTGTATAAGTTGTTTGACTGCACTTGATCTTATTTATTACCTGAGCTTAACCTTTTAGCTTTCTTCATTTTTCAATTGGTTTGCTAAATATTTCTTGTGATTTTTGAACCATTTACTTTGTGTTTTTATCACAATAAATTATCTTTGATCACTAAGGTTTATAACACAAGCGAATAACCGACTAAGTTAGCTTCCGCCTTAGTTGTTTAATACTTGTGTTGAATTATAAAAATAAAAGAGTTTATAAATCGGTTAACACTCTATTCACCCCACCCCCCCTAGAGTGTTTATTTGCGCTATATCGATCCAACATCAACTTCAATATGCTTAGTCCTAGCATGATACACAGGATTCTAAGCTAGATAAATGGCACTTAAATTATTTGACCAGGCAATAGGCATACCAGGCACATTGACTCTCATTTCAGACAGGAGTTGCTTGATCTAGAATAGTTCAGAAGACAGATTAGCAAGTGACCTGTACTCTGATTCTGCAGACGATCTAGGAACAACAGGTTGTTTCTTAGAACTCTATGAGACCAAGGAACCACCAATAAACACACAAGAACCTGCAAAGGATTTTCTGTCAGCATGGTAACATGCCCACTCAGCAACACAAAAGCCTGTCAAATGTAGTGATCCACCACTTTAAACATCGAGGCGATCTTTGCAATATGCCTTTTACATATCTCGAAGTTTCTTGAGCATTCCAATGTACTTGTGTTGGAGCCTGCATGAATTGACTCAAATAATTGACATAGTAAGCAAGATATGGTCTTGTGCAAGTGAGGTCTTGGAGACCCCAATAGCACTCCTGTAAGTCTTTGGGATTCTTCATTGGTTCCCTTGATCGTGAAGGTGATTTCCTGGGACATGGGTGTGCTGCAAGGATTGAGATGGTCCAATTCAAGCCTTTTGAGGAGTTGGGAAGCATAGTGGCCCTGAGTTAAGCACAGACCAGTGGAATTTCTGTGTGCTTCCATACCTAAGAAGTGAGCAATGGGGCCAAGATCTTTCAATGAGAACTTGGAATTCAACATCTGTACAAATTTCTGGATCAAGGTGTGAGATTCACCTGTTACCAAGATGTCATCTACATAAACAAGGACATACAAAAGATGAGAACCACTTTGTAAAACAAATAAATATAAGTCAGAAACAGACTACTAGAACCCCCAATCCAACATTTGTAACCTTAAAGCACCAAACCATGCTCTAGGGGATTGTTTAAGCCCAAAGAGTGCCTTCTTCAGCTTACACACATAGTTAGGTTTGTGACCTTTATTCGCTACAAGACTAATCAAAAATATAACAAACCCATCAGGCTGCATCATGTAGACATCTTCTGCCAGAGAACCATTGAGGAAGGCATTGTCTATATCAACTTGATGTATATGCCAGTTCTTACTCACTGCTAGGGCCATAACAACCCTTATAGTAGTTACCTTAGCTACAGGACTAAATGTTTATGTAAAGTCAATACCATAAGTCTGATAGAACCCCTTTGCCACCAATCTAGATTTATGCTTTAGAATGGTTCCATCAGGCATTAACTTCAACTTGAATACCCATCTGCACCCTACTGGATTTTGATTTGTTGATGGGGGAACAAGAGTCCAAGTACCATTTTTCTGTAAGGCATCAAATTCTGCCACCATAGCCCTCTTCCAATCAGCACAAGCCAATGCTTCTGAAACTTTAGTAGGTTCAGAAAGGTGAGCAGCTGAGGTAGGGGCTTGGAGTTGTGTGGAGTAGGTTTTAGGTTTGAATATACCACTTTTAGAGCAAGTTTTCATGGGATGGCCTTGAGGGAGTGAATGAGGATGTGGCTGAGGTGAGAGAGTTAAGGATGGTGAATTAGATGAAGGAGACTGTGTTGATAATGAAGGTGAATTAGATGGAGGTGAGTGTGATGAAGGATTTGAGAAGGACTGTGGTGAAGTAGGGTCACTCATATTAGATCTGGATTCTATTTCAGATAGATCACGCAAGGCCAGTGGTGAAAATGAGTTATATGTATGTGTAGTATGGTGAGCATCAGATGTGTGTGTTTGTGCAAGTGAAGTGCGTTCAGCAGTAGGTAAATGAGAGGATTGAACCTGGAAGGAGGAGTCAGGACCAGCAACATGCTGCTTAACAGGATTAGTTGTATGCCCCACAGATTTTGGTTCAGATAAAGGATGGACAATCAAGTAGTTAGGTCAGGATCAATTATGACTTTTCTATGAGGTCCTTGCAAAAATCCCTCCTTAAAAGGAAATTCTGATTCATTAAAAGCAACATTTCTAGTGATGAAAACCCTGCCTGAGCTATCTAGACATTTATAACCCTTGTGAAGAGGACTGATACCTAGGTATGTGCATTTATGTGTGTGAAATCTGAATGTGGGTTGAACAAAGGGTCTTAAATGTGGGAAGCATGAGCATCCAAAGACCTTATAAAACTTGTAATCAGGTTGTTTTTGAAATAGGACTTCATAAGGGGACTTGTTTTGTAAGACAGGTGTTGGTAAAACATTTATAACAGTAATAGCCTCTACAAAGCTATCCCACCAAAATCTGAGAGGAAGAGAGGCTTGAACTAGTTGTGTCAATCCTAATTCTACTATGTGCCTATGCTTCCTCTCAGCTCTGCCATTTTGTTGATGAGCATGAGGGCAATGATGCCTAAACTGGATCCCATGTTGTTTGAGATAGGGCTCAAGGGTCCTATTCTCCCCCCCTAATCTGTTTGTAAGCATTTAATTTTCCTGGAGAATTGGTTTTCAACCAAGGATTTAAACTGGAGAAATACATCATAAACTTCAGACTTAGTTATTAAAGGAAAGATCCAGGTGTATCTGGACCAGACATCTACAAAGTGCACATAGTATAGGTATCCAGAACTAGATTTTATTGGGGCAGGTCCCCATAGATCAGAGTGAACAAGATCAAGAACATGATGAGCATGTGAATTAGAAGGAAGATAAGGTAGGGCATGCCCTTTACCATACTGGCAAGCATCACAAAAACTCAAATTTTCATTAAGATCAATGTTACAAGATTTCAGAATTTGCCCTAAGACTTGTTTGGATGGATGACCTAGTCTCCTATGCCAAACATTTGGATCTTTGTTAACATTGATACAACTCAACTGAGCATTACAGGACTTAGACACAAACTGATAACAGCTAGACTTCAAGTTATTGGACTGAGAATCTTGACTAAGCACAGAACTGGAATTCTTGGGTTTGGAGTGAAGGGAGTTCTGAGTGGAAGTGGGAGTCAGAATCTTTCTACAACCCATCACTGAGGATTCCTGTGAGCAGCAATGTCCCTATTTTCTGGTCCTTCACTTAACAAAGATTAGGGGTAAATTCAATAATAACAGCATTATCAACAAGAAATTTGGATAGACTAATAAGATTCTTAGTGATTGAGTGTACATGTAAAAGATCTTTCAGGACTAATGTGGTGTGTGGACATAGTGTGTTAAGATAACTGTGTCCAATGTGAAGGATATGACACTGCTCACCATTTCCCACTGCTAAAGATTCAGAACCATTATAACCTACACCAATATGAAGATTATTCGGTCAGCAGTAAGATGATTAGAGGCTCCACTATCCATATACCAGGCTTGGTCATTCACAGATTGGGGAGTAGCAACATAGGCTGAGGCTTGCTTAGGGCCACTGTTGGTGTTGTTGGTGTTGTTGTTGTTGCTAGGGGAACAAAGTCTTCCTCAAGCCTATGCCAACAGTATGTTACAACATGACCATTCTTTCCACAAAGTTGGCAAACCATCTTGTTTCTAGAGTAATTTCATGATCCATCTCTTCCACCGCTGCTGTTACTTCTTCTTTTGCCCCCACTACCACCCTTGGAGTTATTTCTGCCTCTTCCTGAATTATTGGTTTGATTGGGTGGTCTGCTGGTGCTTCTGAATGCAGTGCCTTGAGCTAGATGGGCTGAAGGATTTAGAAGACCATTAGCAGCAGTAGGATTGAGCCTAGCAATAAGCCTTTCATGGGTCATTAACCGAGATTGAGCATCCTGCCAGGTAAGAGACCCAACTTTAGAAGTAATATTCACTATAGCAAATTCATAATCACGATTTAAGCCTCCCGAAGTAGCTAATATAAGTTCAGACTTGGTGATTGGATACCCTGCTGCTGTGAGGCTATCCGAATATGACTTCATTTGGGCCAAGTAGTTAGACATAGATCTGGAGCCTTTAGATGCCTTAGCTAATGCATCTTTATATTCAAGCATTCGAGCCTCTGATCTGCTGTCTGCTAATGCATCTTTATATTCATAGGCATTATCACATCCCACAACCTCTGTTAGGGCATGCTCAGTCATGGAGCTAAGTAACCAACCCATGAGTAAATTATCTTTGGTTTTCCATTCTTCAGCACTAGAGATGAAGGATGTGTTGGGAAACATAGTGTGTGATGGTGAAGCAGCACTAGAAGGTACTGGGCTCAGGAGATGTGGTTCTAATTTGTGACCCCGGATTATGGGTAAGATGGTGTATCGCCAAAGTAAGTAATTATTGCTATCAAGTTTCACAGTGCAAACCTGATTAACACTTCCAGAAAACGGTGGGTTTAGAAGGGAGGTAGTTGAGTGAGGACTTGCAGATCCCAGGAATGGTGGTGTAGAGCTCATAAGCGGAGGATTTGAGAAGCTGGGACGAAAACCGGTGGTCGGAAATAAGGATTCTGACCGTCCAAACTGTGTACCAACCAGCGAGGGAAACGGAGGCAAACTGGAAGCTGAGATACCCATGACCGGAATCCCTGTAGCAATTCCATCAGGCCAAAGAGCTGTGGATTGTGGTTGATTGAGAATCGAAGAAGACGAACTTAGTGAGTTGTGGAGCTATGTATTAGCTGCTGACTGAGCACCGGCAGTGAGAGGTGCTCCAACTCCGACGGCGGACGTGTTTCACCGGTGGTGGCCATTGTCACCTACCAAGCTCCGATACCAAGAAAGGATTTAACTAACTTTCATAGTTTGGATAATTAGGAATATTTTTCATTAAGTCTTACAAAGTATCTGAAGATGATATAGTCCCATCACGCCAGTGATGATTACACACACAAGGCCAAATGGCTACTACACCATTACATTAGGACACATATACCGGCCAGTCTATTAAATAGATTCTACTTCTTAACACTTTGTACCCTCCAACGCATTAAAGGGCCCAATAAAAATCTTTGCTTTGAAGCATTTCACACTACAAAAGGGAATGCAGCTCACGTTCGAACAAGCCAAATGGACTGCACACGCAATAACTCTATAGTGGCAAAACAATTGTGTGACAAACTTGTCCAGCTTTGATTAATTACCTCATGTTCTAATCATGGGTTCTAATGGATATCCAAGAAGAAGACTGATAATCATCACCGTTCTTGTTTACGTGGTGGAGATTTGCCTCGTGGGGAACTATGTTGCAGCTGCGGGATCCTCAGAGCAAGACTCTGTTTCATATGTATCGGCAATTGGGGATCCTGGAATGAAGAACCCAAATGCAAGATTTGCTTTGGAAGCTTGGAATTTCTGCAATGAAGTAGGGATGGAAGCTCCCAATATGGGCAGCCCACGGTTAGCTGACTGTGCTGATCTTAGCTGCTCCCCCCCAGCTGTCTCAGGTTTATTTACACTTTCTTTTTCATATTTCATTCAATTGTTTGGATTGATCTTTTAAGCGGTGGTACACGATTAACATTGTGAGCTTCTTTTTAGATTTGTTTTTGGATAGATGTTATGTGCTATTCTTGGCTATATGGTTTAATTTGCAGAATGTAGCTTTTAAAAAAAGAACTAATGGTGTGTGTGGTGTGGGTGTGAAGATCTTTTGTTGTTTCTTGTAGTAGCTTATAATTGTGAAGATCAGTCCACGAAAAAGTTTGCTACTTTGGATATAATATGTTCCTTTATGTCTTTAAATAAGGTGTTTGAAAATGATACTGTCACTGCATTGTGTTACTACACACTTATAGACTCTTGATCAATGAGTGAATCCCGTATCAATCAACGGGTCCCACCATGATCATTGGTTTATACATGGGTAATTCCGCAATGTGAACCATGATGAATAAATACTTGATCTACACTGATTTGAAGGTGTCAATGTCTAAGGTGGTTTAGGTGAGTTACATGATAACAAGATGAAGGAATGTGAAGTGCAGCAGAAGGTTAACGAATTAGACAACAACCTACGTGCTGGTGAAGAATTTCCTTCTAAGAATTTCATGCCGTATGCTGATCCGGATCTATATGCTCCCGAAAAGGAATTATACCTCGGTTCTCTTTGTGAAGTTCCTGAGGATTCTAAGCCATGGCAGTTTTGGATGATTATGCTGAAAAACGGAAACTTTGATAAGAACACAACGCTTTGTCCCGAGAATGGCAGAAAAGTTTCGAAGATAAATACAACAAGAAGTTTTCCTTGTTTCGGTAAAGGGTGCATGAATCAGCCATTAGTGTACCATAATCAATCGAGAATCAACACTCTCGGGAACCAGTCGTCTCTTATTGGAGGCTTTTATGGTACCTATGATCTTGATGCTAATTTGTCTGTAAGTACAGAGAAAGTTTCTTATTTCTCAGTCACATGGGAAAAGAATTTAAGCACTGGCAGTTGGATTGTTTCTCATAAGCTGACAACGTCGGTTAAATATCCTTGGCTTATGTTATACCTTAGAGCAGATGCAACTGAAGGATTTAACGGAGGATATCACTATAATGGTCGGGGCATCGTAAGAAAGGTTCGTTTTCTGTTCGTTTTTCTTACATATCTCATGTGAAGATTCAGAAGAAGACTATAACTTATGTTCTGCTTAAAAGAATATAGTTTGGAAAACCCTTTTGAGTCATTTAAAGAAGGTGTTTGATGGAAAGTTTTTGGGTGCACCCATGTGGAATGACATGGACTATCTGTTTCTGAATTGGATTCAAACCGTGTGGTCCAGATGTGTTTAAGGGTCACTTTAGCACATGTGGATATACCAAAGTTCCCGTGTTTGATACGTAAAGGCTACTGTTCGAAAAACTGATGAGTTTTTTTGTTTTCATTATTTTATGCAGCAACTAGAGTCTCCAAATTTTAAGGTGAAATTGAATCTTGATGTGAAACAAGGAGGAGGGTCGAATAGCCAGTTTTATCTTCTCGATATAGGAAGTTGTTGGAAAAACAATGGAGATCCATGTGATGGGGATGTGTTAACTGACGTAACGAGATACAGTGAAATGATCATCAATCCTGTAACTACGAGCTGGTGTCGTCCCAATAACCTAGTTTCATGCCCACCTTATCACATTAGCCCAACAGGGAAGATGATTTCTAGAAACGACACGTCTCGGTTTCCATACTCAGCTTATCATCTATATTGTGCACCAGGAAATGGTAAGCATCTGGAGGAACCCTATGATATCTGTGATCCCTATAGTAATCCACAAGCTCAAGAATTGGTTCAAATCCTACCACATCCCGAGTGGGCCGTCCATGGATATCCGAAAAATAAAGGAGACGGGTGGATTAATGATCCTAGGACATGGGAGCTTGATGTCGGTTCATTGTCCAATCGGCTATATTTTTATCAGGTAAAAAAACCCCGTCTTTGAGAGCTCTAAATTTTTTTCCCCCTATAAACTAAACTATAGCTTAAAATGTGTATGGTGTGTGTACACAGGATCCAGGAACAAAGGCAGCAAGGAGGATATGGTCATCTATAAATGTTGGTACAGAGATATATGTAAGCAACAGAGGGATGACAGCTGAATGGAGTGTTAGTGATTTTGATATTTTGATTCCTAATGAATCTACGACTTACTTCACACAAGTTTTGTAGGATCACATCATAAATAATACATACTCCCTCTGTTTTTCTTTTTATCTGTCGCATTTCAGAATTTGCTCTGTTTTTATTTATCTGTCATTTTACATTTCCAATGTATCATTTATTATTTTTTTCCTCCTTTACCAATAAAATATTTACGTCTCCTATTAAAAAAAAATATACATTTCCAATACTTATTTAATCTGTGCGATTTTTCTCTCGGATATAAAAAACAGAGGGAGTATGAATGATGTGTGTCTTCCCCTTTTTGCTGTCAACCTCCCTTTGTTTTGTTTACCATTTGCTTATTATGAAGCTTGAGTCAATTTTTGAGTGGATGATTAGGTATAGTAGACAAAGTACAAAGCAAAATCATTATGATTTCCTACTAAAACTAATCATGGTCAACACAGATAAGTCTCAGCTGTATAACACAGCACTCAAAGCGATATATAGCTACAAAAGTATTAAGTATCCACCAAAATACAAAGACATAATTCTCCAGTTCTCTAACACAACACAACAAGTCTAAAGACAAAACAGGGAAGCAAAATCAAGATAAACATTTATAGTTTGGCTAGTTATGGCTACATAACTAACAATCTTTCTTTCTAGTACCGGGGGAAAGGGGCGAGACTTGTTCATTTGAAACACTTGGCATCCAGGAGAGCCTCACCCTCAAAAGGCTCGTGATCCTCGATCATCTGGCTAACACGCTCCTTCTGAGCTTCATCGTTGATGTCCACTTGCTTCCACTCGTAGAGTTCCATGTCGTACACCTCTTCCATCACAAACTTCGGTATTTCCTTCCCTCTGAAAAGCCACAAGCCTTTCACCTTGAAGGGTGCTTCTGACCCGATAATCAACATCTTCCCGAATGCATATTTTCTTGCAAGGTCCATTCTTTGCAGAAATCCACCGACTTTGTTCAGCGTCACGAATGAGACCGTGTTTTCATCGTTGTACTTGTAATCACAGAACCACAGTGAGTATCCCTCTGGATCATACATGTCCCAGAAACCTACAATTCACAAGCAACAATAAGAAAAGAAGCCTAGCACAAGAAGTACGAAATCATATCCTATATCAGCCTACTGAATAGAGGGGGAAAAAAACATGGCTTATCAGGGGTTACTTGGAAACACACCGATGACAAAAAGTCCATGAAAAAAGCTCAGCACACACAATTTGTCAAGAGGAACATGGTAGCAGTGAGTTAACTTAATGAACAGTCTAAACGAACAGCAAACGTGCTTAGTTATGTAGCAGTGTAAAGCAGCACATTGAATGAGCATCACTTCTCAACTAACATCACCAGTTAGCACAATTACAACTGAAAAAGCACGGCAGTTGTTGAAGTGACAATTTCGTTCACGATTACAGCTCCGAGATGTTCGTTATATAACAATTAATCACGCAGACAATTTTGGCAATGTAAGGTGAAAATGAAAGAGTGCAGATCTGACAAATTTGCATGATGAAAAGAAGGAAGGATTTCTTTCACAAAACAGAAGCAGGCTTAGACAATCTCAATGCACATCGTCCACGTGATACATACAAGGTGTCGCTTTTGAGATAACTTGGATATCTTAATGAACTTGATCGATAAAAAAACAAAGTTCAGTGACAGAAAAATCACATACTAAAACAAATTCAACTTTTTTCAACTAGTATAATAAATAACAAACAGAAATACATGCACACAAACTGATCACCAAGTTCTCCAAATCATGAAATAGAAATATACTATCATTACAAAGTAGAAACATGAGATACTGAAACAGAGATTTACCCTTGATAGCAACCTCGCGGAAGTTAGTCTTGGTGTTGGAGTAAAGCCTCTTCCATTCATCTAAAATCATTGGGCTAGGAGGCAACAGATCCAGAGGGTTCTTTGGCTTTGGCTTTGGTGCTTCTTCCTCCTCCAAATCCACCTCCTTAGGTTTCACCTGTTCTTTCTTGGCCTCTTTTTTTGGTTCCTCCTTTGACTTTGGTTTTGCAGGTTCTTTAGTTTGCACAGGCTTCTTAGATGCTACAGGTGGAACAGAATCTGCCTGTTTGAAATCTCCCAAAACCTTCTGGAATTTTGGTTGATTAACCAATGTCCAGAAGTACCTCTCAACATGAGGAAACTCAGAGGTAAAACTTTTAGTTAAAATGTTTTTAAATCCCATGAACAGGTTGCATGTCATAATAATATCAGCCAATGTAACTGAATGCCCAACCAAGTATGTGTTGGAGGCCAGATGGGTATTTAAAGCTCCAAGGGCTCTCTTCAATGCAGAAACGGCAGCCTCCTCGACCTTCATATATGCAAGTATTTAGCGCAATAAGTTTTGTAGAGGCTGTTGAAATAATCTTGATATCAAACAGAAAACAAGAGTTCAAAACAAAGAATAGTAAAAGACGTCTGACTTACAGGAGGCAGAAACACACCAAACCCAAGTCGGGGGACCAACCACTGCCGTAAATTGGTATCAATCTCAGTTGTCGAAAAATCAATCCATTGCTCAACTTGGCCCTAATTAAAAATATAAAATAGCACAACACCACAAAATTCCAGCTTGGATTAAGAGCTTCAACTACAACCACCAAGGAATTTGAGGGGGGAGGGGGGATGGAGAAACTATGCTACAACAATTGTAACTTGATTATACCAAGTGGCATGCTTTATAACCACACATTTCTAATCTCTTTTCACATAGTGGGGGTGGGGGTGGGGGTGGGGGGTGGGGGTGTGTGGTGAATGAATAGAAATATGTGGGGTTATAAAGCATGCCACTTGATATAATCATGTTACAACAATTGTACCATAAAATTTCTTGGGGGAGGAGATCAAGCCCTTACAGTTTCAATTGCAGATGAGCCAAAAAGAGGATTGTCAGCCTTCAACTTGGACACTGCAACAACCGGGAAAAACTTTACACACCAAAAATACTTGTGCCTTAAACTGCCTCAAGGCCCCCAAGAGCAAATAAATTAAATAAAGTCAAGGTAAACCTCACCATAACGAGCAATTGCGTTACTCTCAAACACTGGACCGTCAGGCGTTTCAAGGACAGGAACCTACACAAGGACGAGATCCTTAGGATAAATGCATCAATATCTAAATCAATCAAAATAGATACCTTTCCAATAGGATTCATTTTGAGGAACTCAGGAGTTTTATTTGATACTCCCATCTCAAAATTCTTAGCTAGTTCAACTTGCACTCCACTGTACTCAGCAGCAATAAGTGTTTTAAGAGCATTTTTGTTTGTCTTTTGAGCATGTAAAATCTGCATTGCAAAGAAAGATAAACCATTCAAATTAGAAAGTTTAAGAGAGCAAATTACCCCATAAACATTCAGAAGGGTGCTCAAAAATCAAACATACACTCAAAAAGTGTCAACAAAAGACCTGCCACAAAGCAGGTTACCACAAAACAGCAACACTAAAGAACAAAACAGCAACACTAAAGAACAAAACGAATCAGCCTGAAATTGCAGGCCAGTGTTACACTTGAGAAATAGGAAATAATCAAACTCTTGCCCATGCAAACTAACGAAAAAGAAGAGAAAACTTGGTACGACAGTAAAATCTGTGCTGTGTCACCACAGGTCAAGTCTTCGAGCAATGGAAAAGAAATCTTCATACAAAAATAAGGTAAGGTTGGAAAGAGTAGGTCTAAATAGCTCCTCCCTATTCCAAAACTCACACAGTCCGGAAGTATCCATACACAGACTGCTTTTTTGTTTGTTAATGAGACTCATATATCTTTCTTCCAATAAACCTTAGCACATAGCAAAGTACATTGCCGTTCCATTGGTGATTTAAACAGGGCTATCTAATATCAATCCTCTCACAACTACATATTAAATTCCATCACCACATATTGGATGGCTTCAGTTGAGCGACAAAGACTGCAAAATTGTACAGGCATACATGCGCTTTAAAAAATTTCATTCAGGGGAAGAACCTTCATCTTAAGGAAGATTATACTCTAACAAGCAAGCTTCCTTTCTTTCATGTACATGTGTAGTTTTTTGTTTTTAATGTGACTTCACCTATACTTTCCATCCCAACTCTAGTTGTGTAAATTGAACCATATGACCTTTGCAATAAAACATGATATCGCACGTCCTTGTTAATTGTTTCCATTCAAGGAGGCTATAAGTCACAGTGAATCTCTAAAATTTAGCATTTAATCTACACATACTGAATGAAGAACTATGCATAAGAATTATAAAAATAATTTAAGATTCTATAACATCATTAAATTACAAGGATTCCAGGTATAGCTACCGAAGTATATCACAAAATCTTTTCAAATACAAACAATTTAAAAAGACAAATAACAAATTTCAAAAAATGGGCAGCAACCAAATTTGAAGTTGCTCTTAAGAAATGAAGAAACATGTATCATAATTTGGAGTTGCTCTCAAAATAATGAAGATACATATATCATGTTCGGCCAAAAATATTAGTGTAGTAAACCTCATGTTACATTCGGAAAAGGCCAGCTGCGTGACAAAACATTTCCCGTACACCCCAGCACGGAGATGGGCAATTACATTCAATACACAATAGGTTTTGCAGACACAAACCAGTGGAATCAGTTACGGGCTTTAATATATATGATATCATTGAAAAAGTGGATGGCCTTATACGAGTAATTCTGTGGTCGATCTGAGAAATGAAACCCAGAAGCTATAGAAGAGAACACTTAACTCAGTGAAATTGTGCGATTCAACCACAAAAAAAAAAACTGTGCATATGCGTTTTAAAGTGAAAGACGAACAACACATGGCAAACAGATGCAGTTTTGCAGTAAAACTGGAAAACTGCAAGAACACTAAGCGCCGCAAATGCAATTATGCAAAAACTGCAAGAACATTACGCGCTGACGGTATCAGAATACAAGGAAACACCATTGAGATCCAAAATGCCATATAGAAAAGAGCATAAATCAAAACCACCAGGAAAGAAATAATAATTACCAGAGCCATGGCTTTACTTGAGCAAAGTTTCCCTGTATCACCACAACACCAGAAGAAAATCGTCTTCAATAAAAAAAATATGTAGAAAACTGAATCGGATAAAGATCCAGAAATAAATAATAAGAACGGAGAAGGAAGTATTACCGCCGCAGCCCTTCGCTTTTGAGACAGGGAGTTTGCCTGTGAAAATAACTTCTGCCGATAGAGAGGAGATTTTAGAGTTTCGGAGATCTCTTAAGAAAAAGTTGAAACCCAAACCGATCAACCCAATTAACTCAAACCGAAAAACCATAAATCCTTTTTTTTTTAATCAAATAAAAGAAAGACTTTACTTAAAATAAAATTAAAAAAACGGTTAAACCCTAACTGTGATGGCACCTTGTCTCCTCGCCCCTAATCCCAAAACCCGTATCCTTAGCGACCCCCTATGCAGCAGTTTTATCATCAGCCGAATTATCAGCCACAGAGGGCTCAGCAGGTGCAAGGACCGAGAGTCTGCCGAGATTATGTGACTACTCCGCAGGAAGTCATGGGGCACAATCCAATTCAAGTACCTCCTATTAATGCCAACAACATGGATATAAAGTAGAATATCTTGAACATGTTGGGGGAACACGCCTTGTTCCACGGGAAGTCAACTGAGAACCCGAACAGCTTTATGGATCATTTTCTCCAAATTTGTGGCACGATGAGATATAATGGGGTTAGCGACGAGGCAATAAAGCTGATAATTTTCCCGTTTGCAACTGAGAGGAGCTGCTAAGGATTGGTACGATTCATTACCTAATGATTTGTTACATACATGGGCGGATGTAGTGAAAGTGTTTTTGGAGGAAGTATTTTCCTCCGGCGAAGATTTTAGATCTGAAAGAAGAAATCTCTTCATTTTATGTACTCGAGGGAGAGACACTGAAAGAGACATATGAGAGATTTCGGGGCCTACTGAAGAGATGCCCTCCACACGGTTTTTCCAATGTTGATCAAGTAATTATACTATTCAGAGCCTTAGAGCCAGTGGACCAGAACAAGCTGAACGCCGTAAGTGGCGGAGATATCATGAATCTTCCGCCTGAACAAGCTATGAGACAGATTGAGAATCTGCCATGCATGACAAGATGCAAGAAATGGTGCTAAAGATGGACCAAATGGATTTGGAAAGAAAGAAGGCACACCAATGCCAACTTTGTGGGGTGGATTTTACGCCATGGAGTGTACATCATCGAAAAAACCACTTATCCACAACAATTGCCACTACTCCAAAGACAACAATAATTTGGAACCCGGAATGATCAACAGAGAATGAATGTACATGCGATGAGGCGGATGAGTGTGAATCGCCAAGAGTTTGGCCAAAGAAAGTGGAATCGAATTTTCGACAACCAACAAGGGCCGCAAATGGATTATGGTATGGGTGATGATTCACAACAATATGATGTGAGCTATGTTGGACAAGGAATCGGGGACGAGTGGAATCGAGTCGCAGAAGGTCAATGTTGGAATCAGCGGCAGAATCAAACTGGAATCGTAACAATAATCAAGGCCAAGGTTTTAGACAAGACCAAAGCTCATACAACCGACCTTGGAACCAAGACCCCCAGAATCAGAATTCCTACCAGAATCAGAACCAAGGCAACTACCAGAATAACCAGAATCAGCAATCTCAATCGCAAGGCCAACAGCAACAACAAAGTCAGAATTGGGGCCAGAATCAAAGATGTAACCAGAACCAGGGCCAGCAGGGCAATCAGCAAGCAAGCCAGCCGCCCAGAAACAATAAATCTGGCACCTACCAGCATCCGAATGCTCATCTCCACCAGAACAACCAAAATAATCAGCAATTGAATAACTCTGGTGCTCAAAAGACTTCCACAGAAATGCTCCTAGAAAAGTTGGATAAGACTGTATCCGAGTTGAACAAAAATGTTGTGGAGCAAAAGGTAGCTACCCATTCCGCTATCCGGAACTTAGAAACCCAAGTGGGTCAAATCACGAATACATTGAAGAAAAATTTGAGTGGTGGCCTCCCGAGAAAATATTGAACAGAATCTGATGGAAGTGAATGCAGTATTCACCAGAAGTAGCAGAGATCTGGGGGTTGATTGGTCAAAGAAATATAAAGTGACCAAAGCAAAGAATTATCTGAATGAAGAAGATGAGGCTGAGGATTTGGAAAGAGGCAGGGTCGAAACTGAGTTTGAGGCAATGAGAAGAGAGTTGGCGGCAGTCGAAAGAGATCTAGCAATTGCAAAGAAAGAGAGAGAAATGGCTGCAATGAAGAAAGAGTTGGAAGCAACAAAGAACGCATTGCTAGATACAACGAAGAATAATAGGGATGTGAACAAGGAATTGCAGGAGACGAGAAACGCCCATGTAAACTTGCAAGCTGTGGTCAGGAATTTAGAGACACAAATGGGGCAAGTGAATCCCAGGCAAGTGAACGTGTTGGAAATAAAATTTATGTTTTGATGATGATTCATCATTTATTCAGTCGTTGTTCTAGACCCCATTGATGAAGTGTCATAACTAGTTTTATACTGATGCAAAGCAAAAAGATGTCTAGATATCCATGTATAGGATTTAATAGAGTCGATATTTGTATAAGTTAAATCGATACAAGCACTGTAATATTTTTAGGTTGTGAACTGAGATAACAAGAAACTGAGATAACAAGAAACTGAGATAACGGGAAACTGGAAATTAGTTAAAATGGTAAACAGAGCACACCAATTTGAAATCAAGAAGAAGATAAGTTCGCTGAGGACACAAACTCGGTTGGCTTATCTAGAAGATCAAGAATCAAGGTCACAGACTCAGTTATTGAAGACTGAAGAACTGAGGGTTCAAACTCAGTTATGAAGACTACGTCGAGACTGTAAAGCTAGACTTCAGGCAAGATTGTGATGACCTGAACTGACTTTATGGATCTTGTATAGGGAGCTAAGACACATAAGGACAATGATGTCTTTGCAGATTAATTCCTTGGTGTACTCTGATTAAGTCAATTATAATCAGATGAAAAACCGGAGTACTGAGATTTTTGAAGAAGAGTAAAAACTCAGTTAATGCTCTTAAGAACTGAGAACTGATAAAGTTCTCGATGAATCGATTCCGAAACTAGGTTTAACTAAACTGAAGAAGAATACAACCGTTACAATTCAAGAATTATGATTGGAGGATAATCCATCCGTTCTGACATAAACGTACAAGCAAGAGAGCAGGGCCACTAACGGCTACAAGGATTTGAACTCAAGGAAATTTGACCGTTAGATAAACCCCTATAAATAGACCACTTCTATTATAAAGAAACAGGGTAGAGGAGGAGGAATTCTAAGAATTAATCTAGTCAAGAAAGAACAAATTAAGGGGGAAAATCCAATTTAAAAGAATTCCTACTAAATACTTAATTGCAAGATCAAGAAATTTCTTCAAGTGTTCATTAGCATTCAAGAAAGTTCAAGATCATTCATTTGAAGAAATACAGAGTCAGGCATAACTTATATATCTGAAGAAAAGCTCAAATCACAATTGAATCATAGTTATTGATTCAAGTCTCAACTTTGATTCTTTCAAAGGTTTAGATCATGAAACACCAAGAAGGTGTGAAGGATAGTTGAGTGCGATCGGGAGAGGCGTGGTTGTGATGAGTCAATGGTGAAGAGGCAATTCAACCCTCCAAGGACCAAGTGTTTCAAACAATTGATGAGCAGCAATTCTACATGTTCTACAAGTGTTTAGATAGTGAAGCTGTGGGATTAGTCATGGACTATCAGTTTAGAACTTTTTGTAACCGGGCCATTGATGACGGAAAAATTCACTGTTATTTTTATAACTTTTCACCCCGCTTCGATATCATTTTGAGCACTTTTGTATCATTTCGAGTCTTTAATTCCTAAATTTCATAAAAATATATAAGTCATGAATATTTTATAAAACATCGTGTTTTTATGTGTTTTTATTAGTTTTGTACCGGTTTAAGAACCGGAGTGTCGTGGTCGGATTTACGTTTGGTGTTTTGGTGGTTCATTGCGAGGATTATACATTGACCAAGATTCCACGTAACGACATGTTTTGAGCCTAAGAAGATGTATTTTGATGGATGGAAGAATGTGCCATAAGCTAACAAGTTCAAACGGATCAATTGTCTCCGAATGCTTCTACCGTAAAAATATCTTCGACAGACATTTGACCCAACTTAGAGGCATTTTCTGGGAAGAGTTCTTCATAAAAGTTGTAGATATTCAAATGAGCTTTCCAACGCATTTTGAATCACGTCAATTGGAGGTCTACAACTCAAGTTATGGCTATTTTATCAATAAGCGCCGCTTATAGAAACGCTTGGGAAAAGTGGAGATATTTTCCCAACTTGATTATATTTTCCCATGTGGTGCATGTTACTTGCAATGATGGATATTCCTCCCATGTGCTTGATTATGGCTCCCTTGTGTGCTTGATGATGGCTCCTATATGCTATATATATATATATATATATATATATATATATATATATATATATATATGTATATCTCTCCCTATATATACTCCCCCATTTCCATTCCTTCTTTCTTGCCCCTCTTCTTCCCCATCCTCCTTCATCTTTTCCTTTCTTTTAATTTATGTTTTGGGGGGCCTATAATTATATATATATGTAGTTATAATGTCGGTGTAATAACCCGACTAGTTATCGTTTTAATATAATTTCGTTTCCGTTTTTTTTATTATTGCTTTCTTTCATTTTTATGCAATTAGTATAAATATATATATATATTATATATATATATATATCTATATATATATCTATACGTATATCTATATAAATTGTAGTTATTTTATTTCTGTTTTGTTTTCTTTATGTTTTGTTCTTGTTATATATATATATATATATATATATATACATATATATATCTATATACTAGTATTTATATATATATGTATGTATTTAGATATATATTTATATTTTGTTGTTTTCTCTGTTTTTATGAGTAGCTAAAGTAGTTGTATAGCCGAATTATGTGAAAACGGGTGAAATCGACCCTCGGGAGACGAGATGGGAGTTGTGTGCGCGTAATTAAACGTTCGTATGATAAACTCATGTTTTAAAACCCGTTTTGATCATTTTAGTAGCTTTGAATAAAATTGACAACTTTGTTCACGGTTACATCGAGCTTATAAATGTATTTTGCGGTGAGATGTGAGATATGGATATCACTAATCATAGTCCCGATTGTTAGATTGACAATCTAAGTGATGATCCGGACTATGCCTAAGTGAGATTCTTATTTTTACGAGATGTGCGAAACATGTTTTAAAATCACTAAACCATAGTCTTAATCGTTAGATTGGAAACCTAAGTGACACGTTAAAACTATGTTTTCTGTGAGGTTTTTCAACGGCTTTTTATTCTGGTCAACCATGTTAAAGTAGTTAGCTCTCTAAAGGGAGGGTTAATAAACCTAGTGCGGGGTTTAAGTGAGAGTCGCTTCGATCTTAACGTAAGAATAAAGAGTTGACTCCCGTGAATATCATATGAACTGAATCAGATAAAACACACTCCTTATCAAGTTTTTCCTGTGGAGAGATAACCTGTTGGATCATGGCTCGGCTATGCTTTTTAATCACCTAGTTAAACTCGTTAGAATAATCTTTACTTTTTCGCATTAGTATAAACACTCCACTTAAAACTTTGATCGCCTAGACTAAGAACCACGTTCGCTTTGGTACTCACAACCACATTTCTCTTGGGACGACCTCGCGTCTCTCAGAGCTATCCTAACAATCGACCCGGTACTCTGCTGGTTAGAGAGTTAGTTTACCCACAGTTGCGAGTCTTTATAAATTGTATTTTTGAAGGGGTAAATTTTAGCTCATCAAAAATTGGCGCCGTTGCCGGGGAAATGTGTGATATTGTTGTGATATCTTGTAAGTGAACCGAAGGCTTGGGCCTAGGTTTTTATTTTCTTGTTTTATTTAGATGTCGACAAAGAGCTATGGATCTTTGAAGTGATATTGTCCTCGAACTCGGTTTGAATACGACTTTGGTACTTAGCCTCTTCGGAGGGTGATATCTTGTAAGTCCGGCTAAAATCGGGGATTAGGGCCTTCGGCAACCATAACTTTTGAGGGTCTAAATATCGTGTGTTTACGGAAAAAACTCGAAAAAAAAAAAAAAAAAGAAATTTTTATTGTTTTATTGTTGTTTTCTCGAGATCTTGCAGATTGAGCTTAAATGGATGGATTTTTCAATCAAAACTACTCAATTTGAACAACAATACCCCTACCAACCTTATCAACAATAAATTAGTGTCTCGAGCCTCAATATCAACAAAGAGAATAACCAAGGTTCATGGAATTATCGGTGCCTAGTGCATACCAGGACCGTAATTATGGTTATTCGAGTTATGAGCCACAACATTACGAGAGTTACCCGAACCCTAATGCTTATCGATTACGGTGTTCATACTCAAAGACGTTGATAGCTTTAACCATATTCACCATCCGATCGATTGTCCGGAATGGCAAGAGGACTACTACTCACCTCCGATGAATCAAAGTCAATATGATCGCGCGCCCCATGCCACAAGAAGAATTCACCGACAACAAATAGAGCAACTAGAAACGATTGAACCGAGATCTTGGAAGAGCGATCGTTGGACATGCAGAGTTCAAGGTAAGTACTGACTCGCTATAAGAAATCTTCAAGACAAGGTGGGGCAATTGATTGAATTAGTGAGGTATGTGAAAGAGGCAGAGACAAGTGCAATAGAGGTGGTTAGGGATGAAAATGTTATCACCGAAAAGTTCGGGATGAGAATGAGGTTGATAATTCGATTCACAAGAAAAAGTGCAAGATTTGGAGATGACAGAGTTAGAGGAGCGAGAGATTGATTGGCCATCTTTAGTAAAGCCACCGGGAGAGTTGGTAATAGGCGATATATCGGTCCCGGATTACTACATTCGCCCACTCTGTGAGGATGAATTTTCCGCGTCCAGGCTTTGTGTACTCCCGATAGATGAGCTTTATGGTAATTTTCAAAAGAAGATGGTTTGACAGGATGATAAAAGAAGGTTCTGACGGCCGGGAGGAGGTAACATCGAGGGCCAAACGAGGTACGTTTCTAGACAATTTAATTTCAATGGTTCTCGCATTGTTAATTTTTATAAAGCTGTTGATCTTCTTGAGTTCGGATTTTGGTTGATTGAGTCTGTATAGAGTCACCCTGTCGAGCAAACGACGTTAAACAAAAGCGCTACCGGGAGGCAGCCCGATAATAATAATTTGGATAAGACTAGTCTGAATGAAATGTAGAATTTGTATGAAAGATGAACACAAAGCACAACCAAGTCTCAGGATGAATGTTTGAATGTCATTAAGAGGGAATGATTAGGTGGTTATCCGAAAATCCCGAGGGAATTTAAAGAAAACATTCAAATACATCATTTCTTGGACTTAGGTTGTAGAACCCTCGAGGATCCGGGTATAAAAGACTCACTACATTTCATTTTATGATCTAGTCTGCTTTCAAATTTCTAGTAGTTGTAGTATAGTGGTGAGTATTCCCACCTTAATAAAATCGTGTGTAATAAAAATGAATTTAGAATAGTGACTTGACTATGATATATGCTCATGTGATACGTATATGCTTAGATGTTCTGTGGCTTTACCCGTGTGGGTTATTTTTCCATCTAAAGCTATATATATATTGCCTATCGAATTTTCTGACGTAACAGGGCCATTATCTTATTATTCCCATATCCCTATTCGATGTCTTGGCACGAGGACCATGTCCCGTGTTTTCTTTGTTTTAAGTTTTAGTATAGGGATTCGGATCGTGCTTTCTCATGGTCATTCATGGATTCGATAGCATCTTTCTCGCCTGGTTTATAAGCTAAGTCTTCCTCTCTATCTCATTTACACTCGAGAATAATGCAAAATCGTAAGTGGGGTAGAGTCCGTTGGTTTAGAAATGGCGTGAAGTGTTTAAACCCTTAGTTTTTGATTCTTTTTCGAGCATTATTTAGTTGATTAAAATAATCAGATAAGGTATATATTTCATGGATTTAAAGATGTAATGATTAATTTGGATATGTATAACCAAAGTGAACCGTAAGTGCATTTTAGCCTAAATTTATTTGTGTAACATGAATTCCTTCACGTAAGCCTTTGATATTGAAGCGAAAATTTTAAATCAGATCCATTCAAGATCCTAGTGGTTTATCCTAGAAATAGCAATAACTTAGTACCTAACTTCGAACATGTACCGTGAATATCTCAAGGTTTGAATGTGATAGAAAGAATGTCAAAATAAGATAAACTATATATATGTCGGTTGTAGCTACCAATGATTTGAGTGCGGTAGGGCGTTATCACGAAACGCCCTATACCACTATGAGGCTTAAAAGCTCCCGATCGCTCTCGATGATATTAGTCCAAATAGGGTGTTATCACGAAACATCCTATTATTCTTTGGGAATGAGGGCATAAGCAATAAAAATAATAATAATAATAATAATAATAATAATAATAATAATAATAATAACAACCTAGTTAACTTCTGACTATCCCTAGTATAAACTAAATGATATGCATTAGGGATTATCCTAATAAGTACACGGGAGGACGTTGTGTGGAATTGTTACTACCTATGCCTAGGAAAGTCATTAGATTTATGCCTGAATGGATATTTGTGCGCTTGCTTGAATTATTCAAGAGAGGATAGTGGAAATTGAAAAGCTTGTCACACACTCAATCTGCTATACATTTATATTGCGGTTAACGTGTAGTTATGATTCGAATGGTTGCATCATCCGATTGTCATTTATATCTTATATCTTCATGAATTTTTCCTCATTCATTTTATTTTATCGCTTATTTTGTTCGAGGGACGACCAAAAGCTAAGTGGGGGTTGTGATGACGGAAAAATTCATTATTATTTTTATAACTTTTCACCCGCTTCGATATCATTTTGAGCACTTTTGTATCATTTCGAGTCTTTAATTCCTAAATTTCATAAAAATATATAAGTCATGAATATTTTATAAAACATCGTGTTTTTATGTGTTTTTATTAGTTTTGTACCGGTTTAGTAACCGGAGTGTCGTGGTCGGATTTACGTTTGGTGTTTTGGTGGTTCATTGCGTGATTATACATTGACCAAGATTCCACGTAACGACATGTTTTGAGCCTAAGAAGATGTATTTTGATGGATGGAAGAATGTGCCATAAGCTAACAAGTTCAAACGGATCAATTGTCCTCGAATGCTTCTACCGTAAAATATCTTCGACAGACATTTGACCCAACTTAGAGGCATTTTCTGGGGAAGAGTTCTTCATAAAAGTTGTAGATATTCAAATGAGCTTTCCAACACATTTTGAATCACGTCAATTGGAGGTCTACAACTCAAGTTATGGCTATTTTATCAATAAGCGCCGCTTATAGAAACGCCGGAAAAAGTGGAGATATTTTCCCAACTTGATTATATTTTCCACGCATGTGGTGCATGTTACTTGCAATGATGGATATTCCCTCCCATGTGCTTGATGATGGCTCCCATGTGCTTGATGATGGCTCCTATATATGCTATATATATATATATATATATATATATATATATATATATATATATGTATATGTATATCTCTCCCTATATATACTCCCCCATTTCCATTCCTTCTTTCTTGCCCTCTCTTCTTCCCCATCCTCCTTCATCTTTCCTTTCTTTTAATTTATGTTTTGGGGGCCTATAATTATATATATATGTAGTTATAATGTCGGTGTAATAACCCACTAGTTATCGCTTTTAATATAATTTCGCTTTCCGTTTTTTTTATTATTGCTTTCTTTCATTTTTATGCAATTAGTATAAATATATATATATATATATTATATTATATATATCTATATATATATCTATACGTATATCTATATATAAATTGTAGTTATTTTATTTCTGTTTTGTTTTCTTTCGTTTTGTTCTTGTTATATATATATATATATATCTATATATACATATATATATCTATATACTAGTATTTATATATATATGTATGTATTTAGATATATATTTATATTTTGTTGTTTTCTCTGTTTTTATGAGTAGCTAAAGTAGTTGTATAGCGAATTATGTGAAAACGGGTGAAATCGACCCTCGGGAGACGAGATGGGAGTTGTGTGCGCGTAATTAAACGTTCAGATGATAAACTCATGTTTTAAAACCCGCTTTGATCATTTTAGTAGCTTTGAATAAAATTGACAACTTTGTTCACGCGGTACATCGAGCTTATAAATGTATTTTGCGGTGAGATGTGAGATATGGATATCACTAATCATAGTCCTGATTGTTAGATTGACAATCTAAGTGACATGATCTGGACTATGCCTAAGTGAGATTCTTATTTTTACGAGATGTGCGAAACATGTTTTAAAATCACTAAACCATAGTCTTAATCGTTAGATTGGAAACCTAAGTGACACGTTAAAACTATGTTTTCTGTGAGGTTTTTCAACGGCTTTTTATTCTGGTCAACCATGTTAAAGTAGTTAGCTCTCTAAAGGAGGGTTAATAAACCTAGTGCGGGGTTAAGTGAGAGCTGTTCAGATCTTAACGTAAGAATAAAGAGTTGACTCCCGTGAATATCATATGAACTGAATCAGATAAAACACACTCCTTATCAAGTTTTTCCTGTGGAGAGATAACCTGTTGGATCATGGCTCGGCTATGCTTTTTAATCACCTAGTTAAACTCGTTAGAATAATCTTTACTTTTTCGCATTAGTATAAACACTCCACTTAAAACTTTGATCGCCTAGACTAAGAACCACGTTCGCTTTGGTACTCACAACCACATTTCTCTTGAGACGACCTCGTACTCCTGTAGCTATCCTAACAATCGACCCGGTACTCTGCTGGTTAGAGAGTTAGTTTACCCACAGTTGCGAGTCTTTATAAATTGTATTTTTGAAGGGGTAAATTTTAGCTCATCAGCCATCTCAAAGAAGTTCTAGTGGAATTTTCCGCATCACAGAGGAAGAGAGGATTGACAGGATTACACCACCTGGAACATCTATAATTATTGTTTATTTACTTTACGCATTTACTTACTTCATTACAGTCATAATTATCTAGTTCTTATTTACAGCAATCTTAAGAAACTGACTCAACAAGCTATCTGATAACTTATATTTTATAAAGGCTAAATCAATCCGCTGCCAGTTAACTAGACTAAGAATAAGTCAGTATTGACTTATACTCAGTTGAGTTAGCTTAACTCCACACAAGTTTTAACTGAACCTTAATTTGTTTTAAATCCAATTTAAGGGAGAAGTTTATTCACCCCCCCTCTAAACTTGTGTTAGCCTTTCCAAGGGACCAACAGAACGCCATCTGTACAAGAAGGGGTAAAGTTGTGGGTAGTGACGTCGAGGCATCCGAGGTCCAGAAGAGTAAAAAGATGGAGAAGACTAGAGCAGGAGATGAAGAGTGGGTGGTGGTTGATAAGAAGACAGGAGCTGCTGAGATAGAGAAAGCGGTGGAGAAGCTGAATGCGGAACCAAACCAGCGGTCAGACACAGCAGGGGAAGGTACGAACAACTCAGGTATGGATTCCGTGAAAAAACCCTTTGATTTATCTAAATTACCTTACCTCCTCGTAGCCCTACGAAGCCAATAATTTATCAAAAGCAAAACAAGTTTCTCGATATCCTGAGAAATGTAGAGATAAATATCCCACTTGTGGATGCGCTTGTTCATATGCCATCTTATGTTAAATTTTTAAAAGGGATTTTGTCTAATAAAGCTAAAATGGAGAAAATTGTTTGTTTGAATGAGGAGTGCTCTGCTGTTTTTCAGAATAAACTGCCCCCTAAGTTGAAGGATCCGGGTAGTTTTTCCATTCCTTGCACCATAGGACGGATGTTATTCCCTAAGGTGTTATGTGACTTAGGTGCAAGTGTAAGCTTGATGCCTAGTATATATGAGAGCCTGGGCCTAGGTGAGCTAAAACGAACAAATATGACCCTGCAGATGGCGGATAGGTCGCTTAGGCACCCCATAGGAGTTGTTGAGGATGTTCTGTTCGGTAGGGAAGGCTTTGTCTTTCCGGTTGATTTCGTAGTATTAGACATGGAGGAGGCTAGTCAAACCCGATTCTATTAGGTAGACCTTTTACTGCTCACGGGTAGGACTTTGCTTGACATCCAAAAGGTGAGATTACAATGAGAGCGGGTGATGAGATCATCACCTTTAATGTCTACAACCCCATTAAGCACCCGGGAAATGATTGGGGCACGCAGGAGGAAGTCCAAAGGTTGGAAGTATTTGAGGAGAGCCCTCTGAGTTGTGAGATGCCCAACGAGGGAGTGAGTAGTGATAGTATCCCTAGGATGCTCGTTGATGCGAATGTAAAATCTGGGGGATACGAGTCTTGCTGAAGACTATGAACTCGGCACCCTATCTTATTTTTGAAATTCAATAAGTCGAGACAACGACATAAAACAAAGGCACTTGGGGGGAGGCAACCCCGCCATAATAAGACTGTTTGGAATAAAAGATGATCTAGGGTTTTTGAGTATGCTGCTGCTGCTCCTGCTGGTGATGATGTTGCACCCGGACAGACATGATTTTATTTGTTATATATGTTGTTCCTTTAGTAGTCTGTGCCCGGTGTTCGGGTTGATTAGGAGCTGTCTACCCTATTTGATACATTTCTCCTACTTTTGATGCTACTGTCGGTTTTGAGATACTACTATTTGATCTTGATGTTTTGTAAGCCTTAAGGCATGCTACTACTTTCCTTCGTGTCTGGGCTTTTATTTCTACGCACTATGGATGTTGTTTTTTCTATTATGTGCCTCTGTGGCCTTTCTAGCATGCTTAGATGTTCTGTACTTTACCCGTAAGGGTTATTTTTCCATCTATAGCAATCTAGTTTGTGCGTTATACATTGCATATCGAGTTTTCTGACGTGACAGGGCCTTATTACTGTTATATCCCATACCCTTATTCAATATTTTGGCACGAGGACCAAGTCCCGTGCATTCCTTGCGTTGTTTCTATCTACTTTAGTATAGGGGTTCGGGTGGCACTTACACGAGGTTGTTACGGGATTCGATAGCGCTTTTCTGCCGGGTTTTCAAGCTAAGTCTTCTTTTCTATCTCATTCACACACTGAGGACAGTGTTTCATTCGAAGTGGGGGTGGATACGACTTAGCTTTATTGTTTCGATTGATAAATATGCCGGTACTTGTGATATGCTTAGTTAATGTCCGTTTTCGAGTCAATTCGTGGTTTAAAATTTTAAAACTTTTCACGGTTTGACACCACGTTATATGCATGTTTCTCACGATGGATTTGGTAAATGTCTTTGTAGTCGAGTAATGTGTGCAGGGCGATTTTATTTTGTCACGATACGAACCTTTTTTAATGCACGTAGACCTTGGTTATACTTAGCTTGGTTGCTATACACACTAATACAACTAGTTTCGAGGTGAAATAGAGAGGTTTACCTAGGCCGGATACGGGATGAGAGTCCCGGTGCTTCTTTGACCCGACCAGAGCCAAATAAGCCAAAATCCCAACATTATACCCTTGTAACCCCTCTAAGCCTTGATAGGACGGTCTGACCACCATCTGAAATGAGCCGTGTTGGTTACTTAGCCTATATTACCCTAACCCAGAGCTTTAATATTGGTCACGTTCCTTTTGATCACCCTACGAGTGGACTTAGTCGTTACTTTAGACACACTTGTTGAAGCAAGTATGGGGTGGGAGATGATGTGTGTTTTGAGAGGAGTTGGTTAGTACGAGCTAGTATAATGAAGGGGAGGAGCTCGAGATATTTATTGTGAGGTTTATTGGTTCGAGAAAATTCAAAAAAAAAATGAATGAAAAAAAATGAAAAAAATGAAAATTTGAATAAAGTTGAGGAAAAGAAGTCAAGGGAAGATGTTCTGAGTAAATAAAAGTATGATGTTAAAATTGGGGTTGTTTATCAATGAGTATAGAAGGATCGAAGGAGTTTGGTGTGGTTTAGTATGTGTTCAAATAGAAAGTAAATGAGATGATTAGGTTCACTCGTGTTTTCTTTTCTCCAGTCCCAAATTTTCCTTTCGATTAACCCCGTCCCGAGCTTAACATTATAACCCTTCAAGTCCTACTTGACCGTATTTAGCCTCGGTTGCCTCGATTAGTTAAGATTCTAGCCCGGTGTCTCGTATTTTATCTAATGAAAAACAAACAAGTAATAAAATAAATCCGGTTTACCCCAAGTGCAGGGATCGTAGTATAGTAGTTACAACCGGAGTCGAATCACAGGGAATCGAGGTTGGTCTAGTTCTTAATTTCTCTAAAGTTGTCACGAAAAATAAAACAAAACAGAACCTAAAAAAACGAAAACAATAAACTGGACAGAGGATCTAGAATCCAAAGCCAGGAAAGATAGTTACGAGCCAAACTAATGAAAATAGTTCTATTCTAAAAAGATAATAAAATTACTAAGATGATAACAAATAAATTGAAAACGAACAAGCAATGATCCACCGATCTCACAACCCTCAACTTCCTCTCTAGATTGTTTAGTGAAGATTTAATGAAGATTGTGGTTCATCTATCAAAAGTATGAATTTCTAATCTCTTAAATAATTCGCCTATTAATCTCTCATCTCTCGATCTTAAAGATTAACGCTTTCATAACAAAGGTGTAAGATTTCTCAATCTAGCAACATAGAAATTAACCTAACAACTCTCGTTATTTTTAGGTTAAAAATCAAATCTTTATTACGGTGATCTAAGTCTAACAACGATTCTCATCAAACGTTAAACATCAAACATGCAACAATCCATCGATATAATTGCATAACAATATGAACATAATAAAGAAACAAACTTTATTTAAAACTCACAAGACATCCAAAGATTGAAATCAAGTTGCTCGATCGGCTTCACAAGCTTGTTCAAATCGCCTAGCCTCTATTCATCGTTGGTATATAAATAAAAAGTAGATGAAAAGATGTTATTGGGAACAGAAAAACGCAGCAAAGGCACCCCCAAAGGGGCCTGGGACAGCCAGGATCTAATTATATCTTTTAGGGTTCGAAAACGCGCCTTATAAATAGGTTTTTAAGTCGGTCCTTGCATACGCGGTGGTGGGACGCCTGCTCGAGGTAATCGGGCGCCCGTCCGGCTTTGTATGAACTTCTTCGAGTCGGGCCGAGTCATATCAGACGCCCGTCCTATATGTTTTGGAACACTCGTTCAACAAAAAACTGTCTTCCCTGAATCGAATTTCTTTTGTGGACGCCCGTCCGGATCGTCAAACGCCCGTCCATCTGGGCGGAGTATCGAACGCTCGTCTGGATCTTCAAACGCCCGTCCATCTCCATTTCAAGTTTGACTTGCATCTTCTTCCTTCCGTTTAGATCTCCTTTTATGACATGTTCGCGCACCTACAAAACCATAAAAACACGCAAAGTGTAAAACCATAGATAATTACCAATAAAATCACGAAATTAGCTCATCTTTGCATTTAAATCATTTCCATACGCATTCTTTCAATAAATCATTTAAAACACTTACTTTTCTATAAAAAGTATTAAAACACAAAGGAAATTGCTACGAAATAAAGTCGTATAAACCGTAAAAATCACCGTTAACACCCGGTATAATTTGTGTGTAGTCATTTGGCTGGTATTCGAAGCCGGTAACCATTTTAAGTGTAGCCCTCGGTTTATATCACACACACACTTCGTTTTCGTGATAAGATAGAGTCAAGTGGCGTACATTCAGTGTCTACTTTACTTTTGCCTTGATGTCGTGAGTGCTATGTATGTTTCGTAAAGTTGATCCCCTGGTCTAGTTTAAAGCGTCTAATTTACTCGAGGGCGAGCAAAGGCTAAGTGTGGGGTGGTTGATGGGAGTCAACTTTACTGTACTTTGGTGTACAGTTTAACCCCCGATTATCACTTTATTGGCATGTTTTGGGTAGATATAGACCTTATCGAGAGTGATATCGAGAGTTATATGCACGGGGAGTTAAACTGTCATATCGATAGTAAACTCCGCCTTTCTAACGATATTTAGCTCTTTTCCGAGCACTTTTGTCTTATAGAATTACGCGTGGTGTTTGTTTGTATATGTTATTGCAGGACTTAGGTGACTCGAGGACCCGAAAGGCGATGTTTTTGGGATGAGAAACGGGTTCGTGGCACGAAAGTAGCATGAAAGTGAGGAAAAGTCAAGTTTTGAGTGAAATCAAGGCAAACTGGCATTTGCCATACCTCAAACTGGCGTTTGACTCAAGCCTACCTCAAACTAGCGTTTGGCGACCCAAACCGGGCGCTTTGTAAGTAGCTTTGATACTGAAAGTTGAGTTTATAGCCAAACTAGCGTTCAAATTACCCCTAAACTGGCGTTTGGATGGGTTCAGCCCGAATCAAAAAGCTCATTCAAGCCAAACTGGCGTTCAAACACTGCAAACGGGCGTTTGTCCATCAAGGCATGATCCATGAACAGGCGTTCAAGTTAAGGAAACACTCGTCCATGTAAGGAGAAACCCTAATATCATCAAGATTTCCAGGCAAACTAGCGTTTGTCTGGACCCAAACGCTCGTCCAAGACCGACAGAAGAAAATTTTCGACCTACACTATAAATACGCAGATCATTCAGCCCCTAATTATCTTTGGCCGTCTTTAGACTTTTCCTAGGCGATTTATGTGCAATTTTAGTGTAGTTTGATCACCTTTCAATCCATTGATTCCATAGATTACTCCTTTGATTCTAAACACTTTCTTATAGCTTAGATTTACCTTTCAAGTACAAAAGAATCGAATTTTGGTGCAATTATTTATTCATATTTTATGGATCAGATTTTCTGCAAGTTATATGGTAATGACTTCTCTTTTATTTATTGTCTTGAGTTTGATTCCAATTCTTATTTCGTTTATTAGCATAATCATGAGTAGCTAATTGCATGTGTAGTCGAATTATGTGAAAGCGAGCGAAAACCCTAAGGGGGATGAGATTGGGAGTTGTGTAGTGCATAATTAATGTTTAAACGATTAATCCACGTCCTAAAACTTATTTTAACATCTTTGAATTAGATTGATCACCTAGTTCACAGTTACACACATCGAACTTATAGATGCATTTTGCGGTGAGATGTGGGATAAGGGGTTTTGGGATCGTTGCGTAGATTCGGCCTAGTTGTTAGGTCCGTTTCCAATACAGAGGTTTGTCATTGTTGTTCGAGCAACTCTAAAGCTTAATCATGTTAGGATAATCGGTTTTCTAAAGGGAGAGTCGGTTAGCTTCACATAAGGTGGTTAGATCGAGTTGTTCAGTCTAATCACTAGAATTAGGAGCTGGCACCCGTGGATGTCGTTAAACTACTTAGGATAGGTAGATCGGTTAAGACACGCTCCCTTTCAAGTCCTTCCTTAAGGGTAAAAGTAGCTCGTGGGATCATAGTTCGGCTATACCTTTTAATAACTAGAAGTAAACACCGGTAGTATAATCTTTATTTCTGCGCTAGTATAAGACCTTTCAACCTTTGACTGACCTGAACTAAGTTATACGTCAGCTTTGGTACTTAGACATTACTCCCTATGGATTCGACCTTGTGACCATTATACTCCCGTTGACCCGATACTCTGTCGGTAAAAGTTAGCGGTTAAGTATTTTGCTATCAAGAATTTTGGCACCGTTGCCGGGGAGTAACTGTTAGGTGTAGTGCCTGAAAGACAATTTGTGTAATTGTTTTTGATAATGGATGACAGAATTTATCTCACCTTATTACTTGCTTTGTGCTTGTAAGTAATACACTGCTGCAAACCCTAAGTATATCAGTATGTAACCGCTTAACTCAGTGTATGGCATGCACGTGAGGATTGAGTTAATGGTGATACTTAAACTGTTAGTCCGTGGTGAACTTAATCAGAGTTTAGGGTCTCTTGATTAAAACACCAATAATGCGCCTAGAACACCTTAGGGTGTGATAGTCTTATCCGGACTGTCGGTAGAGGGTACCTACGTGGGGAATTTATATATGATGGCATTCATATAGGACTGGACCGATTTAATCTGTATTTCTTGATATAATTCCGTAATCAGGAAATCTTATTAAATCATTAGATGATCATATATGGATCAACCTTAATCCTGAGGTGATCACAGGGTGCTACTTGTCTTGGGGTAGTGTTTGATGGGTTAGTTACGGTTCACTTAAATATGTGTTCAAAGCCACTTCTCATTGGCATTATCTCCTGATGAGTGATTAGTTCTGATTTTCACAGCCATGGAATCCATTCCTTCCTGCGGGAAGTAGAGAGACAACCCCCTTATTTGTTAGCCCTAAGAAAGTGATCGATCCCGGGAGTTCACATTTGACTAATTAGCTACTAGTCAGATATGTGCACTAATTGATTATCATGGGGTTAATGGTAAATAAGGATAAGATATTCTGTGTCGGGTTTACGGAGACATCCCACACAGAGTGGACAGACTATGGAGGGTTAATCTGTATGTAGTGATTATCAATGTTCTAAAAATCGCTAGGCGAAGACGACGCGCTACAGGGGCGCCTAGGGCCCAGGGCTTTTAGGGTTTTTAGGGGTTTTTAGGGGGTTTTAGGGTTTTAAGGGGGGGTTTTAGGGTTTTTACGGGGTTTTAGGGTTTTATGGGGGTTTTTAGGGTTTTAAGGGGGTTTGTGGTTTTATGCCTCTTTCTTGTCTAACACTTGGGAAAACTTAGATGTTCGCCCAGATGAAAGTCATGAAACCCTAATTGCCTAGAAGGACCTAAGAGGGCCTAGAAAGGGCCTAGGAGCGCCTAGAAGGGCCTAAGAGCACCCAGAAGGGCCTAGGAGCGCTGAGGGGCCCAGGCGCCCCGTAGGATCGCCAAAGACCCTCTCGCTTGCCAGCCAGTCGCCCAGAGCCAAGGCGAGACGCCTGGTGCGCGCTGGGGGCCTAGGAGAGCGCTGGCAGCGGCCGCCAGGCGATTTTTAGAACATTGGTGATTATATCAATGGACGCTTATTCACTCTATAGGTTGAGTATAAGTATATAGCTATAATTGGTAGAGTTCAGTTTCGGGTTTATGGTGGCGTAATCCCGGAATTAATAATTTAATATATTTATTCTGTTCGATGAACAATATATTTAATTATTGGAGCTACTGGTTATAGGTCCATGGTCCCCGATGTGGCTTCTATAATTCGGGCTAATATTCTTGTTTATTTGGGCCTTAGAAATAATTAATTGGTTCGGCCGATTAATTGATATGCATGGATATTATTTAGTTGGGCTAAATAATATAATACACATAAAAGACATTTTATGTGGGCTAAAACCCTAGGGAGGTGGCGCCATTTTGGTCTTAATTAGCACAAGAATTAATTTTCTTGTGTTATGGAAAATAAAAGATATTCTTGTTATGTGATTGATTGTATGACTTGTTATTTGATTTCCTATTGGTCAATAACATGTCACAATTATTCATTAAGGAAAATATCTTTTTATTTAATTTAATTAATTAATTATTTAATAAATTAAAACTTGGAGACCAAGGATTTACTCTCCTATAAAAAGAGAGTTATTCCAAGTGTAAAACACACTTGAAAATTTCGGCCATCATCACCAAAATATAGAGAAAAATTAGTTTTCTGGTCTTGGGTTTTAGAAGAAGGAAAACTACAAGTTTTTCTTGGTGTTGCATATCAAGGAGGTTCTCATATCAAGAAGGGTGTCCACCAACCACTGTCTGGAGAACACATTGGAAGATCAAGGCTTCTCGTCCTAAGATCAAAGCTTCTCTTCCTACTATTGGTATGGTTTTTCTTAACCCCCTTGTAGTAATTAAATCCTTTGTTTATGTGTTATAATATATGAATCGTGATCCATCCGCTGCGTATAGATCTAATTTGTTTAGATCTGAGCTCTTACATCCTTCAGTAACGTTTGATATCTCTTAAGTTGACCGAAAGCTTGGGCTTAGGTCATTTTTTATTTTGTTTTCCTGTTGTTTCATGTTTTACAGTGGATGACCTGAAGCTCCAAAGAACCTCTTATCGAACCGATTGAGGAGATTGAAGCTTACGCGCGTCACAAAAACAGTCAGCGCCGAGAGGAGATCGTGATTGCTAGTCCGAACCCTTTGTTTGAAGAAGAAGAAGGGGTAGTATAAAGCTCACTCTCAGATTCCTCTACAGAAATGGACGATATAGCGACTCGTAGAGAGGGCAAAGACCCCATCGATGAACATGACGCACTAGGGCAAACCTCGAACACTACTGGTGGTAACGCAACACCGCCGTTGCAAACCCACCGAGGACCCCTCGTCATGAACCGTTAAGAGAGGACAACACAGTGTTACGAAGGACAGGGATTGGAAAGCACATGGGAGGACAAAATGCTCAGAATACTCAGAACTTCAGACCCGATCGAATTAGACCAAGAGACTGTAAATTGAGTACTGCAGATGCTAAGGGATCAGGAGAACCAACAGGGTTTCCAAAACCCGTATCCTCAGCAACCCCCTATGCAGCAGTTTTATCAACAGTCGAATTATCAGCCACAGAGGGCTCAGCAGCTGCAAGGACCGAGAGTCTGCCGATATTATGTGACTACTCCACAGGAAGTCACGGGGCACAATCCAATTCGAGTACCTCCTATTAATGCCAACAACATGGATATAAAGCAGAATATCTTAAACATATTGGAGGAACACGCCTTGTTCCACGGGAAGTCAACTGAGAACCCGAACAGCTTTATAGATCATTTTCTCCAAATTTGTAGGACGGTGAGATATAATGGGGTTAGCGACGAGGCAATAAAGCTGATAGTTTTCCCGTTTGCACTGAGAGGAGCTGCTAAGAATTGGTACGATTCATTGCCTAATGATTCGTTACATACATGGGCGGATGTAGTGAAAGTGTTTTTGAGGAAGTATTTTCCTCCGGCGAAGATTTTAGATCTGAAAGAAGAAATCTCTTCATTTGATGGACTCGAGGGAAAGACACTGAAAGAGACATATGAGAGATTTCGGGGCCTACTGAAGAGATGCCCTCCACACGGTTTTTCCACTGTTGATCAAGTAATTATACTATTCAGAGCCTTAGAGCCAGTGGACCAGAACAAGCTGAACGCCGTAAGTGGCGGAGATATCATGAATCTTCCGCCTGAACAAGCTATGAGACAGATTGAGAATGCGGCAGATGGAGAAGGACAATGGGGGTCCAGCAGAAAGAAGAAGAAAGCCCCGATGGAAAGTGTAAAGTCGCAGAAAGAAGAACTCGATAGACAATCTGCCATGCATGACAAGATGCAAGAAATGGTGCTAAATATGGACCAAATGGAGTTGGAAAGAAATAAGGCACATCAATGCCAACTTTGTGGAGGTGGACATTCTGCCATGGAGTGTTCATCATCGGAAAAGCCCACTTATCCACAACAGTTGCCACTTACTCCAGCACAACAACAATTTGGAACCCAGAATGATCAACAGAGAATGAATGTTTATGCGATAGAGGCGATGAGAGTGAATCGACAAAGAGTTTGGCCAAGCAGATGAGTGGAATCGAAATTTGACGACAATCGCAAGGGCACGCAAATGGATTATGGTATGGGTGATGATTCACAACAATATGATGTGAGCTATGTTGGACAAGGGAGTCAGGGACAGTGGAATCAGAGTCAGCAAGGTCAAGGTTGGAATCAGGGACATAATCAAAACTGGAATCATAACAATAATCAAGGCCAAGGTTTTAGACAAGACCAAAGCTCATACAACCGACCTTGGAACCAAGACCCTCAGAATCAGAACCAAGGCAACTCAGAATAACCAGAATCAGCAATCTCAATCGCAAGGCCAACAACAACAGCAAAGTCAGAATTGGGGCCAGAATCAAGGATGTAACCAGAACCAGGGCCAGCAGGGCAATCAGCATGCAAGCCAGCCGCCCAGAAACAATAATTTTGGCACCTACCAACATCCGAATGCTCATCTCCACCAGAACAACCAAAATAATCTGCAATTGAATAACTCTGGTGCTCAAAAGACTTCCACAGAAATGCTCCTAGAAAAGTTGGATAGGATTGTATCCGAGTTGAACAAAAATGCTGTGGAGAAAATGCTAGCTACCCACTCCGCTATCCAGAACTTAGAAACGCAAGTGGTTCAAATCATGAATACATTGAAGAAAAATTTGAGTGGTGGCCTCCCGAGCAATACTGAACAGAATCTGAGGAAAGTGAATGCAGTATTCACAAGAAGTAGTAGAGATCTGAGGGTTGATTGGTCAAAGAAAGATAAAGTGACCAAAGCAAAGAATTATCTGAATGAAGAAGATGAGGCTGAGGATTTGGAAAGCGGCAGGGTCGAAACTGAGTTCGAGGCAATGAGAAGAGAGTTGGCGGCAGTCGAAAGAGATCTAGTAATTGCAAAGAAAGAGAGAGAAATGGCAGCAATGAAGAAAGAGTTGGAAGCAACAAAGAACGCATTGCTAGATGCAACGAAGAATTATAGGGATGTGAACAAGGAATTGCAGGAGATGAGAAACGCCCATGTAAACTTGCAAGCTATGGTCAGGAATTTAGAGACACAAATAGGGCAAGTGAATCCCAGGCAAGTGAACGCCATCTGTACCAGAAGGGGTAAAGTTGTGGGTAGTGACGTCGAGGCACCCGAGGTCCAGAAGAGTAAAAAGATGGAGAAGACTAGAGCAGGAGATGAAGAGTGGGTGGTGGTTGATAAGGAGATAGGAGCTGCTGAGATAGAGAAAGCGGTGAAGAAGCCGAATGCGGAACCAAACCAGCGGTCAGACACAACCGGGGAAGGTACGAACAACTCAGGTATGGATTCTGTGAAAAAACCCTTTGATTTATCTAAATTACCTTACCCCCTCATAGCCCTACAAAGCCGCACTTTCTCAGAAGCAAAACAAGTTTCTCGATATCCTAAGAAAAGTAGAGATAAATATCCCACTTGTGGATGCGCTTGTTCATATGCCATCTTATGTTAAATTTTTAAAAGGGATTTTGTCTAATAAAGCTAAAATGGAGAAAATTATTTGTTTGAATGAGAGTGCTCACTTGCTTTTTGAGAATAATGTCGCCCCTAAGTTGAAGGATCCGGGTAGTTTTTCAATTCCTTGCACCATAGGAAGGATGTTATTCCCTAAGGTGTTATGTGACTTAGGTGCAAGTGTAAGCTTGATGCCTAGGAGGATATATGAGAGCCTGGGCCTAGGTGAGCTAAAACGAACAAATATGACCCTGCAGATGGCGGATAGGTCGCTTAGGCGCCCCATGGGAGTTGTTGATGATGTTCTGGTTCAGGTAGGGAAGCTTGTATTTCCGGTTGATTTCGTGTATTAGACATGGAGGAGGCTAGTCAAACCCCGATTCTATTAGGTAGACCTTTTCTGGCTACGGGTAGGACTTTTCTAGACATCCAAAAGGGTGAGATTACAATGAGAGCGGGTGATGAGACTGTCACCTTTAATGTCTACAACCCCATTAAGCACCCGGGAAATGATTGGGGCACGCAGTCGGAAGTCCAAAGGTTGGAAGTATTTGAGGAGAGCCCTCTGAGTTGTGAGATGCCCAATGAGGGAGTGAGTAGTGAGAGTATCCCTAGGATGCTCATTGAGTCGAATGTAAAATTTGGGGGATACGAGTCTTGCCGAAGACTATAAACTTGGCACCCTATCTTATTTTTGAAATTCAATAAGTCGAGCCAACGACGTAAAACAAAGGCGCTTGGGGGGAGGCAACCCCGCCATAATAAGACTGTTTGGAATAAAAGGTGATCTATGGGTTTTTTGAGTATACTGCTGCTGTTGCTCCTGCTGGTGATGATGTTGCACCCGGACATACATAATTTTATTTGTTATATATGTTGTTCCTTTAGTAGTCTGTGCCCGGTGTTCGGGTTGATTAGGAGTTGTCTAGCTTATTTGATACATTTCTCATACTTTTGATGCTACTGTCGGTTTTGAGATACTACTATTTGATCTTGATCTTTTGTAAGCCTTAAGGCATGCTACTACTTTCCTTCGTGTCTGGGCTTTTATTTGTACGCACTATGGATGTTGTTTTTCTATTATGTGCCTCTGTGGCCTTTCTAGCATGCTTAGATTTTCTGTACTTTACCCGTAAAAGAAGACTTAGCTTGAAAACCCGGCAGAAAAGAGCTATTGAATCCCGTAACAGCCTCGTGTAAGCGCCACCCGAACCCCTATACTAAAGTAGATAGAAACAACGCAAGGCATGCACGGGACTTGGTCCTCGTGCCAAAATAACGAATAGGGGTATGGGATATAACAGTAATAAGGCCATGTCACGTCAGAAAACTCGATTTGCAATGTATAAAGCACAAACTGGATTGCTATAGATGAAAAAATAACCCTTTATCCTTTGGAGAAGAAGCCCAGAGCGGAGAATAATTTTTAAAAAAACATCGATATTCATTAGATTCTTTCAAAAGTTTTTTTACTTCCTATATAAATTTAACTTTAGCGTGTGTCCCGTAGAAATTTGGAAGAAAAAAATATGGTAAGTATATGTGTTGGTTGTGAAGTGTAGCATGTAGATTTTTTTAATTGTTTGGTTCCAGAAATTGTAGGAATAAACCTACCAGCAAGGCAAGGGAAAATTTAGGCTGCAAATTGGGTTAATGAGATTCATTTGTTTAATAAGGATCTTATGATATTGAAATTTGGTGACTTTAATATGATTGAGCTTCATATGTAATAGTAAAACTATATGTTTGTTTTAATTTTTTAATACCCTTTTCTTTGGAGAAGGTTATTGAGTTGTTCTTAGTTTTAGTGTATTCTTATTATATATCAATCTGTCAGGACCAGTCAGGTAGTCCATTTTTTATGTAGACTCCAGGGAAAATAGGATTGGCTGGTTGTATGTTCCCTTTTGGAGCATGGTGTTAACTTTCTAAGTGTAAAATCAATTATTGTTTTGAAAAGGTGAAAAATGAAATATTGAATTGTGTCCTATTGTTTACGTCTTCTGCGCCACTAGAAGGCGAACCATGCCACGAGAATTATGATGTTCTTGCTAAGGTTGGAATAGTTGTATCATTTCCCCACCCAATCCCCACTTTCATCTGTGCTTGCAATCATCTTCTCACTAAGAACGAAAAGAGCAATGGTGGAGATTCAACAAAGCGAGCAACGACCGAAATGTTTTGAAATCGTTTTAAACAACAAACTTCTATTTATCTTCTATTATAGTTTGCATTTATGTTGCCATCGTGTTAAGCGCATATCACTGGATTTGATGTGTATGGTGCTTAAACAATACTCAACAACGGCAATGGTGGTGTCTTCTTTCGTGGTGATGAAAGGAACCGGTAGCGTAAGATGTTTTTTTTCTTTGTTTTGGCAGTGAAGTGGTGCATAATGTATCATTATGGAGAAAAAAAATATGTATTACCTTTTTGTGTTTCATTCAAAGTGGATGCCGTGACATGCTTAATGAATAGACTGCATAGTTACATTTTTTTTAATTTTATTTTTTCGAAACTTAAGAGGTGTGTTAGTCATCGATGGATGACTCTGAGATGATAAGTTATGACACATGGGATCGTGGTAAATTCGTTGCGGTCTCTATTTTTTTTAGGTTTGGGCAATTTCATATGTTATTCACTTATCACACCAATTCTATTTCAAATAAATGTCTTTCCACAAAACAAAATATTGTAGCACACTTACTTTCTTTTCCAGTTTTAATCTTCGAATTTTCACGTTTATTTATTCTAACCCAAATTTAGTCAAAATTAAATTTTTTTTTCTGCCCGAATTTAGGTCAGAATGTATGAAATAGACTTTCTAGCATGTATTGCATCTAGAAAACACTTCACTTCTAACTGATATTAGGTAAGAATAATCAAGACATTCTCGATTTATCTTTCATTCGTAATAGTGCGTGATATGTGAAAAGGATGCTCTTAAATTATTTAAATTTTTCTAATAGTGCACGGGTTTTAGGCTTATATATATATATATATATATATATATATATATATATATATATATATATACACACACTAGCTGTGAAGAAGGAAGCTTACTCGAAGTTGTTGGAGCCTTGACATTGCATATGTAACACTTTAAGTCTTTTTCTTTTAAGTAGACCAAAAGTTTTTTAGTGTAATTTTAGGCTGATTGAATCAAAGACATCGATTGCCCCCACAAAATTGCTACCAAAAAAAATTGAGAGACAGAATTTTATAGAGATGAGATTCGTTTTGAGGTGAGCCATTAAATCATGATTCCATTCAAAAATGAAAAAGAAAAAATAATAATAAGGAAGCTTCATGGAAGGTGCAATAGCAACAAGACATGCCTCCTTTTATACTGATATTTACAACAAATGAACTTATCATTAATTAGTGTGTAAATTCATCTAATGATGTGACCATAATCAATGATGATAAAGATGTTTAGTGGATATATATATTACTGTATCATTCCCGATGTGAGGAATAATAAAATGACAAGGGTCAAAACACAAATACGTACACGTGTGTACCTTTGTGTTTTAACCTTTTCATTTAAGTATTATTTTTCCCCACATACAAATGGAAAAAATTTAGATAATATGTCTCACCATTTATATGTATATTTTGTAAAGATATGATTCTTGATAAATGATAAGTGAGCAGATTTTCCTACATATTTCATCGGTAGATTGAAATTAATTGATCCATTGGATTTCACATTCCATTGTGTCGTGTTGTTTAATTCTTGAAGCGTTGTGTATTTTTCTTTGGAAATGCTATTTTTATAATGAAATTGATACAACGAGTGACAAAACAACGAATGTTATTTTGTATCATGAAAAAAACTCTTTCTGCAATAAAAGAATCACAACAAAATGTTAAAATTATGATGTGACCATTATATATATATAATTGGGTCATACACTAGAATTGTAAGATATTTTTAGTCATTTTGCTATGACCATTTTATTATGGATATAGCATTACATTTTGTATCACCGTATCAAATGTGCAATATAAATATGTTGTGACACAATCATGGTGGTACTATTACCACATTTTTTCATCGAAAGTTTTTGGGTACACACTCCACATGGAATGAAGTGACATGTAGGTTCATCGGAGTCACACAATTTACTCGTAAAGGACTCGCAAAAGGGTTTGACTCAATTGATTATAATGTAGGTCACGATAATCTAATAAGTAGAAAAAGTATATTTCATCCGTAGTGACACAACTGCTGTGAGATAATATCACCCATAAAGCATCTATTCCATGTTTTCTTAGTTTATTTAATTATTTTTATGATAATTGATTCGCAATTGCATCACATTATCTAAATCGGCAATTCATTAAATCACACTGAATGTCCGTTGTCCATTAGAGACGTAAACCGTTGCATCACATTATCTAAATCGGCAATTCATTAATTCACATTGAATGTCTGTTGTCTATTCGAGATGTAAACCGTTGTATCTTTAAAGATAACTGCTACAACCGCACGCAAGTGATCGAAGTAATATTGTCTTAATGATGAAATGGATACGCTCGCCTAAGTTTGATTTCTATTTAATTATTCTGCATCCATTTTTTGTTTCATTCATTCATATTCTTGTTAATCAGTCTTTTCTATAATATTGATCTACTCTTATTATTTTCAGATGTTCTGTGTGTTTTTCGAAGTATTTACACGTCTATTATTTCGTAATTTAAGTCGTTAATTTTATATATATATATATATATATATATATATATATATATATATATATATATATATATATATACTTATGCAGTACAACATTCAATACTACTCTGTTATAATACAAAGTTTATATAAATTCAGTGTTGTTACATAAATTTACATAGTAAAAAAAAGTCACTAGAGATGAACTCATTCAACCAATCTTATTACCGGAAATATCCAGCTTACATTTTATTGTGGATATAACATTATTCATCTTTATAATAATGGAGTATTATATTTATAAATAAATAAATAAATAAATATATATATATATATATATATATATATATATATATATGTGTGTGTGTGTTACATTTGAATTTGCCAAATTCAATTTACAAAGAAACAAAGAACGGATCATAAAAAAATTCATGATGCGAGATTCAATAATAATCCATTATTATAATACAAAGCTTATACAAATCAGGTGTTTTTACATTAACTTACGCAATACAACATTCAATACTACTCTGTTATAATACAAAGTTTATATAAATTCAGTGTTGTTACATAAACTTACATAGTAAAAAAAAAGTCACTAGAGATGAACTCTTTCAACCAATTTTCTTACCAAAAATATCTCTAGTTTCTATTTTGTTGTGGATATAACATTATTCATCTTGATATACATGTCTTAAACTTGTTTTTTTTCAAAGGAACATATATTGTCAATCACGCCTATAATGGTACAAAGTTAGAAATAATGGTGATCATTATCGTCGAACAATGTGTCTTGGACGCTCATAAAGGTCACATCGTAGAAGGCCGTTTTGTCCCCTGATAATTTTGCTGCTACGGCTTGTGTCCGGGGATTCTTGTTATATATCCTCCTGGTGGATGGTTGTATGTATTCTGCGTATTAACAAAAGGGAAATTATTAGGGAAGAACAATGTTGTATAAATTTTTTCATAATTTAAACCAAAAATAAAAAGGAAAAGAAATGATGAAACATACCGCAAAAGCAATGTCTTGGACAACTATATTATCGGCCAAATAATTACGCAAGCCACCGATTTGATCATGAAGGAGAAATTGACTATCGGTGTGCTGTGCAGATCCCGGTGCCAATTCGGGTCCGGGACAAACGAGGTAGTAATGTGCCAGGAGACGGAAACATTCGTGACAATATATGTCTTTAAGGTGGTTTTTATCCAACCCTAAAGATTCAGAAAGGAGCTCGAACAGTACCATCCCTAGACGACAACAGCATTTGCATATCGTAGGATATGCTCTCTGCATTCAAAAAAAGAATCAAGCTGATAGACAAGTCCAAAAATAAAACTATAAATATACCAAGGTTAATTGCATCTGGCAACAGACAGCAACGAACCCAAAAACCACTCAAAAAGATAACAGCGGTTAACAAAAACTCGTACTATAAACTGTAGAAACTCCTAATCCAAGAAAAAGCGAGAGCTTGAATTTCTGTCATCGCGTGATTATTCAACTTTAGAGGCCTCAATGTTCTTAAGTTCTTATCACATAAACAAAAAAATATTTTTATGTTTTTCGTGCTGATTGTTTGTAAAAAAATCAGAATTTAGGTCCTTTAGTGTAGTCAAAACAGTTTCATCCTCAAGCATATTGTCCATATTGTCCTTGTCAATAATTTTTGGAATTCGGTTGATCATTGTCCATTTGTCCATATTGTCCTTTGTCAAAATTGACATAAAGGTTCGTATTATTTTTCTCATGTTCTTTCTCATCATTTTGCTATTTATTTATTTATTTATTTTTTTTGAAGGGCCAAAGTAGAGATTTTAAATACACTTTACAAATACCCAATGTATACCTCAAAGCTGCCATTAGGGGTTTGCAGGAAAAACGTAGGTAAAATACAGAGCTGATATTGATACACTATGTGTTGGTTATGATTTTTAAATAAATAATAATTTTCATTTAACACTAGTTTTAGGAAAAAGTCATGGATTGATGTAAAACTTATTCCAATAGTTAAAACGGACTAAAAACATCATAATGAAAAAACTTAACAAAAATGAACCCAAAAAAAAGAAGATAGAGTTATAAACTCACAAGTATACGGTGTAAAACGGACTTAAGACATCATAAATATGAAAAAACTTAACAAAAATGAACCCAAAAAAAGAAAAAGATGATAGAGTTATAAACTCACAATTATACGGAGAAAATCGTGTTTGATTTGTTTTGTTGATGTATTCATATTCTTCGGTTTCAATCTTTGATGGAAAACACCCTCAGATGGCCACATATATATTCTTTGGTTATATAACACTTTCTGAAGGTTTCTTCGGTATAGGAATATGATTGATTTTCTCTCGATCTGGAAGAAGATGGAACTTGGAAGATTGATGATTTAGTAGGAATGAATGAAGAAGAAAGAGTGAATTAACTGGTGTGCATTATAATCTCCTGTGAAAACCTTAAATAGGCAGAAAATTGTTTGGTGGGGTGGTGATGGGGTGGGGTGGGGCGAGGGGGCCAAACCGAGAATTTAATTATACGGGTCGGATATTTGTCATATTTTAAAAATTACTAAGCGTAATGTTACATATTATAGTTCAATACGGGTCAACATGGATTAATATACAAAAATAAAGGGGTCGGTACACATTTAAAATATGTATATAAAAAAATTTACACTGTAATATTTTTTTAGCGGGTCGGGTGACCCATTTGTTTCTAGTTTCTACATGGAGCCATCCCTGGGTGGGATGGAGGGGAAGGAGGGGAAGTGACATTAATTCCTTTACCAACATCAAATAAAGAGTGATGATACATGATTAACGAACGGTTGTGTAACAACGAGTGGTATAATACACTTTTACACAATGAGTCTATATGACAATCAATAAATATCAAATTATAATCAATGGTGAAAATGTATGTAGTGTAACTCGTTGTGATACAATCGTTTACTAAAATAAAATTAGAGTGCCGGATCAAGAAAATACGAGTAATGTTATGTCCATAATAAAATGTTTGTTATGGACACAGTAAAATGGACACAAAAATACGTAACACAACTTACACACCATAAATTTTCCATCAAATTATAAATTTTGATCAAATAGTGTTACCGTATATCTATCATTTTGTACAATTCACGGGTTTTGTTTTTAAGGCATACCCCGCCCCCCACCCCCCCCCCCCGCTCTCAATAATGTAGGAGAAAAATGGATGGGTTTTTGAAATTGTAGTACATCTTTTCTAGGAAAAATGTTTTACCATTTAAAGGTTACATACACTTTCTCTAACCTCTCTTGTCATCTTTAGAAATTATGAGGGTGATAGGACAATGTTAAATAAATGTTCATTAACGTTCGTGTGCGAGTATAGATCAGTGTTAAAATATAAAGATTGTTGTAATGAAAATATTGTCTTTAAATTAGGGTGTGAGAGTTTCATGCCGTGTATCGACTTTTCTCAACAAAATAAGATGTACAGACAATCTTTCTAAACTTGGACCATTGAGACATAAAGTTTTGGTTTACATATTCCACAAATATATATGGGTGGGGTATGGGGCCTTAGAGTTGGAATCGACTTTTTTTATTTTTATTTTTTCTTTCGAAATGTTCGTTACGTTCAATTACACGTCATGAGTTGGGATCTCCTCCAATGAAAGCATCATGTGATGTGACTGTCAATGTGTTCTAACACAATGTGACCGTCAATGAAAGCATCAATGTGTTCTAACACATTGTCATTGATACGACGTTGTTTTGATTTTTTATGATAAAAAAATCCGTGATCGGATGTCTTTCACATTATAAATATATGTGGTTTTATCATGCATTACATCATTCATTATACCATGTATACAAGTAATCTTACATTATAAACAATAAATTATGTAACCATATATTGTGTAATTTATTGTGACAAATGACGGAGTCAGGAATTCATAATCAAGTTGGTTAATGGGCTATTTTTGAATGATGGGGTGGGCTGAATTAAGGAGTCTTATCAAGTTAAAATGAATTATATAGAACATTAATTATCAAGTATAATTCTTTCATTTAGATAGGCTTAGCCCCCCTAATGATATAGTGTGCATGCCTCTTTGATTCTGATACAACAATTATGACAATACCATTTTCGTATAGTGATACTAAAGGCGAAGAGGTCATCATATCCATCATTTGTTGCAATGGAGTTCTATAAGATAGAAACCAATCACATGCCTTTGGTGCAGGACAATTCACTTTGATTTTTATGTTTAGGGTCCCCTACATTATTGTAGAAGAGGTGATGAGGAACGAACATCCTGAAAATGGCGTAAGAAGAAAAATAGAAAAAAAAAATTTATAAGGAATTATTTATTAGAATTATTATTTAATTATTTGAGAGAATAATTAAGGGTTTATTGTCAAAAATGACAATTTGAATATACAAATATGCAAAGAGGACAATGTAATATTTTATCTGGGTAAAAAGGACATATATATCCTTATTCCACTGTGATAGTGAAACATTATATTTGAAGTCAGTTCCACTGCAGCAAACAGTGGATTTGAGGTTATGAACAATGGATTTGTCCTTATCACCCAATTTATATTTCCACTGTCCTGATTCCCATTTTCCTCCTCTTTTTTGTCCTTTTAAACCACTCCCCCAATAATTAATGGGGAAATATTTGATGAGATTTTGATTTATTTACTTTCCTTATCTAGAAAACTAGAGATCAAGTATTTTATTTCTTAGGCAGAAAGTATTTTGATATTCTAGAAATTTCTTAGTTCTATTTTGCACTAAGGTGGCTCTTATTGTAATCTCATAACATCTTTCGATCAATAAATTATAAGAGCTTAACATGTTCGCTTTTGACATGTTTGTTTTTGAGTTTTTCGTCCGATTGAACGATATAAATCACCCCCGTTCGTTCGTACGATAACGAACTTGGTTCTCCTGGTCCCGTCCTACATCAGTTGGTATCAAAGACATAGGTTTCGTATCAAATTGGAGATCGACTATATCAATTGGTATTCTATCCGTTTTTGTTCAAACCTTCATAAGTCTGACAAACAAACAAAAAAATCCGAGTCACGTTCTATTTCTTTTCATTGTGTCTATTGATTTAGACAAATTGCATCTGAGTTCACGTTAATTGTAACAAATTTCCAATATCCTTAGTATCATATTTTTGCATCCACAATTTGTTAAAATCTAGTCCAATACTTATTCTATGTTTTTTTTGCCTTAGCTTATTCTGTAACGACCCGTTTCGAAAACTCGTGTATTTTAAAATCACGACCGATTCGGCTATGCTTTCGAGTAAAGTCTTGTAACACGCGCTCTTTTAACTAAAAACATTCCCTAAAAATTAATAATGGAAGCTAAACAATATTTCTCTGGCCTAACAACCTCATTTACTATTTTCCAATAATCCAGATATTACATCATTGATAGATAACACCCAAATAATAATTTTAAACCACAAATATTTACCTCAACATATCATCTCATACCGTAATCTCAATGTAATACCTCAATAGGTACTTGTAATAGACTAATCTATGTCACCGGTGCTTAGTAAAACATCCAACGCCAACATCATCTGCCAGATCATGATCTATATCTGAAAAACATAAGAATGTAAAAGGGTGAGCATTAACGCCACGTAAGAAAAGTCGTATCAAAAGAGAACTAAGACAGCAACCGGGAAGACTAACCAGAGTTTACATTTGGTTATACAAAAATGATATAAAATTATTTAATTAATTTTAAAAGCTACTTGAATTTAAATTCCATGCAAATAGAATAAATGGAATAAAAGGATTAATCAAATCTATCAAATCTAATGTACGATTATCATTATTTTCTTTTCTATTATTTTATTTTCTTTTTTTATTCTTCATAATGTTAGCCTACTAAGAGAGGCTCATAATTAACAAGTATATAACGGTTCAAGAGTATTACGTCTCATTTATTATAGCCCATGAGAAGGGATACTAAACATATGTTGCAGATCGGATGTTCACTATTATCGCCCGTGAATAGGGAAATTAACCGGCTCCGGCCTTTTCTCACTATTATAGCCGTGAAAGAGGAAATTAGTCTTGTGACGCCGAGATTCACTGATCTGCTTAATCTTATACTTGACTATGAACCGTCGCTTTTCTTATTTTCTTGTCTACTTATTGCTTATTTCTTCATAGTTTGTCAACGTAAATAAATTATAAGTGGCTAAACAAAATACTGTAATGGCTGAATCTATCTTTATTCAATAAAAATTATAGCTATGCATAGAATTTTTATTTTCTAAAGCTTCATGAAAACTTGGCTATAATATTAAAATAAAATAAAATAAAAAGAATACTCTTGTCGTGTAATAAAACTAAAATAATATATGTTTCCTGAATGCTACAATCTTTCAGGCAAATGGAAGTTATAATATTTTCTACGAATTCTTGAACGTACTCCCGGTACTATTGAAATCTTTAAATCACATTGTATGTCATGAAAATGCAGATATTTAACATGAAATAGATTTTTTCTAAAAATATTATACGAAAACATCCTTTTAATATATACACCCCTTCTTACCTCGAATCCAAGCTGTTAATTTACGATTAAAACGTCACAACACGAATTCCTTATGTGCACAATATTTAGGCATCAATATCTTTCCTCACCTCTCGCTCTCAAACATACTCTCTCTATCTTTTTTTTTCGCATGATTCCTCTTTATCCCCCCTCCCATATTTCAACAAATTTTCTTATATGCCTTATATATTAATTGAGGCACCCAAAGAGTCATAACAACACTTAATGGAGTAAGAAGATAGTACATTAATTAATACGGTTTTTATTTCCGTTTATTGCTAAACTTCTACAACAACAACAACGACAACAACAACAATAATAATAATAATCCCTTCGAGATATCAAATAAATTAAGAAAAATACAGCTTGTTAATATTAAAGACTAAAATACCCTTAAAAGAACACGGGGTATTACATATTCTATGACAATTATTAAAAACACATATCATCGATTGCCTGTTAACCGAAATCTATTCCGTAGTGCTTTTTGTTTAGTCCAAATACTCGATCATCAGCTTTGTCCCAGCATTGCCGTGTGATCATTTAATAGCCCCGAATTTCCGGATCATTCTTTATAGAGTGTCTTAATCTCACTTATAAAAGAATTGTGATATTCATGGCTAACAACGCTACATTGAATCAACGTCTCGACGCTCTCACCTATAAGTTTGACAAATTTTTTGACACCACAGAGGAATGTCGTGCACTATGCCAGTTGATAAAAGAGGATAATTCTCATTAATTAATCAAAGTAGGTATTTAGTACATATATATTGTCTAGGATAGAACAAGCCCAAATAGATAGAAATAAGCCCATATCTTGTGTAATAAGAAAGGGTAAACTAGTCATCTACTATAGACTTAATACAAGCTCATTACTTAACATCCCCCCTCAAACGAAAGGTGGTATCGACCACGTTGAGTTTGGTACGAAATTCTGCAAACTTTGAGTGAGACAATGGTTTGGTGAAACAATCTGCAGTTTGATCGGCTGAAGGAATATAGGCAACACTGAGGCACTTTTTTGCAACTAGGTCACGGATGTAGTGCACATCAAGCTCTATATGCTTGGTCCGAGAGTGAAATATAGGATTATAAGCAAGACTTTGAGCACCAATGTTGTCACACCAAGCAATAGGAATAGTTTTCAGTGGCCACTTCATTTCAGTCAGCAAGGAACGTATCCATTGAACTTCTGAACCAACATTTGCAAGTGCTCTATATTCACTTTCATTGCTCGATCTAAAGAATGACTTTGTTGCTTCTTTGAACTCCAAGACACAAGGGAATCACCCAAATACACACAAGAGCTACCGTGGAGCGCCTCATCAATCAAGTTGCATCCCCAATCAAAGATCGTGAGTATGCATGAATGTAGTGAGTGGTGAAGCCTCAAGAAGTGTAAACCATGTTGAAGTGTACCTTCACATATCCGAGTGTTCTCTTGAGGCTTTGCCGGTGTACCTCTCTTGGTGCTGCATAAATTGACTTAAAACATTTACAAACAAAGGTCGATCGTGTCTAGTAAGGGTGAGATCTTTGTAAAGCTCCTAAAATACTTCAGAAAGTGAAGGATTTTCCATAGTAGATCTGTCTTCAATATAATTTGGCAAGATGGTAGCTGGCGGGTGTAGGACATGGCTTCATATTCCCTAAATTCAGTCTGTCTATCAGTTGAGCAGCATACATGCCTTGATGAAGAAACAGACCAGAAGTGTCCCTATAAGCCTGCAAGCCCAAGAAGTGACTTATCTGTCCAAGATCTTTAAGAGCAAATTTAGAGTGCAGCAGGTGTGTGAATCTGGCTATAACCTTGCTGTCATTTCCAGTGATAAGGATGTCATCAACATAGATGAGCACATACAAGACCTTGGACTGATGATGAAAGGTAAATAGGGAAGAATCTGCTCTGGACTGTTTGAAATTCCATTGTAGGAGTTGAGTCTTGAGGGCATCAAACCAGGCCCTAGGGGCTTGCTTAAGACCATATAGGGCCTTCCTTAAACAGCAAACATGATTAGGTTTGGAGGGATCCTCATAACCTGCAGGTTGAGGCATAAACACTTTCTCTGTAAGATTTCCATTTAGGAAGGCATTATTTATGTCAAGCTGATGGATTGGCCATTGTAAGGAGACAACAACAGTAAGTATCACTCTAATTGTGGGAGCCTTGGCAACAGGGCTAAAAGTCTCAAAATAGTCAAGACCATAGGTTTGGCTAAAGCCCTTTGCTACAAGTCTAGCTTTATGCTTGGCAACAGTTCCATCAGTGTTCAACTTGACTTTAAAAACCCATTTGTTCCCAACTAGCTTCTGATCAGGGGATGATGGAACTAGGTCCCAAGTTTTGTTGAGTCTCAAGGCTTGGAACTCCTCATCCATTGCCTTCTTCCACGTAGGATCCTTGAGGGCATCAGATGCATTAGTAGGTTCTGTAGGATAGGGCAGGCACTTGCCATGTGCAATATAGGAGAATATTTTTTTTGGTTTGTGAATCCCAGCCTTTGCTCTAGTTTGCATGGGATGAGCATTTTGAGGTGACTGAGGAGACACAGAAGCAGGAGAAGGAGCAGGAGAAGGAGACACAGCAGGGTCAGGAGATTGGTGAGAGTTAACTGGGGAGTTAGAAGGTGTGTGTAAGGAAGTAGAGGAAGATGTGTGTGAGGGTGTAGGAGAAGGAGTGAGATGTGTATAGGTTGGTGTGCTAAGACCAGTATCAGAAACTGGAGACTTTTCTGATGGAGAACCTGTCGAACTTGGAACAGTATCAGCAGGGTTGGAGGGATTGTTGAGATTTTGGGAAGTAGGAAGATAGGAGTAGGAAGTAATGGGAGTATTCTGGAGGATAATAGTAGAGTCTGTGCTGATGTGCTTCTTAAGAGAAGGGAATTCTGACTCATTAAACTTAACATCTCTAGAAACATACATCCTCTGTGTGACAGGGTCAAGACACAGAAATCCCTTGTGATTTGGACTCAAGCCAAGGTAGATGCATTTGGTAGTGTGATACTGGAATTTGTGGGTCTGGAAAGGTCTCAAATAAGGGAAACAAGAGCATCCAAAAACTCTAAGGCTGTTGTAATCTGGTTGTTTTCTGAAAAGGATTTCAAAAGGGGATTTTTGCTCAAGGAGAGGTGTAGGTAATATGTTGATGAGGTGTGTGGCATACTGAAAAGCATGCCACCAGAATTTAAGAGGTAAGGATGCCTTGGCTAAAAGGGTCAGTCCCATTTCAGTTATGTGCCTATGCTTCCTTTCTACCCTCCCATTTTGGCTATGAGCATGAGGGCAAGGATGCCTAAAAAGGATTCCAAGATCTTTTAGGTGTGGCTCAAAAGTCCTAAACTCCCCTCCCCAGTCAGACTGAAAGACCTTAATCTTAGTGGTAAACTGATTTTCCACAAGGGCTCTAAAATGTAGGAAGGCCTGCCAGGAATCAGACTTAGCTTTTAAGGGATAGACCCAAACAAACCGACTGAAGTCATCAAGAAACTGAATGTAATAAGAGTATCCATTATGACGTGGACAGTGGGTCGGTCCCCATAGATCTGCATGAATAAGGGCTAAGACATGTTCAAATTTCTACTAGAGGAGTGAGTGTAAGGAAGAGCATGCATTTTCCACTAGTTGACAGAATCACAAAACATAAAAGCATCATTTGAAATTATATTGCATTTCTTTAAAACAAGATTTAAGACACTGGATGAAGGGTGGCCAAGCCTTTCATGCCGAGATTTGAACTCACTTTTTCTCGGACTTGGACCAAACAAAAGACCGACTCAAGACTCTTGAAGATCAAGATCACTTGGGAAGACGAGAAGAAGATTTGGCCGAGGAGAACTTGAGCCCAAAACTTGACAGGGAGGAAGAGATAATTGATAGAGGCCATTTTTAAGTTTGCCTTCCGTAAGGACCTTCCTGTAGTTTTGTCCTTAACAAAATGAAATCGAGTGAAACTCAATATAACATAAGTTATCATGTGTAAGTTTAGAAACAGAGATAAGGTTTTTAGTTATCGAGAGGACATGAAGAATATCCTTAAGTTTATGAGACGAGTGAGGTGTGTTTAAGGCAAAGGTGTCCAGTGTTAGCAATAGGCAAGTGCTCACCATTTCCTATAGTCAATGCATCCGATCCTTCATAGGGGTGAGTTAAGGTGCAAGTTATTGAGATCACCGTATCACGGGTCAAGGTTGCACCACTATCTCGCATACCAAATTGGGATCTCCAATGATGTCTCTGGGAAGCAAGATAAGTCGCATTCCTTGGAGATCCATCATCACCTGTAGGGTTGACATTTGAGTCAAACCTGTGCCAGCACTTTGCAGCAATGTGCCCTATCTTGTTGCAAATTTGACAGGTAGGCTTAGGTGAGTTTGGATTTGAGCTTGAAGAGTTGGAGTTACCAGTCCTGCCTCCTCTGCCTCTGCCAGAACTTCTTCCTCTACCCCTCTTGGAGTCTTGATTGCCTCCTCTATTGGTCTGGAAAACTCCTCTAGTAGATTGGGAGCCTCTGTTGGTGGCTACATGAGCAGAATGGCCAAAATCTGAGCCAACTGAGGGATTAAATCTAGCAACTAAGTGCTCATGTGTGAGAAGTTGTGCTTGTACTTCTTGCCAAGATAAAAGACCTATACGAGAGGTGAGGTTCACAATAACCGACTCGTATTCCTTACCAAGACCACCCAAGTCAAACAAGGATGAGTTCGACTTTAGTAATAGGATAACCAAACCAAGTGAGTCCATCGTAGTATGACTTCATGAGAGCCAAATAGTCCATCATGGATTTGTTGCCCTTTTCGATTCACGGTTAGGCGCGCTTCAATTCCAACATTTTAGCTTCAGATGGGTACGTTAAATAGGGTTTCAAGGGTAACCCACACTTCCCGAGAGGTAGAACAGCCTATGACTTCTGTTAGGGCATGCTCAGTCATCGAGCTCATGAGCCAACCCATGAGAAGTTGATCGGTGGTATTCCAAATCTCATGAGCAGGGTTCTTGATCGGAGTTGTTGCAGAGTACGGACCAGTGATGGTGGGTATGAGAAACTCCGGTGGTGGAGAGGTTGTTCCCAGGAGGTATCCATCAAGACGGTGACCGCGAACGATTGGAAGAATCATCGATTTCCAGAGAAGAAAGTTGTTTCTGTCAAGCTTGACAGAACTGGGTTGTGGCAAGTGATTCCCAAAGGGAGCAGATCCGATAGCAGGGGACGCTGGTGTCGGCCGAAGGAACGATGGAACCTCCAATCGTGATGTAGATCCAAAAGGAGAGGTTGGAACATAGGGTTCCGAGGTGAGGCCAGTGCCGAACTGAACTGTGGGAATCGGTGGTGTGGCATTTGGGAACAGAGGGTTAAAACCAAAGGTGGAGGAGATTTGAGAGAGAGGGATTTGTGTAGATGTAGTAGATGATTCTCCAGTTGTGGTGGTGGTGGAAACGGCGGAGACCGGTGGTGTTCCGGTTCCGGAAGTGGCGGTGGCCATTATCAGGCTCCGATACCAAGTTGATAAAAGAGGATAATTCTCATTAATTAATCAAAGTAGGTATTTAGTACATATATATTGTCTAGGATAGAACAAGCCCAAATAGATAGAAATAAGCCCATATCTTGTGTAATAAGAAAGGGTAAACTAGTCATCTACTATAGACTTAATACAAGCTCATTACTTAACAATGCCGAAAATTTCTGACAGTCATTCCACCGAGAGAAGCACCCCAATGGCAACACAACATCTCTTATGCCGTGACACAGAATCAACTGTCCTTGAGAGGTGTGCCTCCGTTGTCACGTCACATCCCTTTGGTGAAGCCATATGATCAACATGTTGTCCCTAAACAGCCGCCACCGTCCCAAGCAAGGCATCATGTGCATTCGATCGCCGTGAATCCACCAAAGGACACAACCCAAGAGCAGCCACTACCCGCAATGGCCTTTGTCCACCCACATCAACCAATGCTGGTAGCCGTCCAACCTCCACCGATTCAAAGATGCCATTGAAAAGAATCAAATTGGCTATCATTTTCTATGTAATTATACCCCGTTTATACCTCGTTTTATATGTTTTCTGAGACATTTGGTTGTATTTTGATGTATTTACACCTTGGTTATCATTTCGGGACCTAGGACATAAAGTCCGGGATTCTCGGTCTTTTTCGGTGTAATTTACTATACTCTCGGTCACCCTAGTGTCCTGTAGGGATTATGTGTAGTATTTGTTGTGATTTTGTACAGGACTTAGGTGTTTGAGATGTCCTGAAGGCGAGTTACGAGGATTGGAACGTGTGCCCGAAGCTTAAACGTTCAAACAGATCAAAACGCGGTGGTACTACAACTATACCTTCCATTTATCTGCATTTTGATCCACCTTAAAGGCATTTTCTGGGCTGGACGTCTTCATGAAAGTTTTAGACAATTTCATTAGATTTCGAACGGATTTTGAATCACTCGATTTGGAGGTCTACACACAAAGTTATGGCCATTTTTCTGACGGTTTTAGGCTCAGAAAGTTGCTGATGGGTTTTGTGAAGGGAAAAATCTGACAGGCGGCCGCCTGTCAGTCCAGATCTGAAAAAACACTTTAAATACCCCATTTTTTGATCTAGATTGACATCTCACCCTTTTTTAGATCGTTTTTGCTGCGTTTTTCTGCACTTTTCATTAGATTAGCTTAGTTTGTAGGTATATTAGCTTAGTTTAGTCGTAGATCGTTGTAATCCGTTGATTCTCGAAGATAGCTTGACGTGTTATTGACGGGATTTCGTTCGGTGGATCGATTCTCTACGGCACAATATATTTGGTTTTTCAATTTCATTTCTTGTTCTTGCTTTCAATCTTGTTTTATGTTAGCTTTTATTGTTGTTTCCTTATATTTTGCTTAGTATAGTGAGTAGGTAATCGTTTTATAGCCGAGATATTTGATAGCCTTCGAAATCGAATCCTTAGCTCGTTGATTGAAGTGTTTTGATGTTATGATTGTTAGATTCTCGGTGTTGTTATCGTTTTAGAACTTATTCTTAATGACTTTTATTGAACTCGCGACTCGATAATCGTATTTCATGTGTCTTCTTTACATATGTATTTTGCGAGAGGGTGCGGGAAAAGGGGTTTTAGGATCACCCTGTAAAACCGACTGAGTTGTTCAGATTCGGTTTCGTGTGTGAGGTTTATATCATTGTTAATGAGCGTCCTCATAGATCGTAGACCGTTTCGGTCGATTAAATCCGGTCGGTGGATTTGTTGAACTCCGACATAGGAGGGTAGATTATTGAATTAATGTCTATACTCGAATTAGGAAATGACACCCTTTGAGTGACAACGAGGCGGATGCTGAACCTAACATAAGAGGGTAGATTATTGAATTAATGTCTATTTTCGAAATAGAGACGACCCCCTTCAACGCTAAGTTGCGAGAACATTAGAGTTTGTCGAAAAACTTCCGTAAACGAGTTAGGGTTAGAGAGTAGTTGGTTGGATCATAGCTTGGCTATCTCTTTTATATATTTTTAAATCTTTGTTTTGTGTATATTTAGTTTGTAGAAGCGGTGATCTGACAAATCACCACGTTCAATATTTGTGTTGACCTGAATTAGGGACGAGACCGACTTTGGTACTCGACCAGATTCCCTGTGGGATACGACATTGACTCACCAATTCTAGGCTACAGTTGACCCGGTACACTGCCGGTGAGATTGGACACTTAGAAAAGGCCTATCAAGTTTTCTGGCGCCGTTGCCGGGGAATCGGGTTGATATCTTGTAAGTTAGTTGAGTTATTAGGATTATGTCGTTTTTCTTATTTGTTTTTTTTTTTTGTATAGTTTGTTTTTATTATTTTGTTTTTTGTATAGTTTGTTTTTATTTGTTTTGTTGAAGTGTCACACCATTTACTTCGGTAGTGGTAGTGACTAGATACCGTGATTGTGTTCGTGTTATTTCCCTGTTTGCAGATAATGAATCCATACTACAATTACGGCTTCTATCCTAACCCATTCGGATATTACAATTACGGTGCTATGGGTTACCAAACACAACCATTTTATCAGTTTAACCCATACGCCACATCATACGGGAATGCGTGGGATAATGCCCCAAGTTACAATGATCAACAACTCGATACTCTTCCACCTCCGCCTCAAGAATCAGAGACTTACGTGGAGGAAACGATCCATGAGGAAAATCTAGCTTCTTTACGGAGAATAGAAATTCTACTAGATCAACTGATCGAGAGGAAGGAGGCTGAGAGGAGAGAGCAAGAAAGTATGATTGAAATCACCCCGGAGGAACACTACGAGGATGGTATGACTCTTGTATCTATTGAGTCACCTGTTCCGTCTTCATTTAGCCCTATTGTTATATCTTCGGGGGTGCACCCTATTGAGTTCGTCGTTGATGTTGAGCCTATTTGTTACTACTTGGAGCTAGAGTCGTTGTTGGTTGGTATATGTCTTAGTTCGGGGAATGTGAGTTCGTTGTTCTGTGCAACGAACTCATCGAACAAATCGTGGTGGTGGGGATTGAGCCCCATATATCTATTGTTTTATTTTCAAGGGGTGCTCAATTCTTACGATTTTGCTGGGGAGAAGCAACGGTTTGCTCCCCTTTGGTATAGCTATCCTTGACATAGTTTGGGGTAGAAAGTCGAGCTGAGGACTATAAACTCAGAATGTGTTTTTATTGCTTTACCTTCTCCTTCGTGTTTCACTGTGTTTCTTTAGTTTGTATTTTGATACTTCGGGTAAGTTTTGTTGTAATATAACCCGAGGAAGTGTGTTTTGGGGGGTTAGTGTGGTGCTTTTGGTTTTGATGAGTTGTGGTAATCCGGGTAGTTTCATTGTGTTATACTCCATACTTGTACACCTTTGGTGTTGGTCGTGTATATTTTATAAGTACAGGTACCCTGGGAGGATATTTTCGGATGCCACATGATCGTACTCGCGCCTTTTTTCGGTTGTAAGCTAAGTTTTCTACCCTTATCATTCGTGTTTGGTTTTAAAGTAGGGGGTGGTTGGTTTAGCTTCAATGTTTCGGTTTCATGTGGAACGAGTTATACTTAGCGATTGTTTTCCCTTTAGTCTAAATGAGTCAGTTTCCAAGAATTTTGATGGCTTTGACATTGGTTTTGATACATCGAGCCTTCGGTATTGTTTTGATAAACATATAGTGATTTTATAATGCATTTCATTCGAGTTGAGATCTTGTATTGAGAATCGAATAGTTCTATCACGTTAGCTTCGACGTCATTTATCACCATGATTAGTGGACGATTATAGTTGTCGTATGACCCGGTTACCTAGAACTTATATTAGTAACTTTGAGGCGAAATAGAAAGGTCGTCGTGGTTAGGTACGGGATGACGGTTTTGGCATTTATTTTGACCCGATCAGAGCCAAAGGCCAACCTAGACGATTAATTCACTGTTACCCCTCTAAGCCTTTTGTAGGGTGGTTAGACCGCCGCCCGAACTGACCATTTTGTTACTAACCCGTATAATCGATGTCCCTAGCCTTATTTCGGTCTACGTACCCTTGACTACCTTGCAATTGAGCTTGTTCGTTCCACACATTTTTATGATGTTGCGAGGTAGTGTTGAGACGTAAGTAATGGTATGGTGTCGTGATTTACGAGTTATTCGGAACGAGGAATGTAACAGTGTTTTGGTTTCGGTTTTTGATCGAATTTTTGGTGTATAGTGTCAAGTTTTTGTATTGCTACTGTTTAGTTCTCTTTTAATAAAAAGAAAAAAAAAAGAGAAGAAAAGAAAAGAAAAAAAAGAAGAAAAGAAAAAAATTGTATGATGTTGAAGTTAGGGTTTGGATTTCGGATTTTTTTATAGTCTGAAGATTGAGGACGGAGTTAGAACCGAGTACGTGTTTATATTTTTTTCGGTTAAAGCTCTCTTGCACTTTCTTCTTTCTATTTTTATCGTAAATATCCTTTCGTTAACCCCGACCCTAGCCTAACATTATAACCCTTCAAGTCCTGCTTGACCATACTAAACGACGATTGACCTCAATTAGTGGAGATGTTTACGACGTATAAGCCTATGGTGTAGTCTCGGTACATTATATGTCTATAAATTAAACCGGTCATTGGTGATTAATGTCGAAGAAGCTATATACACACACACACATTCTTTTCTCGATACAAGGTAGAACTTAAATCTTATGCACTTGTGTCATTTACTTGTATTTTACCATTTCAATTCTTATAGACTAGATGTATGATTGCAATGTTGACTCCATCTTTATTTTTCAATCGCTCATTTTTGCTCGAGGGCGAGCAAAAGCTAAGTAGGGGGTAGTTGATGAGAGTCAAATTGGCTATCATTTTCTATGTAATTATACCCCGTTTATACCTCGTTTTATATGTTTTCTTAGACATTTGGTTGTATTTTGATGTATTTACACCTTGGTTATCATTTCGGGACCTAGGACATAAAGTCCGGGATTCTCGGTCTTTTTCGGTGTAATTTACTATACTCTCGGTCACCCTAGTGTCCTGTAGGGATTATGTGTGGTATTTGTTGTGATTGTGTACATGAATAAGGTGTTTGAGATGTCCTGAAGGCGAGTTACGAGGATTGGAACGTGTGCCCGAAACTTAAACGTTCAAACGGATCAAAACGCGGTGGTACTACAACCATACCTTCCATTTATCTGCATTTTGATCCACCTTAGAGGCATTTTCTGGGCTGGACGTCTTCATGAAAGTTTTAGACAATTTCATTAGCTTTCCAAAGGATTTTGAATCACTCGATTTGGAGGTTTACACACAAAGTTATGGTCATTTTTCTGACGGTTTTTGGCTCAGAAAGTTGCTGATGGGTTTTGTGAAGGGAAAAATCTGACAGGCGGCCGCCTGTCAGTACAGGCGCCCGCCTATCAGTCCAGATCTGAAAAAACACTTTAAATACCCCATCTTTTGATCTAGATCGACATCTCTCCCTTTTTTAGATCGTTTTTGCTGCGTTTTTCTGCACTTTTCATTAGATTAGCTTAGTTTGTAGGTATATTAGCTTAGTTTAGTCGTAGATCGTTGTAATCCGTTGATTCTCGAAGATAGCTTGACGTGTTATTGACGAGATTTCGTTCGGTGGATCGATTCTCTACGGCATAATATATTTGGTATTTCAATTTCATTTCTTGTTCTTGCTTTCAATCTTATTTATGTTGGCTTTTATTGTTGTTTCCTTATATTTTGCTTAGTATAATGAGTAGGTAATCGTTTTATAGCCGAGATATGTGATAGCCTTCGAAATCGAATCCTTAGCTCGTTGATTGAAGTGTTTTGATGTTATGATTGTTAGATTCTCGGTGTTGTTATCGTTCTAGATTTTATTCTTAATGACTTTTATTGAACTCGCGACTCGATAATCATATTTCACGTGTCTTCTTTACATATGTATTTTGCGAGAGGGTGCGGGAAAAGGGGTTCTAGGATCACCCTGTAAAACCGACTGAGTTGTTCAGATTCGGTTTCGTGTGTGAGGTTTATATCATTGTTAATGAGGGTCTCATAGATCGTAGACCTTGTCGGGTCAGTTAAATCCGGTCAGCGGACTGTTGAACCTGACATAGAAGGGTAGATTATTGAATTAATGTCTATACTCGGAATTAGGAAACGACACCCTTTGAGTGACAACGAGGCGGACTGTTGAACCTAACATAAGAGGGTAGATTATTGAATTAATGTCTATTTTCGAAACAGTAAGGCGACCCCTTCAACGTTGCCGAGATCATTGTGAGTTTGTCGAAACACTTCCGAAACGAGTTAGGGTTGTGAGAGTAGTTGGTTGGATCATAGCTCGACTATCTCTTTTATATAGTTTTAAATCTTTGTTTTGTGTATATTTAGTTTGTAGAACCTGTGATCTGACAAATCACCACGTTCAATATTTGTGTTGACCTGAATTAGGGACGAGACCGACTTTGGTACTCGACCCGCATTCCCCTGTGGGATACGACCTTGACTCACCAATTCTAGGCTACTGATTGACCCGGTACACTTTGCCGGTGAGATTGGACACTTAGAAAAGGCCGATCATCAAGAAGAAGAATATGATGATCTAATTGAAGAAGATTGTGAAGACACTATTGTTAATGAAGAAAGTGTTGAGGAATCTCCTGAACATGTTGAAAAGAAGATTGTCGATTCTATAGAAACACCTTCAAATTCTCAAGTTCATGATTTGCTTGAGAGCGACACAAAATTGAAAACATGTAGCATGGAGGTGATCAACCAAGGTATCCCATCCACCCATCTAAAAAATTTCCATCTTGAAGTGGATGTTGAAAAAGCTTCAAATTTAAATTTGGCTGCTATACCCGAGATAAAGATTAAGGATCTTGATTTGGTTGATTCAAGTTTTGTTGGTTCCCTAAAGCCTATTGTTGAAGATTTGACCGGGCGTGAAGACATTTATTTCAAAATTGAGTTTGAAAGGGAAATCCAAACGATCAACAATTACTCTTTGGATGTGCAGTTAGCGTCCACTCGCTTTGCCGTGATGACAACTCGGGGACGAGTTGTTTTGAAGAGGGAGGGAATGATGAGAAACGAATATCCCGGAAAATGGCGTAAGAAGAAAAAGAGAAAAAAGAAATAAATTATGAGGAATTATTTATTAGAATTATTATTTAATTATTTGGGAGAATAATTAATGGGGAAATATTTGATGAGATTTTGATTTATTTACTTTTCTTATGTTAAAGATAAGGAAATAAAGTAGCATCTTTATTTCCACCAATTGGTTTTAGTAGAATGGTAAGCACTTGATCTTAACATGGTATTGGAGCTAGATGTCACGGTATCGAACCCTGGTTGGAACATTATTTAAAAGAAATTGTGTAAGTGTTGGGATGTTATTGCCCACACTTGTGGGGGTGTGGTGGCGCGATTGCCCACACTCTTGAATGAAAAAAATTGTGCAAGTGTTGGACAGTTACCAACACTTGAGGGGGTGTTGAGACAGATTGTCCACACTCTTAATGTATAAAGAAATATAGTTGCACCTTTATTAGCACCAATTGGTTTTAGTACCACGGTAAGCGCTTGATCCTAATATGGTATCAGAAGGGAGGTCATAGGATCAAACCCTGGCTCCCTCAGTTTATTGTGCAAGTGTTGGGCATCTTTGTCTTGTTGACCTAGTTTGGTCTTGTCTTTGTGTGCCTAAATGGCACAGACTTGTTAGTGGCCCACACTTGAGGGGCGTGTTAAAGGAAATAGAGTTGCATCTTTACTACCACCAATTGAAAGTAGAATGGTAAGCGCTTGATCCTGAAATGCTATCAAAGCCAGAGGTCATGAGATCGAACCCTGTTGTGAACAATAATGTTTGTTATTGGAATGGAACATGAACGCCCCCTTGGGGGGGGGGGGGGGGGCAAAATTAGGATTTTAGTCGTGTAACTTGGCATATTTTGGATTTTAGTCCTGCTCATGCTCCAGTGAGAAAAATGGTCCTCTAACCTTTTTTTTTTGGAAAAATAGTCCTATCCGCCGGAAATAGCTGACTAGGCACCGGAATCTTTAAAAAACGCTTACATGGCAGCGACATTGAATCCTGTGTGGCTATGGACCCCATTTTATTTTTAAAAAAGGATTTCTCCTTCCAATTTCCCCCAATTTCATCCATCCAAATCTAAACCGAACCGCAAGCCTATTGTTGAAGATTTGACCGGGCGTGAAGACATTTATTTCAAAATTGAGTTTGAAAGGGAAATCCAAACGATCAACAATTACTCTTTGGATGTGCAGTTAGCGTCCACTCGCTTTGCCGTGATGACAACTCGGGGACGAGTTGTTTTGAAGAGGGAGGGAATGATGAGAAACGAATATCCCGGAAAATGGCGTAAGAAGAAAAAGAGAAAAAAGAAATAAATTATGAGGAATTATTTATTAGAATTATTATTTAATTATTTGGGAGAATAATTAATGGGGAAATATTTGATGAGATTTTGATTTATTTACTTTTCTTATGTTAAAGATAAGGAAATAAAGTAGCATCTTTATTTCCACCAATTGGTTTTAGTAGAATGGTAAGCACTTGATCTTAACATGGTATTGGAGCTAGATGTCACGGTATCGAACCCTGGTTGGAACATTATTTAAAAAGAAATTGTGTAAGTGTTGGGACAGATTGCCCACACTTGTGGGGGGTGGAGGGGCAGATTGCCCACACTCTTGAATGAAAAAATTGTGCAAGTGTTGGACAGATTACCAACACTTGAGGGGGGTGTTGAGACAGATTGTCCACACTCTTAATGTATAAAGAAATATAGTTGCACCTTTATTAGCACCAATTGGTTTTAGTACCACGGTAAGCGCTTGATCCTAATATGGTATCAGAAGGGAGGTCATAGGATCAAACCCTGGCTCCCTCAGTTTATTGTGCAAGTGTTGGGCATCTTTGTCTTGTTGACCTAGTTTGGTCTTGTCTTTGTGTGCCTAAATGGCACAGCCTTGTTAGTGGCCCACACTTGAGGGGCGTGTTAAAGGAAATAGAGTTGCATCTTTACTACCACCAATTGAAAGTAGAATGGTAAGCGCTTGATCCTGAAATGCTATCAAAGCCAGAGGTCATGAGATCGAACCCTGTTGTGAACAATATTTTCCCCCATTTGTATTGTCAAGTGTTGGGCCGGCCTAGTTGGTCTTTGTGAGCCTAGTTGGTTCAGACTTGTTGTGTGCCTAGTTGGCATAGCCTTTATATGAGCTCACACTTGAGAGGGCGTGTTAAAGATAAGATAATAAAGTAGCACATTTACTTACACTAATTGGTTTTAGTACAACGGTATGCGCTTGATCTTAACGCCTTAGTTAAGAAAATTAGAGATCAAGTATTTTATTTCTTAGGCAGAAAGTATTTTGATATTCTAGAGATTTTTTATTTCTATTTTGCACTATAAATATAGATGGCTCTTATTGTAATCTCATAACATCTTTCTATCAATAAATTATAAGAGTTTCTCTTGTTAAGCCTTTTGGCTTGTGTTTGTTCTTGAGTTTTTCGTCCGATTGAACGATATCAATCACCCTTGTCCGTCCAAACGATAACGAACTTTGTTCTCCTGATCCTGTCCTACATCAAGAGGTGACCCATGAATGGTACTTATTCACAAATATGGAAGGCTTTGAAATTCTCTTTTCTATGAAAAAACAAATCACTGTTTAAATGTATGAGTAGTCATGGTTTCACGAATAAAATAGTCACAATAAAATACACAACATATTTTTACAAAATTTATGATAATATATGACCCTATTGTAATACAGGTCTTTTAATTATCAATGGTGTAAAATTGTATTGTGAGAAGTTGTTATGAAACATAAATCTTCCTAAGGGGGAGATTGTTTTACACCTATACGTTATTTTTTTTAACTCAGTATCGATCATAAAACACAATTGGCCCTTAACAAAATAAATCCCCGGTAATTAGACAGTAACCACTTTCCCTGAACAGTAATAATGTCTGTAATGCCTGAAACTTCTCAAGTCACAGGCGGTAAAAATCTTTAAACTCAATACTGATAAGGGGGCAATCAAAGAGAATACATTTTTAGGTCGTTTTAACACCCAGGTCAAGTCAGATCTGGCATTTTTTTAAGTCCCCTGTTGAAAAATTCAATTTCGTCCCGTTGAAAATTCAACGGGCTGGGGGAAATTCAACATGGCGAGGATGAAATTCAACGGGCTGGGGGAAAATTCAACGGGAAACTTAAAAAAATTATCAGGTCTGAGTCGTCTGACCCGACCTGAAATGAAATAAGGAGTGTTAAAACGACCTGAAAATGTATTTTCTCGTTATCAAAACACAAATATCCGCAAAAACAGGAAGATATCCGCAAAAACATGAAGACCAGTCCCTTCCAAAACAGTAATAATCAAAACAACAAGAGGAGCCAAAATTCAGATAAATTATGAAGAAAACCCATAATTCTCTATTTAGCAGAAATTTCACGTTGTTCATTTAAAACATTTGGCATACAAGAGATCCTCACCCTCGAAAGGCTCCTGGTCCTCGATCATTTGGCTTACACGCTCCTTCTGAGCTTCATCATTGATAAAATATCGTAGGCATGGGTATGTGAGTAATTGATAAAATATCTTTGGAATTCCTCTGTGTCTTCTTCAGGCTCATCATCCCTTCAGTAAATGTAACGCCCCTGCACTCCCAGGCTGTGGCGGCTAGATGAGTCATAAATGTCCGTCAACTGCTTGAACCGCCGTCCTCGCTTGGTCTAAAAGGGCTAACCCGAGTTGACAAGACCTTTATGTCTCACACTTATATGGGGTGAGCATTCACTTAATTTACCGATGTGGGATATCACATTCTCCCCTTATAAGGGATCAAGCGTCCTCGCCAGACGGCCAAGACTTGTCCCGGATCGCCCCTACCAGAGGTAACTAGAGGCCATCCTTACACCGTCTTCTTGTACGGTGCAAATGTGCATAGTTCCGCCTCGATAGTCGGCTCTCAATACCATTCAGAACGCCCTGCACTCCGGGCTCAGAAGGCTTAAATGAGTCATAAATATCCGGTCAACTGCTTAGACCGCCGTCCTCGCTTGGTCTAAAAGGGCTAACCCGAGTTGACAAGACCTTTATGTCTCACACTTATATGGGGGCGAGCATTCACTTAATTTACCGATGTGGGATATCACAGTAAACATCCTCCCAGAGAGGATAATTCTGCAGCATATTGACGCCACTACGGCGAGACCAAACCGATTATGCCGGAGTTCGCGAAGCATCTTCCTCTACTGCTCTACGTTTCGGTCTTCGCACACTTCTATGGAGGATATCCTTCTCTTCAATAGTGTCTTGGGCGGTTGGGCCCTCTATTTTGGATTAAGGGAGTGGCCGGACGGCCGGGTTTGATGGGAGTTGTAGAGGTTCCAGCAACGGGGGAGTAAATCACCAGAGCCTAAGGTTTTCCAGCGGGGAAATAATTATTTGTAATTGCCAGAGCCTAGGGTTTGCCAACCTTGCCCCAATGGTTGAGTTGAGGTCCTAGAACTATGAGTCCTGTGTTTGAGTCCCACCAGATGTAGTATGGGTTATATATGACGTCCCAAAAGGTCATGGGTTCCAAATCATGTTTATTAATATTATGGCCAATGAGGATTTAACTAGAGGTTGAGTTGAGATCCTAGTACTATGAGGTCCTGAGTTCGAGTCCCTCCAGATGAGGTGTGAGTTATGACCAATAGGTGTTCATTTTTTTTTAAAACCGACCAAACCGACCGTACCGAAGCAAACCAAACCATTTAAATGGTTTTTAAAAATTGTAAAACCGAACCGACGTAAAACCGAACCGGACCGACTCTAATTGGTTTGGTTTTTGTTTTAACTAATTAAACCGAAGAACCGAACCGCAAGCCATAACAATACATATTTCTACTTTTAAGCAAAAAAAATAAAATACATTTCAATGTTGTCAAAAAAAAAAAAAAACGGTTGAAAAGAAGTCCAAAATAATACTTCAACAATACTGGGCCAAAAAGAAATGTCCATCACAATTTTTTTATATGTATTACATTTACATCTTCTGCTTCCATTCTATTCTTCCATTCGATGAAGCAAGCGCGAAATGTTGAATGTACTCTCTAAAATTGATGGATTTTATACAAATTGTTAATTTGGACACAAAATTAAGAAGAAAAAATGTTTCTACTCTCTGAAATTGGTGGCTTTTATACAAACTTGTTAATTTGGACACAAAATTAAGAAGAAAAAATGTTTGAACATTTTTTAAGGAACTGAACCTTCTTGGTGTTTCTTTTTCAAGTTATAAAAGGAATCAAAAAATTAGTGGGAATCAATTTTGTTTATAATCGGGTAAATGTATTTTTTGTGCTCAACTCGGTACTATATTTAGTTGTCGGACTCTTTGTATTGTAAACCGAGAAACCGAACCGAACCGAAGTTAATATGATTGGTTTTGGTTTTGGTTTTATCTTTTCCAAACCGAAATTGTTGATTTGGTTTTGTAAATTCAAAAAACCGAATCAAACCAAACTAAACCGAACCGAACAGTGAATAACCGCGCTCGACAATGAATGTCATAGTGATAATTTTTCCCATTTTATATTGATAGATACACCTAAATATGGAAGAAAAACATAAATGCATACATAAATCAATTCAAAAAGCCTTTAATATATTCTGGGTGAAGGAATCAATTTCCCCACGAAATTGCCAAAAAAATAATTGCACAACCTTTTATTGTGTCTCACCATTTTTATGTATATTTTGTAAACATAAGATTCAGGCGAGGTCAGCGAATTTTCTTCTCTACGCAAAGGTATGATTCGTTGGTGGATTGATATTCATTCATTGGATTTTACTTTTCAATTTGTCTTTTTTTTTTTTTTTTTGTTGGATTGGAAAAGTGTTGTTTCTTGAAGCTTTGTGTTTTTTCTTTTAGAAATGTTGTTTTTATTTACGACCGAGAGTGACACAATTCAGTTTTGTATCACTAAAAAGGTATCTCTATTATAAAAGAATCGTAATAAAGTACACATCACACTTTTTACATATTTGATTATGATATGATAAATATCTATCGTTGCATCATATTCTATAATCAATAATAATATAGCATGTGTTGTACGTTTTGTTGTAGCCAAGTATTGTGGACATAACTTTGTATTAATTACCGTATCAAAGATGCAATAAACGTGTTGTGACACAATCATGGTGTTACTATTATCACCCTTTTTCATTGTCATGTTTTTTCAGTCATACAAGAATTTGGTTTAATTTACGATAATTTGGATTATCATAAACCACATCGCATGAAATACAATATAGGATAATAGTATTTCCAAGGCAAACTTTGGTGTAGCCAAAGCATTTCTTGGTAATACCTAGTGTGTTAAAATTCAAAAAGATGCTCCGACTATACCATATTTTGCTGTGACATTATCACTGTTCTAAGTGAATAACTTTTATCACTCACTATTTTAGCATGACAAATCATTAAACTCACATTTAATTTTCACAATATATAATTCTTTAGTATAATCGGTATTCTGTATTTGTTAATTAAGTTTGTTCACATTAGTGATTAGTCGTTACATTGTTATAACGATAAGTCATTCGAGGTCTATTCCAAAATTTCACTGTAGCATAGTGGATTTGAGTGTCAATTCCACTGTTTCACTAGCGAATAGTGGATTTCGGGATAGGGAGGGGTTTCGAACAGTGAATTCGGGTAGTGAATTCGGGTATCGAACAGTGGATTTTCACCTACTTTTTTTCTTTCTAAGAAAACATATTTTTTTCTGGCTAATAAAAATGATTTGTCTTATCACCTAATTTTTTTCCCACTATCCTATTTCATATTTTTCTCATTTTCTTGTCCTTTATTCTCACCCCCCCCTTATGATGAATGGAGAGTAGCATGAATTGTGAATGATAGTAACCTGGCTCTGATACCACTGTCAGGAAATCGACTAGTTTAACGCAGCGGAATTTAAAATTTGATTACCGATCCCAAGATCGACTTTGTTTAATGCAATAAACACGTTAGGATAGTAGACGTGATTACCTTGCTTGATCTAATAGATCGATGCTTTGACCGTCTAAAGAGAGTAGTAGTGCGCGCAAGCCGTCCACATGTCCGGCCTCTATCAATATCCACATGAGCACCTCGCCGGAATCCTCCTTGGATAGCTGGAAAAAGTCAGCTGCTAAGCCGCCTTTTTCTTTCTCCCAAAACTCTCTGTTAGAAAATCTACGCGGGAACGCAGCGGAATTTAAAATTTATTTCCTTTTTAACCAGGATCGACTTCGTTTAAACAACAAACATATAAGTAGTAAACGAGAAAGTTACCTTGACTGATCTAAAAGATCAAAGCTTTATCGTCTGCGAAGGAGTAGTGGTGCACGGAGCCGCCAAGCATTCGGCCTCTACCGCTAGTCCACACGAACACCCCTCCGGAATCCCATCATAGATTGCTACCAGAAAAACTCGGTTCCTAAACCGACATTTTCTCTCTCTCAAATTTCTCTCTCTAGAAGCTCTCTTAATTTTCTGGTAGAAAATAAGACTTGTAATTGTGATACAAAATAGGGTGGCAAGCCTCCCTTAAATAGGGTGACCTGCACCCCCTGTAGTTCCCAATCTGATTGAGAGAAACTTCCTAGTAGATTGGGGAGAAAGAAAACATTTCACTAGTAAAATAAGGAAAATAGATATTCTAGATTATCTCATTTAATTTAATATTTTATATTAAATAAATCCAAGATATTGTCAATATCTAATATTGACTATCTTTATCTTATTACCATAAATCAATTTATACAAATCTATTAATATCTAATATTAATATATGATTATACCATCAATTAAATTACATAATCTAAGTGTATCTTATACACTTAAATATGGAGCCACATATGCCAATAAATTGTCATCCAGAATATTCTTAATTAATATAATACTATGATTAATTAATTTGCAAAATACATGTATATCATATATACATATATATTTTGACATACATACACGCATATTTAATTAATCAACATAATTAATATCTTATATTATATTTATTCAGAATAAATAAATATCACCATATTAACACTTCTAAGAAAACATATTTTTTTCTGCCTAATAAAAATTGATGTATTCTTATCACCTAATTTTTTCCCCACTATCCTGTTTCATATTTTTCTCATTTTCTTGTCCTTTATTCTTACACCCCCTTTATGATGAACGGAGAGTGGCATGAAATGTGAATGATAGTAGCACATGAAGAAGTTATGATACAACAATTATTTAAGAGGCATAGTAAATGTAGTAAAGTAACGAATTTTTTTTAGAAGAGAATGTAATGAATGAAAATAGTCACACACGTGTGTGTATATCTATAGATAATATATAGACGAAGGGATTTAACCCGATTACCCGTAAAAATTCGACCCAAACCCACTATTGACCCTACTTAAAAATACTGGAAAAAAAACATTCAAAACCCGATCTATATTCAAAATTCAGAACACACATCCTCTGCAACTCCTCCATATTTTGCGAAACATCCCCACTTTCTACTCCTTCTGTTACATCCTCCTCAATCCCCAATCTCCCTCTATTATGCGTTCTCTCTTATCCATCTCTCTCATATCATCCCTTCCTCATCGCAAATCGCAAATCGCCATATTTCCAGATTGCAATTTTCAAAAACCCATCCTAACATGTCTGCCGAGCCTGGAAATATTACTCCTCCTCTCAAAACCCTAATTTTTGTGCTATAACTGCGAAACAGTGACGACAATATTTTTCGTTCAGCACCAGAAGGCTCACCTGAGCGGCACATATCATCAATGCATGGGCATAAAGCTAGATAATGGCCGATAGTCATAGTTCTATGCAATTAAAGGTTGATTTAAGCAAATTGTTTGATGATGGTTGTTTCAATTAACCTTTATAAGATACAATGATTGAATTTTTTTACATATATCTTCTTATTTTAATTTTTTAACAGGCGAAATTTGACTTCCAATTTCCATTCACAGTCTGAAAATGCTATTGTAGCCATGGGGACTAGCATGGGACATTCAATTTTTTACATGGACAACATGATTTTGGGGCGCTGGATATAAAAGGTTTAAATTTAGGGACATTCAATTTGTAGATCGCGGTCTTACAATTTGATTTTGATTTTGAGTCGGGCAATCCTGATTTTGATTTTTCCTCACTTCTTTCCGCTTCAACATGAATTGGGTAGGAGAAACAGCCACCCCGTGAAAGGTATGATCTTTGGCATGATTTATGTTATTTTATTTTTAGATTTTTATTTTTAAAGCAATTAATGCTTCATATTCCAAAATGATTTTGTTCTAGAGAACCTTTATAATATGGCATCTTTGTATCTGTTCCATGCTTTCATTAGATTCCAGATTGTCGTTGTACAGTTTGATTTACTATGCTAAAATCAGACAACGATGATCGATCGTGTAGCAACATAAATTTGATTGAAGAAAAAAGAGATTCATGTAGCGTCTCTACTCCGAATTTTTAGAATTCTTCATTTGGATATGTGTTTGTTGGTATTTCCTGTTGTGAAATGATGATGTTTTCATGGTTACATCTCTTATTTTTCATGATGCGCTGTGAAAACCTTCCGTTCCTTTTGCTGACTGATTCATACGTGAAGTCGTCTTCCATCTATGAAAGGCCCCAAAATATAGAGGTTGAAGCGGAATCCATGAAAGCCGCAAGAACTACCAAGTAGACATTGTCAATAAATGGAGTCATTTTAAAGTTGGATCGTCTCATCCCTTGAAGATGATAAATTACACTCGAGAAAAATAGGGCACTATAGGGTAAGTATATAAATACGGTATATGGATATGGAGGTATATTGCTTCTTTATTTGAACATCAAACTTCGAGATTAATGTTTTTCAGATTCTTTTTTTTTTTTTTTTTTTTTTTTTTTTTATCGTTTTAGCATTTTTGTTTAATCATTTTGAACATCAAATTATCAGCATTCTTTTATCATTTTTTTTTTTTTGCCAGGATCCTTCTGTTTTCTCTGTTTATTTATTGCTGAAAATAATGTTCGTTATTGGAATGGAACATGAACGACCCCTTGGGAAGCAAAATTGTGGATTTAGTCGCAGAATTTGGCTTATTTTGGATTTTAGTTACTCACTCTAGTGAGAAAAATGGTCCTCTAACTTGTTTTTTTTTTTTTTTTGAAAAATAGTCCTATCCACGGAAATAGTGATTAAGACCTAATCTTTAAAAACGCTTACATGGTAGCCACATTGAATCCTATGTGGCTATGGATCCCATTTTACTTTAAGAAAATGATTTCGCCTTCCAATTTCATCCATCCAAATCTAATTCCTAATTTACTACTTTGCATTTCCGTCTAATCCTACATGAAATTTCATATGTCACGATGCCCCCTCTTTCTTTTTTTTTCCACATTCATCATCAAATAAATTATTTTCGATTTATACCCTACTAAAATTAGCACACCAAAAGGAAGCAAAATCTCCTTTGGCTTTGCACCACAAGTAGCACGAGAGCAGTACTTAAATAGAGTTGCACCGACTATTATCATACTCCAACAATAACCAGTAGGGTCCATTATGAAATTTTAGCTATAATGTCATATGTCTCACCGAAACCTTTATTTCAAGATGTTGTAGGTTATTTAATTACTTGTACATTGGTGATTTTGATCAAAAGAAATAAGATAACATCAAAATATATAGAGAGCCAACGGATTGTGAGTGTACATGGTTTTGGCAAAATAACATATACATAAAACATTGGAAATCATTAGTGAGGACTTAACAATAAATGGAAGCATCTAGAAATATTCTTACTACTATAAAAATGTTAATGACAAAGAAACATCTTAGTATGACTAAAAACCTTCAATGAAAAATGTGGAAAGTCATTGAATATACACCTAGAAAAAAAAAAGTTTTTTTAATACACCCCATATTTTCATTCTACAAAATATATACACCGTCCAATATATAGACGTGAGATGCAAAGTAGTAAATTAGAAATTAGATTTGGATAGATGAAATTGGGGGAAATTGGAAGGAGAAAAATCATTTTTTTCAAGTAAAATGGGATCCACACCATAGGATTCATATGTAACGAGCGAACAGTGGGCTGCACGTAAGCGCTTTTAAAGATATTGGTGCCTAATCGCTTATTTCCGTGGATAGACTATTTTTCCAAAAAAAAAGTTAGAGGACCATTTTCCTCACCTTAACAGGAGCGTACTAAAATCCAAAATAAAGCCAAGCTTATGTGACTAAAATCCTAATTTTGCCCCCCTTTGGGGCTTGCATTAGAGGCAGTATTTGTGAGTGATCACATTTTAGGACCAACGGAAATGCATGTATGATGTATGGCTCTATTGTTGAATTTCAATCACATATTTTCCGCATCAGGTGACTTGAACCTTAATTTTACCATAGAGTTCATTGGATTGAATTTTTTTTACCTTTGTTCCAATGTTCTTATTTCTCTTATTTTTAAATTTATTAATATGGTGCATTTAAAACCTTTTTTGTCATCCGGTTACATTCTTTGGACAACGAGAGCTCCAACTTTGACTAAAATGGTAACCATAAGGGCATTAGAGGCCAAAGAACGTGATTTCAAACAAAAGGATATCACCTTATGGTTATGGACCATTTCGATGTCAACTTCGGATATGTAAGACTGCTGTTCATCCAGAGAACTCATCGTCTCGTTTATAGTTTTTCCTGACTGCAAATTCCCAAAATTTAATGGGCTTTGACATGGTACGGTGTTTTAGGTTTTAACTTTTGCACATTTTTTAATTTTGCTGCGTTTATTTCTTTTTCAATTTCATAGGAGAAAATTTCTATCTGGGTTGATGTTGTAAAAAAAAATGGTGTCTGACGGTGTTCATGTTCGATTTGGCCCAACTTTGAAATCAAACACTAATGATAGCCTTTCATGTTTTATTTTAAATTTGACCAACATGTTAAGAGTAGTTGTTGTACTTCACTTTTGTTCATCTTCTTATGGGTGACTACCAACATGCATGTTTGAGGCTGAAATATATGTTCTCAGAAGGTGACTGCCAACAACATGCATGTTTGAGGCTGTAATATATGTTCTCAGGAGGTGAATCTTAAAGCTCTTGCCGCTTTGTGAAAGGATTTATAGTTTCTGTTAATTTAATGCTCTTGCTTGTGTGAAAGGCTTTAGAGTTACAGGTGTGTGCTTCTTTATGGATTCCATAGGAGTTTGTTTTGTAATTGCTTTTCGTATTTAACTGAACATGTTTTTTTACAATTTTGCAGTTGATCCAATTTCTAAGCTATAATGAATAAACTTTTAGGTAAATTATTATTTTTCACAGCCATAGTGTTGATGTTAATGATATTAATCACACTTCCTTTTCGATGATTGGTAATTTTATTGACTAATTCTTGGTTTACTTTATTGATCTTTTTTACTTTACTTTTCCTGCTTCTCTGAGTGGAATTTTATGGTTCGACATGGCTGTTGTTTGACCCCGGGTTCACTTCGCCGGAAGAAATTCATTGCTCAAGAGTTATTGGAATGAATGTAAGTCTTTGTCATTGTTGAATTTGGCTTCTTGATCTGTTATCATTTAAAAATGATTTTGCTACTCCACAATATTTATTGATTTGTCGCGGTAACCCTCACTTTATTATCATGTATAATTGAGAGAATCCATTCATTACTGATGCATCTTTTTCGCATATGATCTATATATATCATCAAATTGATCCACCACACCGATCTTTGTTTTAGCTTTGCCGTGGTGGTGAATAGAACAATTTTTGATATTCATGATGTTTAAAAATGATTTAGTTTTTCTGTTGTCGTTGTTTTTTTTTTTGAGGAGCCATCGAAGTGGATGTCGATCCGCCCTTCTCAGTCATATTTCCATGTCATTGTAGAAGAAATTCAAAGAACCCCATGATAGAGATCATGTTGGTCCTTGGAAAGGCTAACACAAGTTTAGTAGGGGGTGAATAAACTTGTCATCAAAAACTAATCTCGAAAGTGAAAAGTCCTGTGAATCGAGTTTCTCTCGAAACTTAAACTGATCTTCGCTTTTGTTCTCGCCCCTTTAACTTGTGTGGAGTTCGCTTAGCTCAATCAATATAAGTTATTACCGACTTATATTTAGTCTCGTTAATCGCGTGATAAAACTAGCCTTTAGTGCAATAGATGTGTAAATAGAAAACTAGACCTTCTATCGGTTTTGTCTTTGACTCTCAAAGTCCGGTGTTTGCCGAGAGATAATGCAATAAATAAAACAAACACGTATGCATAAAGTAAATCAACACATGATTTGTTTATGGAAGTTCCGGGTGGTGTAATCCCGTCGCCTCCCTTCTCCTGGCGTAGGAGGTATCACTAGAATAATGAGATAACCGTTACAAAATCCTAGCACTATGACAAATTCTTCACGACACCCTAGTTTCATCGCCTTACACAAAAATGAAGAAAGGTGAGATTGCTCCTTCATTTTGCACACCGATCTTCGGAGGTGGAATTGCTCCTTCACCACCTCACCACTCACATACACAAATCCATGAGATCGCACCAATCAACCGTAGAAGAACACCGTATGAGAAAAGGTAGAATTGCTTTTCTCAAACTATGCACAGCCAACCCTTTTTCACAAAGGTTAGGTTTAGAATTAATCAAGGATTAATTCAGTGAGCTGTTTGATTCTTCTGGATCTGACTCTGTAGCTCCAAGATGCCTTCATTCCCCCTTAATGGGTTACTGGATCTTTCTTTGAAGTTTTCAAGGCAATTTCGTTGGCTCCTTTTTTCTAGATAAGTATAATCGATTTTGTGGATCCGGATTTGGATCTTTGAGTATATGCTTGTAAAGCTCTTTTCCGATCCTCCTCTCTCTTTTTTTCTTGAGTGATTCTCTTGTGTATTTATAGGGGTGATGTGACGGTTACTAGCTCTTGTAGCCGTTACACTTGTCATTTAGCCAACGCTCATATGTACGATCTTTTGTCGTATTGATAGTTTAAATTCAATCAAGGCCTTAATTCGCTTTTCTACTCTTCTTCAAAACCGAGTACCTTGTTTACTTAATATCCGACTTTAATTGACTAAGTCGAGTACACCATTCAGCTTTCTTCTTTTCCGTGTAGTGATAATCTTTGTCCTTAAGATTATTCGCTTTTACATGATCTATAACTCGCCAGTGTCACCACAGACTTGCTCGAATCCCGATTTATAGTCACGACTTATCGACTTCTAACCGAGTTTGCCACCTCAGTTCTTCAATCCTCAACAACTCGAGTCTGTGTCCTCGCTTCTTGAGTCTTCTAGATAAGCCAACCCGAGTCTGTGTCCTCAAATAACTTATCTTCTTCTCGCTTTTATCATAATCGAGTTTGAATCCTCGCCTTCAAGTGCATACTCGCTTTTCTTGCTATAACTCGCTTTTCTTGTTGTGACTCAAATTGCTTGCCTGGTTCCTATTCTATTACAATGCTTGTCTGAAACAACCTATACAAAGTTCGGACTCTGTATAGAACTTATACATTTGTCTCTGACCATTTCTTGCTTCTTCTTTTATTATGCACTATAACAGTTAGTTACGACTCAATTCATCATCATGGGTTGTAAGTGATTTGTCTAATTTCATGACGAATCATCATCAAAACATAAATAATATTTCCAACAATTTCCCCCTTTTTGATGATGTATCATTACCCTCCCTAAAAGCAATAATGAAAGAATAGTGCAAGAAATCATAACAAAACATCTTAAGATAGCAAAATAGAACAACCAAGTTTATCACAGGATTCAAAATAGAACAGACTGAGTTAAAAAATGAATTAGATTACATCTTTTCATTTTCCAGTGCCATTAACTTTTCTCCAAAAGGATGCTCCTCTTCGCTTTCCGAAAGTCTTCTTTCTTTCCTTCTTCAACTGATTCACCATCTCTCGGCTTGATTTCCGGATATTCATTCAAAGAAATGCTTCCTTCTTCATTCTCTTGGTTTTTGAACTTGATCAGAATTTCTTTGAGTTCTTCTTCCATCAATTTCTCTTCTTCTTCTGAAATGAGATTAAGTTTTTCTTTTTCCTCTTTACTTTCTGATTTCTTTTCAGTTTCCCCCTTTATTTGTGTCTTCTTATCTGCCGGCTTCTCAAGAGATTTGACACATATTACAAGTTTCTTTCTGATACTCAACACTGTTTTAACTGCGGCTTCCTCATCATCCTCAGTTCTTGTTTCTTTAAAGTCTCCTTCGCAATCACTTTCTTCAAATGACTATCAACCGCTTCTTCATCAAGTTGAGTAGTTAGTAGATCAGCATCTACTTGTCTGTCTTGATCTTCCATCAGTTGTCTGGCATAAGCCTCTTCGGCTTTAGCTATATCCTCTCTTACAGCTTCATCACCTACAGCTTCATCTTCCCCCTTGTTTGAAGATAAGCGAAAGCAATCTTCAAATAACTTACATAGGGTGATGATGTTTGAGTATTTGTTCAAACTCGAATAATGTATTCTTCCAATTAATTCATTCAAAGAAACAGCTTTCTCTGTAGATTCTCAGATTAAACATTCAATGAAATCCTTCAAATTTTCCAGTTTTTCTGCTTCAGTTTCTTGAGCCAGAGGTTCTTCAATTTCTGATTTGCATGTGGGTGCCTCATGAGCCTGGGATGAGATGCTGGCCTCAGGATAGTAAAAATGAACATCAGGAACTGTCAGTTCCTTTTCATACTCAGCCTGACAGAATTCTGCATCTTCCACGGCTTCTCTTTTCTCTTCAGTGTATTCCCCATACATGGTAGTGGGAAATTCACTTCCTTCAGATTCTTCATCGCCTTGCTTTCTTGATTCTTCAATCTCTCTTCGCTTTCACTATCCTCATCTTCATTCGGTTCACTCTCTTCAAGATCATCCTCAATCTGATCACATTCTCGCCCAGCCTTCCACTTTGACTCAAGCTTGTTCCACAACCTCTTCTCGCTTTCTCGTGGTTCTTTCGTCTATATTCACAGCCCACTTGAACTTGAATCAAACTTCACTCCATTTTTCTTCAATGATTTTTCTTTTCTTTGTCTCAAGTGGGCACCGATTTGAGTTTTGCTTTGGTTTCGTGACTTTTGTTATGGAGAAATGGTCTAGTATCCTTTGCACTAGATAAGGAAATCCTTTTCAAGAAAATGATTCTCCAATATCTTTTCTTTCTTTGACTCTTTCCTTCTCGTCTCAAATTTGCTTTATCAATTGATTGAGAACAAATTTATTCCAATCCATCTTTTCTCAAACCAAATAGCATAAATCATTTTCATTTTATCGGTTGATAGAGTGTAGAAATTTCAACGTGACCAATAACGCTTCGTAAGTAAGAAGTATTGTCAAGGTCGCGAATTCTTTCTTTTGTTGATAGATGGAGCCAATGAAGTTCTTCTCATTCTTGTTGATTGCAGTGACATTCCAAAGTTTGCTCTTTTCTTCATTTGTGAATGTGAAAGATGAAGAGCCTCCAATTATATCTAAACGGAACACCAGGGAAAGCAACTGTTCATCAACGGTGAAGCTTTTATCTTGAACAGTCGTTTTGAAGCTTTTTCCATTGTTGATGATTTCGCATTTCAGAGAAATATCCGATGCCATCCGACACAAAGTAGTGACCTTTGTATCAATCAAAATTTCCAATCCTCGAATCTTTTTTATCTTCTTTGTAATTTGGATTGAAAGAGTGGAGTTTGAGAATTTTTGACAGAAATTTTCCAAGCTGGTGGTGATTCCATCGTCAATGGTGTATCGCTCCATTGATTTTTGAGTTAAGAATGCTTGATTTAGGGTGGGCAGGATTTTGTCAAGATTTTTCAATCGTTTTCAAACGAGTCGTGTCACAATCAATGAGATTATGTAGGATGTACATCTACTTTTTCTCCCAGATTGACACGTGGCTTTCGAGTGATTTGCCATGTCACCCAAACGCCGATGGTAGCCGAAAGTTTTTACTTCTTTTGACCAATTTGTCCTTCATCGCCTTTGCCTTCTCGGTTTCAAATATACATCAGTTTTCTGAGGATTTTTGCAAAGTGAACTGACTTTTCCTGCAAAACAGTTTAAGTTTTATTTGGTACCCATACCTTTTTGGGTCCGGTTGAGTTAGTTACTGAAATATTACTTTCAGTTTCTTTGTTGAGAGAATTAAACCTTCTCAACTCTTTTTCTCGATAAACCATTACGCTCAATCTTAGTTGATTTCACAAGGATTCTTTTAGATTTAACATTTTTAGTTTCCTTGTGTAATCCACTAAATCTTCCAAAGATCTTGATTTCTAGAGTTTATACTTTTTGAAGTCTCAAGACTGGTAGGGGTGTGGGATTATCATTGCTTTTGTCAAATTTATCGACATTAATCTTTCAAATAGATTTGACACCTCGCCAAGAAACTCATTCCAATCTTTTGCTTTGTCAAGTTCTCTGCCTTTTAATTTTAGTTCCAACGTAAGTTTTTCAGCTTAACTTGACAAGATCGAGTTTTTCAGATCGAGTTCAAAGAAATGATAACCGATTTGAAGAATGTACCTTTCCTTGATGATTTGATGCGCTTTTAGGATTCGAATGTACACTCTTTTGTTGTCGTGATGAATCTTCAATATCAACAACCACTTGTAACTCATTTCCTTCTTCTTTTTGAGAGGTCTCTTAGTGTTGGAACTCCTCTGGATTTGTTAATATGAATATTGAAGTTTGTATCCACATCATCACCGAGTTGAGGTTCAATTTGTATATAAATCATCAGACTCAACCTTTCGATCATTTGATCCGTAAAATCGATATATTTTGCAAACAATTAGTCGTGGGTGAATAAGCCAACTTCTAGCTCTAGATGTAGACATTGAAACTAAGTGAATCGATACAAATGTGAGGGTCTTCAACAACGGTTTTAGAAAGGTATTCTTCAAAACAAGAATGGATCTCTTCAAAATGTAAGCACCTTTGCTCCGATACCAATTGTTGGTCCTTGGAAAGGCTAACACAAGTTTAGAGGGGGGTGAATAAACTTGTCACCAAAAACTAATCTCGAAGCCGAAAAGTCCCAGTGAACGAGTTTCTCTGAAACTTAAACTGATCTTCGCTTTGTTCTCGCCCCTTTAACTTGTGTGGAGTTCGATTAGCTCAATCAATATAAGTTATTAATGACTTATATTTAGTCTTGTTAATCGCAAATGGATAAAACTAGCCTTTAGTGCAATAGATGTGTAAATAGAAAACTAGACCTTTTATGTATCGCTTTTGTCTTTGACTCGATGTCCGGTGTTTGCCGAGAGATAATGCAATAAATAAAACAAACACAGATGCATAAAGTAAATCAACACATGTTTTGTTTATGGAAGTTCCGGGTGGTGTAATCCCGTCGCCTCCCTTCCTCGTGTGGCGTAGGAGGTATCACTAGAATAATGAGATAACCGTTACAAAATCCTAGCACTATGACAAATTCTTCACGACACCCTAGTTTCATCGCCTCACACAAAATGAAGAAAGGTGAGATTGCTCCTTCATTTTGCACACCGATCTTCGGAGGTGGAATTGTTCCTTCACCACTCACCACTCACATACACAAATTCGCAGATCGCACCAATCGGCCAGAAGCAACACCGTATGAGAAAAGGTAGAATTGCTTTTCTCAAACTATGCACACCAACCCTTTTTCACAAAGGTTAGGTTTAGAATTAATCAAGGATTAATTCGGTGAGTCGCTTGATTCTTCCGGATCTCTCTGTAGCTCCAAGATGCCTTCATTCCCCTTAATGGGTTAATGGATCTTTCTTTGAAGTTTTCAAGGCAATTTTGTTGGCTCCCCTTTTCTAGATAAGTATAATCTGATTTTGTGGATCCGGATTTGGATCTTTGAGTATATGCTTGTAAAGCTCTTTTCGATCCTCCTCTCTTTTTTTTTCTTGAGTGATTCTCTTGTGTATTTATAGGGGTGATGTGACGGTTACTAGCTCTTGTAGCCGTTACACTTGTCATTTAGCCAACGCTCATATGTACGATCTTTTATCGTATTGATAGTTTAAATTCAATCAAGGCCTTAATTCGCTTTTCTACTCTTCTTCAAAATCGAGTACCTTGTTTACTTAATATCCTGACTTTAATTGACTAAGTCGAGTACACCATTCGCTTTCTTCTTTCCGTAGTCGATAATCTTTGTCCTTAAGATTGTTCGCTTTTACATGATCTATAACTCGCCTTCAGTCACCACAGACTTGCACGAATCCCGATTTATAGTCACGACTTAATCGACTTCTAACCGAGTTTGCCACCTCGCTTCTTCAATCCTCAACAATGAGTCAGTGTCCTCGGTTCTTCGGTCTTCTAGATAAGCCAACTGAGTCTGTGTCCTCAAATAACTTATCTTCTTCGATTTTATCATAACCGAGTTTGAATCATCGCTTCTTCAAGTGCATACTCGCTTTTCTTGCTATAACTCGCTTTTCTTGTTGTGACTCAAATTGCTTGCCTGGTTCCTATTCTATTACAATGCTTGTCTCAAAACAACCTATACAAAGTTCGGACTCAGATAGAACTTATACATTTGTCTCTGTACCATTTCTTGCTTCTTCTTTTATTATGCACTATAATGCTTAGTTACGACTTCATCATCATGGGTTGTAAGTGATTTGTCTAATTTCGTGACGAATCATCATCAAAACATAAATAATATTTCCAGCGAGGCAAGGGAAAAAAATATGGTAAGTATATGTGTAGATTTTTTTTAATTGTTTGGTTCTAGAAATTGTAGGAATAAACCTACCAGCGAGGCAAGGGAAAATTTAGGCTACAAATTGGTTAATGAGATTCATTTGCTTAATAAGGATCTTATGATATTGAAATTTGGTGACTTTAATATGATTGAGCTTCATTTGTAATAGTAAAACTATATGTTTGTTTTTACTTTTTAATACCCTTTTCTTTGGAGAAGGTTATTGAGTTGTTCGTAGTTTTAGTTTATTCTTATTATATATCAATCTGATTGTAGTCCAGTTTTTATGTAGACTCCAGGGAAAATAGAATTGGCTGGTTGTATGTTCCCCTTTTGGAGCATGGTGTTAACTTTCTAAGTGTAAAATCAATTATTGTTTTGAAAAGGTGAAAAATGAAATATTGAATTGTGTCCTATTGTTTACGCCTTCTGCGCCCTGTAAGGCTAACCATGCCACGAGAATTATGATGTTCTTGCTAAGGTTGGAATAGTTGTATCATTTCCCACCCAATCCCCACTTTCATCTGTGCTTGCAATCATCTTCTCACTAAGAACGAAAAGAGCAATGGTGGAGATTCAACAAAGCGAGCAACGACCGAAATGTTTTGAAATCGTTTTAAACAACAAACTTCTATTTATCATCTATTATAGTTTGCATTTATGTTGCCATCGTGTTAAGCGCATATCACTGGATTTGATGTGTATGGTGCTTAAACAATACTCAACAACGGCAATGGTGGTGTCTTCTTTCGTGGTGATGAAAGGAACCGGTAGCGTAAGATGTTTTTTTTCTTTGTTTTGGCAGTGAAGTGGTGCATAATGTATCATTATGGAGAAAAAAAATATGTAGTACCTTTTTGTGTTTCATTCAAAGTGGATGCTGTGACATGCTTAATGAGTAGACTGCATAGTTACATTTTTTTTTCGAAACTTAAGAGGTGTGTTAGTCATCGATGGATGACTCTGAGAGGATAAGTTATGACACATGGGATCGTGGTAAATTCGTTGTGGTCTCTATTTTTTTTTAGGTTTATTCACTTATCACACCAATTCTATTTTATTTTTTAGGTTTATTCACAAAACAAAATATCGTAGCACACTTACTTTTTTTTTCCAATTTTAATCTTCAAATTTTCACGTTTATTTATTCTAACCCAAATTTAGTCAGAATTAAATTTTTTTCTGCCCGAATTTGGGTCAGAATGTATTAAATAAACTTTCTTACCTGTATTGCGTCTAGAAAACACTTCACTTCTAACTGATATTAGGTAAGAATAATCAAGTATATTCTGATTTATGTTCGGTCATAATAGTGCGTGATATGTGAAAAGGATGCTCTCAAATTATTCCATAAAATTTTCTAATCATCCCGTGCATTATGCACGGGTTTTAAACTTAGTGTGTGTGTATATATATATATATATATATATATATATATATATATATATATATATATATATATAATTTGAAGAAGGATGCTTACTCACAGGGCAGCCCTCCCTAAGGCCTTCGAGACCCGGGTCTTAGCCCCATTCCATTTAGGCCCAACTGATATACGTTTTATTTAAAAGAAAAAAAAATCGCATGTAGATTTAATCCGATCCAATCTAAAAAAAATATGTTAATTTTCTTTTTGGTAGAGTAGCCAAATTTGTTTTTATTCTAATTGATAAAGCGCCCTAATAAAAAAATTTACTTGACCCAAAAAAATAGATATATACAAACAAGTTTTATTAATTTTTGCATGTACGGATGTTAAAAATGCGATAAGTGTTGGAAAAAATGTAGTCTTAGGATTTGTGAGAGAATTAAACTCCAAGGCACGTTAATAACGTTGTCTTTTAAGAGATGTTTTGTCCAACACGATTTGTCACTAAGGAATCAAATGAAAATCTCTTTCGAGATGCACGATAGGGTGTTTGATTCAAACAAATGACTTGTTTGAATCAAACCCGAGAACACTCAAAGTTTTTCTAATGATGTTGTCAAATTTATGGATTTTCGTCTTCATACTTACGTCTTTTATAGGTTGCAAGACTTATAATCGAATGGATGTAATCCTCCTTGCAACGGATGAAAGCGTCTGTACCCTTACAAAATGGTAGAAGTACATATCGGTTTCATTGCGATATCATTAATTCGAATGCAAGAACTCAGTAAAGAACGATAACCAAAATATTTATTTATGAAAAATATCTAACAATAAGTATGTTTAAAAAAAAATTTCAACTAAAAATGCCAATTTTGAGGCAGTGCTTAGCAATCTGGCGTCGGCGTAGTACTCTTTTACTCGAAGTTGTTGGAGCCTTGACATTGCATGTGTAACACTTTAAGTCTTTTTCTTTTAAGTAATTCGACAAGGAAAAAGGTTTTTGTATATGTAGACCAAAAGTTTTTTAGTGTAATTTTAGGCTGATTGAATCAAAGACATCGATTGCCCCCACAAAATTGCTTCCAAAAAAAATTGAGAGACATAATTTTATAGAGATGAGATTCGTTTTGAGGTGAGCCATTAAATCATGATTCCATTCAAAAATGAAAAAGAAAAAATAATAATAAGGAAGCTTCATGGAAGGTGCAATAGCAACAACATGCCTCCTTTTATACTGACAAAATGTTACGCAACATGTAACACAACAAATGAACTTATCATTGATTAGTGTGTAAATTCATCTAATTATTTGACCATAATCAATGATGATAAAGATGTTTAGTGGATATATATATTATTATACTGTATCATTGCCGAAGTGAGGAATAATACAATGATACGGGTCAAAACACAAAGACACCTTTGTGTTTTAACCTTGTCATTTAAGTATTATTTTTCCCCACATACAAATGGAAAAAATTGAGATAATATGTCTCACCATTTATATGTATATTTTGTAAAGATATGATTCTTGATAAGTGAGCAGATTTTCCTACATAATTCATCGGTAGATTGAAATTAATTGATCCATTGGATTTCACATTCCATTGTGTCGTGTTGTTTCTTGAAGCGTTGTGTATTTTTCTTTGGAAATGCTATTTTTATAACGAATTTGATACAACGAGTGTGGCACAGAGCAACAAATGCTATTTTGTATCATGAAAAAAACTCTTTCTGCAATAAAAAAATCACAACAAAGTGTTAAAATTATAATGTGACCAATATATATAATTGGGTCATACACTATAATTGTAAGATATTTTTAGTCATTTTGCTATGACCATTTTATTTTGGATATAGCATTACAATTTATATCACCGTATCAAATGTGCAATATATATAAATATGTTGTGACACAACCATGATGGTATTATTACCACCCTTTTTCGTCGAAAGTTTTTAGGTACACACTCAACATGGAGTGAAGTGACATGTAGGTTTATCGGAGTCATACTGTTTACTCGTAAAGGACTCGCAAAAAGGTTTGACTCAATTGATTATAATGTAAGTCACGATAATCTAATAAGTAAAAAAAAATATTTCATTCGTAGTGACACAACTGCTGTGAAATAATATCACCAATTTTTATTAGATTGCTAGAAGTAAGTAAAAATGTATAATCTGAGTAATAAACCAGCAAAGATTCAGTACATATCAAATGAGCGAACATTTTTGTCATACGAAAACTACACGACTCCATAAAGCATCTATTCCATGTTTTCTTAAAGAGAATTATTTTTATGATAATTAATTCTCAACTGTATCACATGATTATCTAAATCGGCAATTCATTTATTCACATTGAATGTCCCGTTGTCCATTCGAGATGTAAACCGTTGCATCACATTATCTAAATCGGCAATTCAATAATTCACATTGAATGTCTGTTGTCCATTCGAGACGTAAACCGTAATATCTTTAAAGATAACTGCCACAACCGTACGCACGTGATCGAAGTAATATTGTCTTAATGATGGAATGGATACGCTCGCCTAAGTTTGATTTCTATTTAATTATTCTGCATCCATTTTGTTTCATCTATTCATATTCTTGTTAATCAGTGCTTTCTAGAATATTGATACAAAATATAGATCTATTCTTATTATTTTCAGATGTTCTGTGTGTTTTTCGAAGTATTTACACGTCTTTTATTTCGTAATTTAAATCTTTAATTATATATATATATATATATATATAAATGTTACATTTGAATTTGTCAAATTCAATTACAAAGAACGGTTCATAAAAAAATTCATGATGCGGCAAGATTCAATAATAATCCATTATATAATACAAAGCTTATACAAATCAGGTAATGTTACATTAACTTACGCAATACAACATTCAGTACTACTCTGTTATAATACAAAGTTTATATAAATTCAGTGTTGTTACATAAATTACATAGTAAAAAAAAAGTCACTAGAGATGAACTCTTTCAACCAATTTTATTACCAAAAATATCTCTAGTTTCTATTTTGTTGTGGTTATAACATTATTCATCTTGATATACATGTCTTAAACTTGTTTTTTTTCAAAGGAACATATATTGTCAATCACGCCTATAATGGTACAAAGTTAGAAATAATGGTGATCATTATCGTCGAACAATGTGTCTTGGACGCTCATAAAGGTCACATCGTAGAAGGCCGTTTTGTCCCCTGATACTTTTGCTGCTACGGCTTGTGTCCGGGGATTCTTGTTATTCTCCCGGTGGATAGTTGTATGTGTTCTGCGTATTAATAAAAGGGAAAATATTATGGAAGAAGAATGTTGTATCAATTTTTTCATAATTTAAAACAAAAATAAAAGGAAAAGAAATGATGAAACCTACGGCCAAAGTAATGTCTTGGACAACTATATAATCGGCCAAAGAACTACGCAAGCCATCGATTTGATCATGAAGGAGAAATTGTCTATTGGTGTGATGTGCAGATCCCGGTGTCACTTCAGGTCCGGGACACGCGGGGTAGTAATGTGCCAGGAGACAGAAACATTCGTGACAATAAATGTCTTTAAGGTGGTTTTTATCCAACCCTAAAGATTCAGAAAGGAGCTCGAACAGTACCATCCCTAGACGACAACAGCATTTGCATATCCATATCGTAAGATATGCTCTCTGCATTCAAAAAAAGAATCAAGTTGATAGACAAGTCCAAAAATAAAACTATAAATATACCAAGCTTGCATCTGGCAACAGACAGCAATGAACCCAAAACCCACTCAAAAAGATAACAGCGGTTAACAAAAACTCGTACTATAAACTGTAGAAAATCCTAATCCAAGAAAAAGCGAGAGCTTGAATTTCTGTCATCGCGTGATTATTCAACTTTAGAGGCCTCAATGTTCTTAAGTTCTTATCACATAAACAAAAAAATATTTTTATGTTTTTCCTGCTGATTGTTTGTAAAAAAAAATCAGAATTTAGGTCCTTTAGTGTAGTCAAAACAGTTTCATCCTCAAGCATATTGTCCATATTGTCCTTGTCAATTTTTGGAATTCGGTTGATCATTGTCCATTTGTCCATATTGTCCTTTGTCAAAATTTACATAAAGGTTCGTATTATTTTTCTCATGTTCTTTCTCATCATTTTGCAATTGTTTTTTGAAGGGCCAAAGTAGAGATTTTAAATACACTTTACAAACACCCAATATATACCCCAAAGCTGCCATTTGGGGTTTGCAGGAAAAACGTAGGTAAAATACAGAGCTGATATTGATACACTCATACACTATGTGTTGGTTATGATTTTTAAATAAATAATAATTTTCATTTAACACTAGTTTTAGGAAAAAGTCATGGATTGATGTGAAACTTATCGACTTATTCCAATAGTTAAAACGGACTTAAGACATCATAATGAAAAAACTTAACAAAAATGAACCCAGAAAAGAAAAGATGATAGAGTAATAAACTCACGATTATACGGAGTGAATCGTGTTTGATTTGTTTTGTTGATGTATTCATATTCTTCGGTTTCAATCACTGATGGAAAACGCCCTCAGATATGGCCACATATTCTTTGGTATACGAATTTGACTGGACCGAGCCCGAACCCGAACCAGATTATATAACACTTTCTGAAGGTTTCTTCGCTATAGGAATATGATTGATTTTCTCTGGAAGAAGATGGAACTTGGAAGATCAATGATTTAGTATGAATGATTGAAGAAGAAAGAGCGAGTGCATTTTAATCTCATGTGAAAGCCTTAAATAGGCAGAAAATTGTTTGGTGGGGGTGGTGAGGGGGGTGTTGTGGAGGGGAAAAAGGGGGAACGTGTGAAATTAATTCCTTTACCAACCTAAAATAAAAGATTGATGATACACGATTAACGAACGGTTGGATAATAACGAGTGATATAACACATTTTATATGGTGAGTCTGTATAACAATTGATAAATATCATATTATAACCAATGGTGAAAATGTGTGTTGTGTAACTCATTGTGATACATCCGTGTACTAAAATAAAATTGGAGTGGCGGATCAAGAAAATACGAGTAATGTTATGTCCATAATAAAATGTTTGTTATGGACACAGTAAAATGAACACAAAAATATGCAACACAACTTACACACCATAGTTAGTTATGGTGTGTATCATATCGATAGATTATGTCCATCAAATTAGGGACGGATGCAGGATTTTTTTTTTTAAGAGTCACCACCTGCCTGTAAAAAACTATATTTTTATCCACAAATTTGTTACAGTAAGAGGCCACTGGAGCTTAAAACTAAATTTTTAACAATAAATTGACATTTTTTTCAACAAAACTATATCGTTTTAATCTTAAAAAATTTGTTGGAGTCTCAGTGGGGTCAAATGACCCACCCTGGATATTGTAGGTCCGCCCCATCAAATTATACATTAGAGACAAGTAATCTGCAGTGGCAGCGAGCCGAATATTGGTGGTTTGAGCTCGAACTCAGATAGCTTTCATGATCTCGTTCGAGTTCGTTCGTTTGTTAAACGAATAAAAATTATGTTTGAGTTAATTTCGTTTAAAAGATGAAATGTTCGAAATTTCGTCTTTCGAAATTCAGCTGTTAAACATATTGTTGTCTTCCACATCAAGTTTGGCTCGAGCGTAAAGTCAGCAAATGAAAATAACAAGTTATAAATTAATATCACATACACCACACACAACAAAAATTATTATAAAAATATCTAAATATTATATAAAATCAATCTATAAACTCTATTAGATGAATGAATGACTTATCATCTTGAGTTCATCAAAATCATGTATTTATATAAACACGTGTCGCGAACAAAGATCGTGTTCGTTTGTTAAGAAATGAGCCTTTACAATTGTGTTCGAGTTAGGACATTAAGATAAACGAACAAACGATCACGAACACTAACGAACCGAACACAAGTTTATTCACGAATTTGTTCGTTAACAGCAGTATACGATCAAATAGTGTGACCCTATGTCCATCATTTGGTACAATTCACGGGTTTTGATTTTTAATGCATCGGGCCCATCACTCAATAATGTAGGAGAAAAATGGATGGGTTTTTGAAATTGTAGTACATCTTTTCTAGGAAAAATGTTTTACCATTTAAAGGTTACATATACTTTCTCTAACCTCTCTGGTCATCTTCAGAAATTATGTGCTGTGTTAGTTAATTTATGAGGGTGATAGGACAATGTTAAATAAATGTTCATTAACGTTCGTGTGCGAGTATAGATCAGTGGTAAAATATAATGATTGTAGTAATGAAAATATTGTCTTTAAATTAGGGTGTGAGGGTTTCATGCCGTGTATCGACTTTTCTCAACAAAATAAGATGTACAGACAATCTTTCTAAACTTGTACCATTGAGACATAAAGTTTTGGTTTACATATTCCACAAATATATATACGGCAGAGCAGAATGACGGAGTGATCTCTCAGAGTAAGGAAGGGCAGAAAAAAATTAAAGAGACAAATAAAAATTTAAGAAATGAAACAAGATACATACTACATATATATTAGTAGGATTCTTTCGGATTAAGGAGAGCGATTTAAGCCTACCAGATGTAGGCTCGCCACTGCAAGCATGGTATATAGGGCCCTTAGAGTTGGGAATCGACTTTTTTTTTTTTTTTTTTATAAATTTTTATGAATGTTTGTTACGTTCAATTACACGTCATGAGTTGGGATCTCCTCTAATGAAAGCATCATGTGATGTGAATGTCAATGTGTTCTAACACATTGTAATTGATACGACGTTGTTTTGATTTTTTGTGATAAAAAAATCTGTGATCGGATGTCTTTCACATTATAAATATATGTGGTTTGATCATGTATTACATCATTCATTATACCATGTGTACAAGTAATCTTACATTATAATCAATAAATTGTGTAACCATATATTGTGTAAATTATTGTGACCAAGGACCGAGTTAGGAATTCATAATCGAGTTGGCTAATGGGCTATTTTCGAATGACGGGGTGGGCTGAATTAGGGAGCCCTTAAAAAAACGAATTATATAGTCATTAATTATAATATAATTTCTTTCATTTTTGTGATACAACAATTATGACAATACCATTTTCGTATAGTAATACTAAAGGCCAAGAGGTCATCATATAGATTTAAAAAAAAAAAAAAAAAAAGAGGTCATCATATATCCATCATTTGTTGCAATGGAATATATTAATAGTTTTCAAACCTAGTATGACATATGAAACCTTGTGGGAAAGCAAATAACATCTAGCACGCTTGCTAAGACTTTCCACAAGGTTGCATATATTCAGTAACCCTAACTAAATTTGAGTCGGCAAGTTGAATAGTTTTCAAAGTCAGTATCCATCAAAAACACACAATTGGCCCTTAATAAAATAAAACCCCCCCGGTAATTAGACAGTAACCACTTTCCCTGAACAGTAATAATGTCTGTAATGCCAGAAACTTCTCAAGTCACAGGCTGTAAAAATCTCAAAACTCAATACTGATAAGGGGGCTATCAAAACACAATTATCCGCAAAAAAACAGGAAGACCAGTCCCTTCCAAAACAGTAAAATTCAAACACAACAAGAGTAGCCAAAATTCAGATAAACTATGAAAAAACCCATAATTCTCTATTTAGCAGAAATTTCACGTTGTTCATTTAAAACACTTGGCATCCAAGAGAGCCTCGCCCTCAAAAGGCTCCTGGTCCTCGATCATCTGGCTTACACGCTCCTTCTGAGCTTCATCATTGATGTCCACTTGCTTCCAATCGTAGAGTTCCATGTCATACACCTCTTCCATCACAAACTTTGGTATTTCCTTCCCCCTGAAAAGCCACAAACCTTTCACCTTGAAGGGTGCTTCTGACCCGATAATCAACATCTTCCCGAATGCATACTTTCTTGCCAGGTCCATTCTTTGCAGAAATCCACCTACTTTGTTCAGCGTCACGAATGAGACCATGTTCTCATCGTTGTACTTGTAATCACAGAACCACAAGGAGTATCCCTCTGGATCATACATATCCCAGAATCCTACAAAATGGCATTCAACAGTAAGAACATCGGACTATGAGAGAGATTGAAATCAGATTTTACCAGACCAACTAGCAAAAGTAAGGGAAAAAAAATTACAAATGCAATAAAATTTTGGAAGCACACTTGTGAAGACCACTGTGAAAATGTAGAACAAATTCGTTTCTAGAGCACCACCAGATATTGGCATATTTGATCAGAAAAATACTACAACAGAAAATATTAAACCAAACCAAGACTAACTATCCCTAATGAACCCATCATACAGCAATATTAAACACTTTCAATAATAATCGCCTTAAACTGACATACCGCATGTGACAGACACTCAGACGTGACAATAAGTGGTCCTTCATGAACTAATCCTATTTTGTGCACATTAGTTCTCCCACACTTATTTAGGATACTAGTTTTCCGAATTCTTGAGACAAAACTTTCAAGTCAAATCACATTTGACAGTACACATGTGGGGTGAATGTGTGTGTGTGTGTGTGAGAGAGAGAGAGAGAGAGTATTACCCTTGATGGCAACCTCACGGAAGTTGGTCTTAGTGTTGGAGTACAGCCTCTTCCATTCATCTAAAATCATCTTACTAGGAGGCAAAAGATCCAGTGGGTTCTTTGGCTTTGGCTTTGGTGCTTCTTCTTCCTCCAAATCATCTTCCTTTGGTTTCACCTGCTCCTTCTTGGCCTCCTTCTTTGGTTCTTCCTTTGCCTTCGGTTTTGCAGGTTCTTTTGTTGGTACAGGCTTCTTAGAAGCTACGGCTGGCACGGATTCTACCTGTTTGACATCTCCCAAAACCTTGTGGAATTTTGGTTGATTAACCAAAGTCCAGAAGTATCTCTCGACATGAGGAAACTCTGACGTAAAGCTTTTGGTCATAATTCTACTAAATCCATTAAACAGGTTGCTAATCGTTACGATGTCGGCCAGTGTGACTGAGTGTCCAACCAAGTAAGTAGTAGAAGCTAGATGGGTATTCAAAGCTCCAAGTGCCCTTTTCAAAGCAGCAACTGCAGCCTCCTCAGCCTTCATAAATGTACGAATTTGACACAACATACTATCAGAGAATCTCAAGATCAAGCAGAAGCAGACAACTATAAACCACAAGATCCAAAACAAAATGATGTGGGGTGGGCTGGGGTGGGGGGAATCTGACTTACAGGAGGCAGGAAAACACCAAATCCAAGTCGAGGTACAACCAGCGATTTACATGTACATCAATTTCAGTTGTAGAAAAATCAATCCATTGCTCAATGTGGGCCTGAGAAAGACAAGATACACAGTTGGCCATAACAATAGGTCTGGTTCATATCCATAACTTCAACCACTATATCCATGCAAATACAACCACAAAGAAAGAAGCAAAACAGAACTCCTTACATAGTCAATTGCAGACAAGCCGAAAAGTGGATTATCAGCCTTCAACCTGGCCACTGCAACACGCGAGAAAGGCTTCATATGCATAAACAACTTAAAACTCAAGGCACCTCAAAACATCACAAATTAAAAAGGAAACACTCACCATATCGCGCTATTGCATTACTCTCAAATATGGGACCTTCAGGCGTTTCAAGGACAGGTACCTACACAAGGCAAGATCATAAAGCCTGTGCAAAAAAAATAGAGGAACCTACGCAAAAAATATTTAAGGAAATATGCAATAATAAACAAAAGTCCACCCAGATACCTTTCCCAGAGGATTCATTTTGAGGAACTCAGGAGTCTTGTTTGATACTCCCCACTCAAAATTTTCAACCATTTTAATTTGCACATCGCTGTACTCAGCAGTGATAAGTATCTTGAAGACATTCTTGCCTGCATTTGCAGCATGCAAAATCTGCATTCCAAAGAAAATTTAACTAAAAATCCTCTCAAACAAACTAGCAATTAAATTAACCACTCCAAATTCACCGTGCAGGAGCGAAAATAACAAAACCTTCACTTAAAAAGAGTATCAGAAGGACACAACAATTAAGATGAACTAAAAATTTATTAAGGAAAACAAAGAGCAACAGGGAAATTATAATTGTGAGGTAGGCAACCTTATGCGTCATATTATCAACCTACATTTTCATATGAAAATCTCAGCTACACAAAATATTCGCCCACACTCAACATAGAAAAACAGATTGCTAACAAATTGGTGATTATCTAGACAGAGCTATTCAACATTTTTTCCCTACCACAAAGAAAAAATGGTTCTTGAAATAGCATCATTGTAACTCTATGCCTAAGGTATACACCACCAATTCCGTAGAAGGCTATGACCCTGCCTCCTGCAGTAATGTACTTTGAAAAACAATTATAAAGAAGATATACTTTATGCTTATAAAAATAATGGAGCAAATGAAGTTTCCCGGGGCTTTACATTGCCAACAAAAACATCCCACATTGGAAATCAAGATGTGTACAGTGTATTTTCTGGTTTCCAAATCCAGATTGTGCGTAGAATGGATTCTTCCTGAGAAAGAAGATAAGTGATGCCAGGAAGATTTTATTTCCTCTTCAATTTGATCGTCATTGGATCAGTTTCTCCAAAAAAGGAATGTCCAATCTAACAAATATAAGGAAAGACAATTGGGCTCTTGGGTTGTTTATTTCAAAAGCCTAAATCACACATGGAGGACACTGGACACTTGAAGACAAATTTCATCTCCCTTGTGATTCAGGAAAATCTTTGGCCATACATGCAGCTTTAGCCTTTAGCTATGTTATATTTCGTGATAGTCTAAAACTAAGATCGGCTCATGGAAGAGGGGAGGATGTATGTGTCAGTTATGTGCATAAGGTGCTAAATCAAGAATGTTTATAGTCCTCTTCTGTGATGTTGAATGCCCGCAAAAGCTCCTTATTGACAGACAAAAAAACATAAGGTGGAATAGTGGATCAAATGTTGGTGTTCTAGCACAAAAAAGAACACCAGAATTGAACTTTTAAAACTTAACAACTGTGTGGGAGTCGAATTCCAAGTTCCAAAACTGTTAACGAATAGACGCATAGCTGAGTGTAGCTTTCCAGAAAAAAACGAACAGATCTTGCCACAAACTCATAAGCTCAAGCTCTTAATCGTGACTGAGGCAGTAATTTTCCCTTTTTCACATAGATATCATTGAAACTACTCTGTGGACTTCTAGTGCGTTAGAATTCCCCTGTTCGAACTCTTCAGATCTTGTGATTGACTACGCTATTACCAAACCTATCCTATATATAACTTCTTACTGTAAGAACAAAAAGAAAACCAAGCAAAACCGATCAATATGCAAAGGATTTCAATATTCCTTTGCATAACGTGATTAATCTGTACTTATTTACCAAAAAAATGCATATAGAGAACATGAACATATCCAAAGCAGGACAGCAAGAAGAAAAGAACATAATCGATTCACGAGATAGTTCAGCAAAAAAAAAAAAAACACGATCTCAGAATCTAGTAACAAAAGTTGCGAAATAAGAAGAAATTGCACTGAATTTACCAGAGCCATGGATACAGACAGGCTGCGAATTCCCCCTTGGTGCTTCTGACTAGGTTAGAACAGCTGCTGAAATGCTGAATGCCTGCTTTTGAGTTTTGAGTGGAGGTAAGGGTTAACTTGCATAAATAAATAGAAGCAGAATTTGCGTTAGCCGGCCTACGAAATTGAAGGCCTGGGCTGGGCCGACTACCTAGTCTATATTTTATTAAACCGTGTGGGATATCCGGTCCATTATTCGTATTTACAGAACTCAAATAATTCTTTCAAGAAAAAAAAAAAAAAAACGGCTTTTATCGGCATAATGTCAAGTCGGTACAAATGGATATACTACCTAATAACTTGAGAGATTTTATGATGCAACGGTTGTAGGAAGGTTATACCAAGTGACATATATTAGAGCCTCTTATTTTTACTCTCTTTCACATAATACACTTTTCGTCGTGTGAGATTAGAAATAAGTGGTTGGTTGTAATATCTTGCCACTTTTGTAAAACTTTCTCTGACAATCCGGCCAGATTTTTAAAATTTCACTAATAACTTTCCCTTTTTCCTTGTTGCAAATAATTCCTTTTATGATTCAGCACCACAAAATTATTTTGTATACCACCAACTCATTATAAGTTCCATTTTATTACATTTGAGTCACTAAATATTGATGAATCATATTTAACCCTTATTTTTTTAGAAAATTAGGTAAAAGTATGTATTTTGGATTATTTTTAAGTAACAGAACACCTAAATATCTTTTACAGGAATAATTGTAACTTATATAATTTTTATAGCCTAAAAGACAAAAAATAATAATAATAATTCACGCCGGTTGGTTTACTCTCTTCATTTTCTTTCTTTTTTTTCTCTTTCCTCCTCAATTTTCAAACACTCCTATCTTTTGATCAAGATCTCCAAACGTGATTAAAATTTCACTATTTTTTTTATTTTTTTATTCTCTTCGTTTTGAGGCTTGGTTTGATATAATTACATCGTTTTCGTGAGATTCATTGTCAAAATTCACTCGTTGAATCTCAACAGTGAATCCCGAAAAACAGTGAATTTCGACAACGGATTTTCAGAAATTACGTCGGAATATGATGAATGTGATCTCATAATAAAGAGTATGAAAAATAAATAGTGTGGTGAAAGAATTATCAAATTTGGAGTTCTAGATTAAGATGTATAAGTGTTTAAAAAAGATGAATGAGATAGAAAGTGCATTGGTTTTTTTTTTTTTTTTTGAAAGAGGGGGCGTCCAGAATTTAAAAAAAAAAAAGAAAAAAAAAATTGTCCTTAATGCAAATGTTTTGAAAAGTTGTCATATTTCCTAATTGATGAAATATTTTCGTTATTCTCCCCAATTCCCCCTAATTTTTTTCTCCACCTTAATTTCTGCAGTGCATCGCCAACATCTGTTCACCATCTCCGGCGATGGTGTTCTGCCGCCGTCCTCCGCTCCATTCTCCTTGCAACCTTAATATCTCCCTCCCCCAATTTCACAAGTAACTCAAAAAAAAAGAACAAAAACGTAGCATGATGTAGATAGGATTCCCTCTCGCCGGAGAAGCTTTTATCATGCCCTAAGCCACCACCTCCAAAGAACAGATGGTGTGAGTGGCCGGGTTTCTAGGAGATGGGGTTGTTTCAGTAGCAAGGAGTGAGGAAGAGAGATCTAGGTTACTAGACGTGGGTTTGGGGTGGGGTTTCAGACAACGGGAAGGGTTTCGAACGACGGTAGATGGAGGAAGGATTTCAAACGGCATGGAAGAGATGAGGAATTTCAGCTGCGGGAGAGGTGGTAAAGTTTTAACTGCATGGTAGGGGTGGTGGTAGTAGGGCTAAAATGGAGAGAGGTGGTGAGGGAAAAGATGATGGCAACTTGCTTTGTGGCTAGGGTGAAAGATGAGCAGAGCTTGAAGGTGGTTGGAAGGGATGAAAGCGGCGGCGATAGCAGTTTTTGGGAAGGAGGTGGTGGAAGATAGTTAGGGTTAGAAGGTGATGAGAAGGAGGAAGATATGGCGTCTATTTGGGTGAAGAAGAAATCAGGTTAGATTGTTCTATTTCTATTAGTAAGGACTCAATTGCATTTTTTAAAAATTATGGTATAAGAAGTAATTGTGTTATTATTTTTTTTGTGCTTAAAATTAAAAAAAGCAATAATAATATTGTTGTGGTGCCAGAAGTAATTTAAACAGTGCCGGTAGTGAATGTGTTGTCGGAAATAAAACTGTGATGTCGATAGAAGTGGCCAAAATTTTTTTTGGATAAGTTGTTCACGGTTTAGTTTGGTTCGGTTTTGAGGGTTCTCTAAACCAAACCAAATATTTCTTTTTTTTTTTTTTGGGGAGAGAATGGGGGTGGGCGGGAATTCGAACCTTAGGCAACACCAAGAAGGGCTTTACCACTATGCCAAGTTTAATCCCCAAACATTTCATTTTGAAAAAATATGAAACCAAAACCAATCTTATTATATTTCGTTTGGTTTGTCGGTTTACAAATATACAGCTAAGAAAGACCAAAAGAATTCAAAACCGTTATTAAAACAAGTAACAATTGACAACTCAATGATCGAGAAATACATAATTTCAACATAGTAGATTAATAAATTCATATGTTGAAATGATCGTCGTCAAATGAAATGCAATATTATTCATATGTATGAACTTATGAAGTTTAATCTTATATTTCCTTTAAAAAAAAATCATATATAGTGCAATCTTACGATTGTTCCTACATCATAGACAACGGTGTAAGTTTTGTTTATTTTGTTACATCAACACTACGTTATAACTATTACGCGCCAATATAAATACGTCCTTATGTAATTCAACCCATTAGCTGTCGATTCAGTTTTTCCGGTCTTACGTTTTCAAAACCAAGAGCTAAACCGAATTAAGTCTGTATAAGGATAGCATCCTACAAGACCTAAACCAAATTATCTACTTGGGAAATTCGGGGGGCACATATGAGGGACTGTGGGAAAATATTATCTCTCATAAGCATAGAATCTAAGAATATATAGAGATCAAGATCTTCATTTTTTTCTTGGAGCTTAATCCTTGCTCAAGGAGCTTAATCCCTTGCTCAAGGATTCTTGGAGTTGGCTTTGAAAATGGATCATTACCTTTGGTGTTGAGAGGATCTTGGTGTTCACTTAATCTTGATCATCTCTAATCCAAGTGTTGGTATAATTTTTAAACCTCATTTGCATTAGTAGTTCATTTAGTACATACAATACTTGTTTCATTTCGAGCATTTGTTTCTGCTGTCGGTTTCATTTGATCAAGACATAGAACAGACCAAAACTCTGTTTCCGGAATCCTAGACATGCCGCATGCAGTTGTCCTGGGTGCACCTCATGGGAAAGCGCACCAGAGGAATCCAGAATCATATTCTGATCTGTTTTCTAGCATGTTCTGTGATCTGAAAATAATGTGGGTCAATTTATCGGAAAACCGGACTTCTTGAGGACGATCCATCTGATAATTTGATGGTTTTGTTGGTGGAAAATGGTTGTGCCCGTAAAGACATCTACGTACCCAACGTAACTGGGAACAATACAAAACGTACTTCTGATAATGAGGACGACGCTCATTTTAAATGTATTCCTCGTGAAGGAGTTGATTAAGTTGTCATTGAAGTCGTGGGCAATAATATGGAGCCGCTTTGTAATATTCGATCAATCTATTTCGTATATCGTCAATCAATCATATAGTATAATATTTATAGTCACCGGTAGGGCTTCTACCTCTATCCAAAATATCCAAACTACCCTTAATATAGCTTCCAAAGAATATGGAGAACCCTGTTATGGATCTTTTTGTGTCATTGCATCTGCCCCAATCTGAGTCTACAAAGCACTTTAACTCCAGGTTGCTTTCTGATGGAAAAAAGATACCTTGTCCAAGAGATTTATTTAGGTATTTCAAGAGTTAGTGGGCTGCTTGGAGCTGTAGTTCTGTAGGTTTGTCAAGGAATTGACTGAGCTGTTGTGTAGCATAAGTAATATCAGGTCTTGTTAGTCCTAGTTACAGAAGCTTTCCAACTAAACTTCTGTAATAATTGTTGGACTTTAGAGGTTCTGAATCTTTGATGTGCAAGTTGATTGATGTATCCATAGGAGTTTGACTAGGTTTGCAATCACTGTAGCCATATTCTTCCGAAACTCTGACAATACTTTTTTTGTGATAGTGCAATGCCACTTATTTGATCTAGTCACTTCAATCCTAAAAATATTTGAGATCTCAAGATCTTTTATTCCAAATTTGTCATTTAGAAATTTCTTTAATTGCTTTATCTCTTCTATGTCAGGACTTGTGACTAGCACATCATCAACATAGACCAGGACAGCCATAAATGAGTTTCTGAACCCTTAACAAACAGACTATAATCTTGTTTAGATTGTCTAAACCCCCTCTCAAGCAGTGCTTGGGTTAAAAATTTGATATTCCACTGTCTGCTTGATTGTTTGAGCCCATATAGGGATTTAGTGAGCTTGCAGACATGTCCAGGTTCTGATTTGAAACCCTGTGGTACTTGCATATACACTTATTCCAAAAAGCATTGTTGACATCTAGTTGGTGAAGGTTCCATCATTTTGCTGCTGCAATGGCAAGAAGTGTTCTGACTGTAGTAAGTTTGGCTACAGGAGAAAAAGTATCTAGGTAATCCAGACCTAGTTGTTGTGCGTAGCCCTTAGCTACTAATCTTGTTTTATATCTCTCAATGGATCCATCAGATTTTCTCTTGATTCTGTATACCCACTTACATCCTATTGGATGTTTTCCTTGTGGTAAATGAACAATCTCCCAGGTCTTTGTTTGCTGTAAGGCTTTAATCTCATTGTCCATTGCTTGTCTCCATTCTGAATGCTTTACAGCTTGATTGTAAGTTTTTGGTTCTTCTATAATCTGAGTACTGAGAACATAAGATTTATGAGCATCAGATAAGTATTGTAAGGTATCTACCTTTGCCAAAAGATGTGGTGAGGTGTGAGTGACTGCATTATGACAGACATAGTCTTTGAGATAAGAGGGTTGTCCTCTATTTCTTGAAGACTTTCTAGCATTAATATCTTCATTATGTGGCAATTCTTCCACATAATCAAGTATTTGGACATTGTCAATAGGCACCTGTTCCACATGGTTTTGATTATCCAGCAAATCATTTTTTGGTTGTTGTGCAACATCATGAACATGATCTTGTGGATGCACATCATCAATAGGATGATCTTGTGGAATAGGTCCTTGTGCTGGCAAGGACAGACTAGAATCTAAAGTAAGAAATATGTCTTGATCAAACGACACAGGCAAGGGCAAATTATGGATATTACCTGATGAAGTGCCATCTTTGTAAGGAAATACAGATTCATGAAAAGTTACATCTCTGGCAACAAAAATATGTCTAGTTTGAAGATTTAAGAGATAATACCCCTTGACAGTAGGTACACCACCCATGTAAACAGATCTAATGCCTCTAGCTGCAAACTTATTGTTATCATGATGAGGGTTATAAGCAAAGGCCAAACAACCAAATACTTTAATGTTGTCATAAGATGGTTTAATGGAATACAATATCTCATAAGGTGTTTTATTGTCCAATAAAGGAGAAGGAGTATATTAATAAGATTAACAGCATGAAGAACAAAATAAGACCAATAAATCAACGAAAGATCAGACTAAAATCTCAGACTCCTAGCAACATTTAGGATGTGTTGATGTTTTCTTTCAACCACTCCATTTTGTTGTGGAGTCTTGATTACAGAAGTCTGGTGAATAATACCTTTACTAGCATAAAATTCAGGCAAATCAAATTCCAGTCCATTATCAGATCTCAAAACTCTCACACTCTTATTAAACTGAGTGCAAACCAAAGTACAAAATTGTTGAACAAGAGTTCTAACTTCACTTTTTGCTTTTAACATGTGAATCCAACACAATCTACTATATAGTCATCAACAATAGTAAGGAAATATCTATGTCCACGGATACCAACTACCCTATAAGGACCCCAAATATCCATATGGACTAGATCAAAACAAGCCCTAGAAACAGAAATGACTTAAAGGAAAATGTAGTCTAAAATCTGCTTGGCCAAAGGACAGATTTCACAGATATGGCCTTTTAGAACTTGAATCTGAGCATGATCCTTCTTTAAGACTTTCAATCTTTGATCTGAAGCATGGCCAAGCCTATAGTGCCATAATAAATCTGAATTGACTACACTTTTGACATTATTCACAGTAGGGAAAACATAACAAGAAGTATCTGCTTTTAGGACGTATAGGCCTTTAATGAGTTCAGCTGAACCAATCCTCTTGAGAGTGATCATATCATGTATCACACAGGAATCCATAAAGAATTTGACATTTTATGCTCTAGACCTAATAAGTTTGCTAATGGACATCAAACTGCAATGAAATTCAGGCACACATAACACATTGTCCAAGATTAAATCAGAATTAATTCTTACACCAATGTGAGAAATGCTAATGTCTTTACCATCTGGAAAACTTACAAATTTATTAGTAACAGGTGCACAGGAACTAAACAAAGACTTATTAAACACAATATGGTCCGTAGCACCACTGTCCACTATCCATTCAAAACATGTAAAAGTTTTAGACAAACTTGAATCCATGGGGCCAAAAGTTCTAGAAAGGACAACTGAATTGTCAGAGTTAAAACCAGCATCATTAATGTCTTGAGATACAGACTGAGACAATGTTCCTGCCCTCAATATGTTCAATTTTTTTTTATATTGCTCCTGTGTGACTGATGCTTTAAGGTCAGCCATAAAACCTTGAGAAATCTGACCTGCAACACTATCTGAAGAGACATTATTGGCTGCAGTCTTCCTCTGCCCTTACCCCTAGAATTAGCATGGAAGCCATGTTTCTTATAACACCTGTCTACATTATGGCCTTGCATTCCACAATAAGTACACTGAGGTTTTTTTTACCACCATTGTTATAGTTTCTTCTGAAATTGGAAATTTGACTTTGATTCCGAGCCACCGTGGCAGTCTTATCAAAAACTCCATTGGTATTACTCCCAAGAAGTTGGGCAGAGCCAGCAGGATTACCCGAATTTCCATAATGATCTTTGCATTTCTTGCTTCAGTGCCATTGAGAACACACTCTTAACAGTAGGAACTTGAGAGATCAAAAGAACTTGAGATTTCATTGTGTTGAAACTCTCATTAAGACCTTTGAGAAACCGAATTACATGATGTCTCTCATTTTGTTCTTGGTACCATTTAAACCACGAGCACAAGTAGGATGGAGTCAAAGAAATTAAGCGATCCCATGAGATTTCTAACTTTGCAAAGTACTCTGAAATAGAAAGATCTCCCTGCTTCATGCTTTGAATTTCATCCATTAAATCAGACAAACGATCAGTATCATCACCACCATACCTTTCTTCCAAATCATCCCAGATTTCCTTTGCTGTTGGATAACTCATAACACTTTTAGCAATATTCTTGGAAACTGCATTCCCTAACCATACTTTAATCATCCTATTATTCTGTCTCCACGAAGAAAGATGCATGTCTCCAACCGGAGGCATAAGGATCGAACCATCAATAAATCCAAGCTTGTTTTTGGATGAAAGAGCATTCAACTCTCCAACTATGATCGTTGGTTTCATCAAGAAGCTGGTTGTACCAAGACGAATGCAGGGACTCTCACTAGGATGCAACACAAGATCGTGAGGAACTTGAGCAGGTTGAATCGGTTGATTCTCCATAATAGAGTTTTGAAAAATTCGGGAAGAAAAACTAGATATGAATCTAATCATGAAACAAAAATGCGTAAGAAAAACAAAGAAACTCGAGAAAACGCGTGAAAGCTACGATCTGTGATGAAATCTTGGACTTCCAAGATGAAAGAACATGATGAACTAGTAAGAACTAGAAATCTGACTAAGAACATAAAATGCAGAATTGAGAAGAAGAGAATAAAGCTTCATTGATTGATTTCATCGAATTGGTTTTACATCATGTGTGTCAACTACTTGTATACTAACTACATACACTATGAATCTGTTATGAGTAGTTACTGATGTACCTAAATCGTCTTGGTCAGCGGATCGCTTATTCAGTCGACCGACCACCGACGTTAGAGGATAAGGCCACCGCCATCGCTACCCACGAGCTCACAAGCCAAATTAGAGCCGCGAGTCTCCGGATCCATTCCAAGCCCTCAACCCTATGCGACGACAGAAGAGGATTAGGGGGCCGACACGCGATCTCATTTGATAAACGGGTCCGCCAAATGACTTCGATCCACTTACCATCTGATATTTTAGTTTCTTAACTACTAAGTTTTTACTTAACTATTAAGTTTACTTAACGATTAAGTTTTCACCTCCTATAAGTAGGAGGAGCATGTAAACTTCATTAAATCTCGGGCAAAATGATATAAAACACAAGCGCCCTGACCGCTTCGTCTTCGTCTCTCTTACATTGCACCACCGCCGAATCCATGGCCGCCACCAAGCGCCACCGAAAACACCACTAAAACACACTTTTTATAAATGGGATATCCACCTCAAAATCTATATATGGCAAACTCCGATGTTTTTGACTTACATCAGTTGGCTCTGATATCGAAATCGACAATTTCAGCAGTTTTCCGACTAGATCTAGAATCTCCGGCGACCCAAAATCTCTCCTTTTTTCGATTTTCCGGTTGGATCTACATCCGCCACAGTTAGTTGAGAAGGGTTTCCAAATTAATGAGCATATTTGGGTCCGATTCTGTGATGAGGAATCAAAAATGGCAGAGGAAGAAGGTGAGACTAAACCCCATTTCTCAAAAATCTTCATTTACTGAGCTAATAACAATGGAGTACAAGAGAGGTATGCTTGTCTGTTGAAAAATTCTTTCGCCGTGTATCACGCATCTGCTTACCTTTGCTCACAAAGGAAGCTTTTGAAACTCTTTCAGTGGTTTGAAATTTGATCAAGTTAATGCTTAGTAATTTAGAGACTCTTGATTTCTTGCTTTTGGAATACTTTCCATCATTGAAACAATTTTTGCACAAGAAAATAAAGGTGCAGCCGATTTAGCAAAAAAAAAAAAAAATGGCTGAACACTCATCCGCCGGTCCACAGCTCCAGTCTTTCGATGCCCACCTCCAAAGAAGAGCTAGCAAAGCCATTAACTCCGTTGCTTTATACCTCCATGTCGGAGTCCTCTCCGTTTGACTCTCCGGGATGTCACCGAGTGCTTACTCGAGATGAACCAAGAAGAATGGGTTCCTTTAAACCGTGAATCAAAAGTATTAATTTGAGGAATGGGTCAGCATCTTTATGGTCAGATCCTAAACTTGAATGATTTTGAAGTCAAAAGGAGCTGTGGTTGTTTCATGAATATAGAAGATGAAAGAGGATGAATATTACAAGATAGAGCTGCTTCGAATTCAAATGAATTCTTTTAAGCCAAGATCTCATCCAGGTGATTCACGGGAACGATCTCGCCCAAATCGAGCACAATCGGCTTGCCGGAGATCGAGCTCGCGGTGATCGAGCTCACCAGGTTGCCGGGTCGTAAATCCTCCAACAACGAGCTCTCTTATTGCAACCTCTCAAGGTACGAACCCTCGTTGAAATTTATTCTCGTTTTTACGACTCGAATAATTATGCTTCATTATTGAGAACTCACTACCGGACGTGATGGGTCGAGTTATCTCATTTTTGGAAACTCACCTCACTATAGGTGAAGGGTAGAGCTATCTTTTGTACTATTTATTAGCTCGCTTCTAGTTGAATGATTCGTACAAGGATTCATCGGCCAGCTCTAAGTCCGACCTCAACATTTGTTTCAGACAAGTTACTCGAATCTCATTCTTGTCCAAAACAAGGGGCCACACATCGGAATTTTTCGATTCAGTTATCAAGTTCAAGTCAGACTTTATGTTCGATTATATTTAGCGCCCTCGAACTCGCCGAAAACAAGGGGCCATATATCGGATTTTTCAATTAAATCAAAAAGTGCAACAAAACCGGTCCGATTCGAGACAAGTATGATTATTAAGCCCAAGTATTTTCGGCGAGCTCGCTTTTTAAGCGCCTCAATCTCACCGAAAACAAGGGGCGCGCATCGGATTTTTAATTCGATCATCGAGCTCAACGAAACAAGTAAGGCTTTCAATTCAATTATTTTTAGCAAGTTCGGCGCTTTAACGTCCTCGACCTCGCCAAAAACAAGGGGGCCGTATATATATGTATACATATACGGATACGTCGGACACAAATAGCGGACTCGAAAAAGGTGATATATTTCGAGCAAAGATGAAGGTGCGAGCTCAAAAATACTTTGGGAAAATCATCACAAAAGCAAAATAAACATTTATTACAAGCTCCATTTCAATGAGCTCATTTATTACAAGCTATCTTATTACGAGCTCTCTGCTATGTGCTCGCCATCAACATGGATTTCTACAACGAAAAGCCCGTCGCTCCATGCACGGCACTTTAAGCCCGACAGAGCGTTGTCGGCGACTAAGCCCGATAGAGCGTTATCGGCATCTAAGCTCGCCCGCTACAATGCACAAAGATATAATCGTAATTATTACGCGATACAAACACCGATTCAAGCCCGATAGAACGTTATCGGCGATTAAGCTCGTCGCTCCCAATGCGCGAAGACATAGCCGGTGGTTTTCACCAACACCGCCCAAACCCGATAAACGATGATCGGCACTCTAAGCCCGATAAACAGTCGGCATCATATTTTGGAGTTCGCCTGAGCGCGAGCACTTTATAAGCCCGACCTGTGTCGGCATCATACTTAGAGTTCGCCTTTGAGCGAAAGCACTTTATAAGCCCGACCTCTGTGGTCGGCATCATACTTGAGTTCGCCCTCGGCGAACCTTTATAAGCCCGACCTCTCAGTCGGCATCATACTTAGAGTTCGCCTCGAGCGAATCACTTTATAAGCCCGACCTGCAGGTCGGCATCATATTGGAACTCGCCTTTGGGCGAAAGCACTTTATAAGCCCGACCTGCAGGTCGGCATCATACTTGGAGTTCGCCTCGGCGAACCTTTATAAGCCCGACCTGCAGGTCGGCATCATACTTGTAGTTCGCCTTTGGCGAGCACTTTATAAGCCCGACCTCTGGTCGGGCATCATCATACTGGAGTTCGCCCTCGGCGAACCTTTATAAGCCCGACCTCAGGTCGGCATCATACTTAGAGTTCGCCTCGAGCGAATCACTTTATAAGCCCGACCTCTGTGTCGGCATCATATTGGAACTCGCTTTGGGCGAAGCACTTTATAAGCCCGACCTCTGTGTCGGCATCATACTTGGAGTTCGCCTCGGCGAACCTTTATAAGCCCGACCTGCAGGTCGGCATCATACTTAGAGTTCGCCTTTGAGCGAGCACTTTATAAGCCCGACCTGCAGGTCGGCATCATACTTGAGTTAGCCCTCGGCGAACTTTATAAGCCCGACCTCTCAGTGTCGGCATCATACTTAGAGTTAGCCTCGAGCGAATCACTTTATAAGCCCGACCTCAGTGTCGGCATCATATTGGAACTCGCCTTTGGCGAGCACTTTATAAGCCCGACCTCAGGTCGGCATCATACTTAGAGTTCGCCTTTGAGCGAGCACTTTATAAGCCCGACCTCAGTGTCGGCATCATACTTGGAGTTCGCCTCGGCGAACCTTTATAAGCCCGACCTCAGGTCGGCATCATACTTGTAGTTCGCCTCGAGCGAATCACTTTATAAGCCCGACCTCTGTGTCGGCATCATATTGGAACTCGCCTTTGGCGAGCACTTTATAAGCCCGACCTCTGTGTCGGCATCATACTTGAGTTCGCCTCGGCGAACCTTTATAAGCCCGACCTCTAGGTCGGCATCATACTTAGAGTTCGCCTTTGAGCGAGCACTTTATAAGCCCGACCTCTAGGTCGGCATCATACTTGGAGTTCGCCCTCGAGCGAACCTTTATAAGCCCGACCTCTAGGTCGGCATCATACTTAGAGTTCGCCCTCGAGCGAATCACTTTATAAGCCCGACCTCTAGGTCGGCATCATATTTGGAACTCGCCTTTGGGCGAGCACTTTATAAGCCCGACCTCTAGGTCGGCATCATACTTGGAGTTCGCCCTCGAGCGAACCTTTATAAGCCCGACCTCAGGTCGGCATCATACTTGTGAGTTCGCGCTTTGAGCGAGCACTTTATAAGCCCGACCTGCAGTCGGCATCATACTGGAGTTTAGCCTCGGCGAACCTTTATAAGCCCGACCTCAGGTCGGCATCATACTTGGAGTTCGCCTCGAGCGAACCTTTATAAGCCCGACCTCAGGTCGGCATCATACTTAGAGTTCGCCTCGAAAGCGAATCACTTTATAAGCCCGACCTGCAGGTCGGCATCATACTTAGAGTTCGCCCTCGAGCGAATCACTTTATAAGCCCGACCTCTAGGTCGGCATCATATTTGGAACTCGCCTTTGGGCGAGCATTTTATAAGCCCGACCTGCAGTCGGCATCATATTGGAACTCGCCTTTGGCGAGCACTTTATAAGCCCGACCTGCAGTCGTGCATCATATTTGGAACTCGCCTTTGCGCGACACTTTATAAGCTCGACTCTGTGTCGGCATCATATTTGGAATTCGCCACGAGCGAACCTTTCTGAAAGACCGACTGTAGGTCGGCATCATATTTTGAGACTCGTCTTCAAGCAAGCCCTCTACAAGACTAAAAGCTCTCGAGCCACCTATAGGCTAAATCGATTCACGACGCAAAACCGAGTCGAGAATCAATTGTGGCACACGCCACAAGAGGCCAAGTTCATCAACTACACGCATGCGGCGAAAAGACCTACTACGAGCAAGGCATTGAGTCAAAGCTAACAGACAATCCGCCACAACAAACGAGCCATCACAAAGTATTTCAAAGCAACAGATCCGCAGCGCGGACTATTACTCCCGCCTAACATTTCAAGAAAATGATTAGGGAGCACGGAGTAGGGGCCATTGATGTACTAAATCGTCTTTAGGTCCGCGGATCCTTATTCAGGTCTGACCGACCACCGACGTTAGAGGATAAGGCCACCGGCCACTGCTACCCACGAGCTCACAAGCCAAATTAGAGCCGCGAGTCTCCGGATCCATTCCAAGCCCTCAACCCTATGCGACGACAGAAGAGGATTAGGGGGCCGACACGCGATCTCATTTGATAAACGGGTCCGCCAGCGACTTCGATCCACTTACCATCTAGATATTTTAGTTTACTTAACTACTAAGTTTACTTAACTATTAAGTTTACTTAACGACTAAGTTTCACCCTCCTATAAGTAGGAGGGCTATGTAACTTCATTAAATCTCGGGCAAAATGATATAAAACACAAGGCAAAGCCGAATTGCCCCCGTCTTCGTCTCTTACATTGCACCACCGCCGGAATCCATGGCCGCCACCAAGCGCCACCGGAAAACACCACTAAAACACACTTTTTATAGCCAGATATCCACCTCAAAATCTATATACCGCAAACCTGATGTTTTTGACTACATCAGTTACAAGTAACTAATTGACTCCAACTGACTTCTAACTGCTTCTGTTTTTAAGTGTTCGACGTATTGCCTCTGTGAAGTTCAGTTTGCTGGTTTTGCTTCAGTCTGCAGATAAGCTTGAACTTCAACAAGTACCCATGTAGACCCACCAAACACAAAAAAAAATTAAAAATTCACGAGATGAAAGATTTTAACACACACTTTGCTCCTAACGGGGCTCAAACCATGGTTTTCATAACATGTTATATAGTTCATCATCACTAGACCAAACTCAATTTGGATTTGGATGATTAAGAATCGATCTAAATACACACAATAATTTATGTGAGGACACATATCCTTTGACTTTAATGTCATTGATCAGTATAAAATTTCCCCGTAGACAACGTATCATATATCCTGATATTACACCAAATCGCGGAAAATACCCGGAAAAAGACACGGGGTTGAAACGAGTAGCGTTTATTTTGGTTGAAAAAGGCCGACGGCGCTCATAGAGAAAAATACAAGGAACTGATTATTGCTCAAGTAAAAGGACATAATCGAGCTGCGGATGGGCCAATTCACCAGCACCAGCTCTCGGATACTCCCTTCCTGCTTATTCATATCTTCTTTGCTTCAATTAATAATTCCAGGTATTTTTTCTACGCGTTTTATCTGTTTTTTTCCTTTTCTTTTTCTTTTTTGAAATCGTACCTAGTATTTATATTATGGATTTTGCCGAGGAGTTTTTTTTTTAGTAGTATTAGGGTTTAGTTTAACCTGATTGCATCGCGAAACTGTGATTCTATTTAGAAAAAAACTTGATCATAGGATTTTCTGGACTGCAAAATTAGCTCTTCGATTGGGAGAGTTTGATGTAGCCTGTTGCGTAGGAGTGAAGAAGTTGATGAATTTAAGTAATTAAATAATTATACTCTTGTTTTAGTTGTTGCATTATTCTAAGATTTAATTTATTTGTTAGTGTTTAAAAATTGAATACACTCATGGTAAGAACTGGACTTGGATTGTTGGATCTTTGTATTGTACAGGCTTAGCAGACAGTTCTTCGTCGTCTTCGGATTCTGGTAATGAAGCAAAAGTTGCAAGTCACACTAAATCCAAGGGTTCTGTTGGGCTAACCGTATTCCTAGTGATCCTAGGTCTGATATGTGTTGCTGTTCTTTCGTTTTTCTTGTTCAAGGCATGGCAGAAGAAGAAGAGGAACGAGCAGCAAGCTCGGTTGCTCAAGCTCTTTGAACAGGATGACGAGCTCGAAGATGAACTCGGGCTTCGTGATTGATTGAGCGTCGCCCTTTAACGTGCTTGGTGGAAAATTGAGTGTAGTTTGGAAGTGAATTGTGCAGTTATTTTGAGCTGTCATAGGACACTACTATTTCTGGTCATGTATTGTTTGGAGTTAAACTTGTGTGGAGTGGGAACCTAACCTTCACATATGTACAGTTATTTTCGTATGCCGTTTTTAACCATTTGTGATTCATGGATTCATGACTTGCTGCAATGATATTTCTCTTGAATTGTTTGTTACCAGTGTATGTATGCTACTGATGTACAGATTCCATGACGAAAGTATTGGATTCCTCATGTACAATCCAACACATTATTATGCTATAGTAGAAAGATTTTGTGTTACTCTCTGTCTATTATTTCTTCTGTACATTGGGGCATGGTTCTGAACCCTCTCTGGTTGCCATCTACTTGGGTTTTTTCTTTGGGCATAAATTTATGCACATTGTTCATCAGAGAATCCGAGACCGCCTAACTATTTCTTGAGACCCGAATCTGAGACCCTCGAGACACCTTCTTGAGACCCGAATCTGAGACCCTCGAGACACCCTTACTATTTCTTGAGACCGGCTCGGTGCTTTTTGTACGACTTCTTGTCAGAAGTCATTGTAGTCATTTAGCCTTTATTTGCTGTCATGTTATCCTTTATTATGTGATGTATAAATCACAAACAAATAAGGTGTGTATAGTATACAGATATGGTTCATACAACATACTGGTTGACTGGTAAGTAGTTTAGACTCATATACAAGGCCTTGAATCCAAACATTGTAACGAAAAAACATTTACTATTATTATGAGGTTATAACCCGAAAGATCGATCACAGTTGGAAAAGCAAAAAGGAAATACCAAGTAGTACTTTAGTTCTCCAGGTTGAGGAAAAGAGTAGAGCATGACGAGTTTTGCGTACGTTTAACCACCAGATGACAGCAACATCAAACAGACAGCGAGTCTCACATATAATAACCACGACATTTAAACAAGGTTTTAATCATCGTAAATATACAAAGAAGCTAGGCTTAATAGTGTCATAGTAGACGATCGTTTTCCTTTTTAGGCGAGAGAGAGAGAGCGAGTGTGTTATAATATGCCTGCCTCATAGGATAGCACACTTTCCATTTTGAGCAGCATTAACAGCAGCCTTACGGTACTCCTCAGATTTCCTTTCGGCCTGTTCTAAATTCTCTCTCAGCTTACGTACTTCCTCGATGGATTTCTTCTGAACCTCTTCAGCACTCGCTTCTGCCCTCAACCGTGCCTCTCGTTCTTCTGCCAATTGCTGTTCCAGCCTGAATGTCGTCTCCTTCAGCTTTTCCTCCACCTGTTGGTTTCCAAACACCGTTACAATACGTAATTCTTCCACATTATGCACTTTGCGGTGAATGGGGAAACGGGACTTTTATTATATTGGGTGCGGGGATGGGAATCAAATCCTGGTTCTCACCAAGAAGTGCAATGGTCAGTACCCACTAAGCCAAATCCGATTCCCAGACTTTTTAAAAGCAACAAAGAAAGAATTTGTAGAAAGACGCCTAACATAGATAGCAAGCAATACACAGAGTCTTACAACATATACAATGCACATTCCATGGAAAAAGAAAGGAAAAGGACGTAGAAGTACCATCTTAGTTATCCGGTTCATCTGCTCCTCATGTGCCTTGTGAAGTTGTTCTTTCAACACAAATATCTCCTGACTGGAATAGCCTTGCAAGGAATTGACTTCTACAGATTGATCACGCAGTTTCTCCTCTCCTTTCTGTCAAGGCAATGGAGTTGGAAAATGTTCATATTCGACATCGCGTTTTCTAATATATCCAACAAGACAAAAAAGCAACAAATTTCACAATTCCATAGAAAACCAACCTTCAATTCAGCAAAAATTTCATCAGCAAATGGCTTCCCACCATTGATATTAACAACTTCATCTACAAGGAAAAGTAATTCCTTTAGTTGCTCAGCTCTCTTGACTTCATCCTTCGACTTGTTATCAAAAAGCACCCTCCTATTCCCACACCTCTCAAGTATTTCCTGTGATAACGTAGTAAACAACGAAGTTATAAAGGTATGTAATGAAAGCATGGAAGAACACGTATATGCGTAGAGGTCAAGATTGTATAGATATCAATTAGATATATGTGGGAGCAATGTTAATTCACATGTCAGCTAACACATACATACCCTCAAAGGCTCAGGGCAATCCCGGCCTAAATAATCATCGAGAGTCTCATCGTTCTCTTCAAGATCGTCTCCACCAGTGAATACAACCACCATATAATCAGATATCCTGGGTCCAAAGAACTTCTGCAAGCTCATGATAGCAGCTTCTTCTTCTCTTGAAAAGCGGGATCTAACTGATAAAACCACTAGAACGGCATGGATGCCATCCTTGGCCATATCAATGCATCTCACAATCTCTTTTCCAATAAATTCAGGTTCAGCAGAAAAATCAAACAAACCTGATTTTCGTTTACAATAAACATTTCGAAACAATTAGACAATGCAATCCTTAGATCAAACTTCATAGTAATTTGATGAATATTGACATCACACTAAATGAGGGATCGTCATACCAGGAGTGTCTATAACATTCAGAGTGAGGCCATCATCCAATACAGTCCTCTGGAGCTCACAAGTACTTGTCACTCCATTGGAACTAGACATAGACTTGAATGCCTTTTTTCTAAGGATGCTATTACCAGTTGCGCTTTTACCATTACCTGTACGCCCTACTAGAACAAGTGTGCGGACTCCATTCAGGGAAGCAAACTCCCAATCCTCATCAATTAAACTTCCACCCATGGTAGAACTATAAATTGAGTAGGAAAGAACAATATTAAGTGATAGAATAAGAGAGACTGTCGATGAGCAAGGGAAACCTACTTTAATACTCCATAAATTTCCAAGTTCAACAGCTAAACAGTCAATTCCAAGAGACTTCGATATTGTTATAATATATAATCAAATATCATACTTTTACTCCATGTATATTAAGTTATCCCTGTCCAAGAAGTAACCTTTATCCCAAGAAAGTCGGTAACATCTCCTCACATGAATCAAATAAACAGAATTCTAGATAATATTTCTATACAACAAAGATTAACTGTGACCCTCTATTTAGCTCTTTTATATTAACACAATTTCTTCTCCTCTAATTAGTATCAACAAAGGTGTTGATACTTCGTTTACAAATAGTGGCAAAAAAACGGTTGGATATAGAATTAATGTATTTATCGCCCAAAACCAAAATTATTACCTTCCAAAAGTTCAAAAACAAGTTCTCCTACAATTGCAACGCATGGGGACAAAAAGCCATTGAGTATAAACCAGTTAATACATATAAAAAAAGCATAATTACAAGTTAACACGAGCATCACACTGCATAATACTCTGCTCCATGTTCATAGTCCAACAGCATTGGAAGGTTTATAAAATAAGTGAATGTTATTTAGTAAGTTGCCTGTCAATTACACAGGCAAAAATATTACTATCCTGTATCTTTACAATTGTTATGTTTTATATTTGCTCCACTCAACAAGACTGTTTAGGGAGCTATGCAAAATACTAAGGCTACTTATGTGAGGAATGGACAACATCTTGGGACTTATGAAAAAAGGAATAAAATAGGCGTGTGTTAAAGGCACCACAACTAATCTACCGCGGCACCACACTTCAGGTTAGGTTCGACTTTGTAGAGGTTGAAAATGGATATTCGACATCTGCAAAGTCAAATGTTGAATTAGATCAGGTGTAGTGTCGAAAGTAGATCAGGTGTGGTGCCTTTAACAATTCCCAATAAAAGAATGTGAACATTGAAAGAGTATATAATATCAGTGTGGGACATTCATCCAAGATATCTCTGAAGTCTTGCAATTCAAGATCAAAAAACCATCACAGACTAGACAACATTTTGATTATCTACTTTATAAGAGAAACCTACTTCATACCTAATAACTGACCGAAAGACAATCCATGTCAATGACAATAGTGTTCAGGGGGCTACTGTTACATGTTTTTAAGTACATGTCTGTTAATCCCTTTTTCCTGGTTTATGCTCTAATTTCTGTGAAGATAGACAAGTCCTTTTTCCTTAAAACAACACAAATCCTCTAAAATCAGGCACCTCATGACATAGAATCAAATAAACTCACATTTCCACTATTAAAGTACACCAGTATAGCAAAAATTTGGAAAAATGACGGGTACTGACTGCAATCCTGTCCCTCTCATTCCTCATCACGACTAAAACTTCATCCTTGAACCAGACAAGCATAAAATATCAGGTGATGCTACTACCACAACGGTCATGCTACAATGAGTGACACAACTCACTTTTGCACCATTGATTATGGTGGGCCAACATCATGATCAACATGTCCTACATCCTGATTAATGATGCAAAAGTGCGTTGTGGCACAACGAGCGGTAGTAGCATTTCCCTAAAATATCTCAGTTCAATGAAGTACAGTAAATAAACACCGCTATAAGCAATAGAGTCATAGACAGCCAAAAAAAAAGTGCAAGAGATGCCAACTTTCCAGTAACCCCAGCTGACAAGAAATGGTTACCCTAAAGCACACACCTGAAACGTTTACTATTTGTGACGGATACTTGATACACTCCAAGAAGATGCTCTGCTCTACTACCTTGGGTTTTGCCCAACAAGCTGCTACTAATAAGTAATGGGGAAATTACCTCTATAAGCTAGGTTGGAACTTCTTTTATTAGATAAGCTTTTCACAAAAACAGCATTTTCGGAGTAGCGGTTTAAAGTAAGTTTTAAGGGGGTTTAGGGGGGGTTCAAATCATGGGGTTTAACATGTATGATGCGTGAACAAAAAGATATAATATAATGTCCTATGTACACTCCATAATTGACGATCCAGATAAGAAATTTCCCTATTCTGGGATGGTTTTAGTAGATCTATTAGTATATGATTATCCAAAAATTAATACAATTTTCCATGTTTAAGGTGAGTTACAGAAGATCCGGAGCATGATAAACATGGAAATCGTAAAAACGTTAAACCCTCGATAAACAACTTCAAAACCAGGGGGAAAAAGAAGAAACTAATAATCACAATCTAAAATATCCTACAAAATTTTCAACCTCTTGAACTACATAAACACGATAATGGAGTGCAGGGAGGGTGAGAATTCACATGAAGAAAGCATATAACTATTAAAATCATAATACAAACACCAAAATCGTGAGATGAAAGAAACTAAAAACGATTACCAAAGGCAATAATCTAAAATATGCTGAAAGATTTTTTTTTTTACCTCTTTGATGTCTGGAGAAATCTCTGAGTATACACAAACACAGGAGAAGACAGAGATTAGGGGAAAATATTCAGTCGCACTCCTAAATACTTCTGAAGTCAGAAAATTGGGTATTTATTTATTTATTTATTTCTTATTTTATTTTTTTGAGATAGAAAATTCGATATTTTCAAGAGGATAACTTAGAGGGCAAGCATTTTAGATAATTATTTAACACGGTAATTCTTTGGGATTTGACTTCATCTTCGTATTAACCTACCTATCTCTATCCTGTAAGTGTAGTTTTCATTTTTTGAAGGGGACTATATGTGTAGTTTTAATCTAAAATAAATTGTATGTAAATAAAAAAGTCATTTTTAAAAATATACATATAACTTTTCTATAAAAAAAAAACCTTTCTCAAAAAAATAATAAAAATTGTATACATAGAGAGCGTGCTAACATTTATTAAAATTTTCATTTAATTTATCATCTATCCAACATATTTGTTAATGTTTCTATAAAAAAAAAAACATATTTGTTAATGTTATCACAAAACTTCCTGAGAAAAAAAATTGTTATCACAAGAACTTTCTCTCTCTCTCTATACTTTTTTCATCAATTCAAATGTTTAAATATTATAGGAATAGAGATAAGAATTTCTTTTCTTTTTTAGGATCTAAGGCAATGTTATTAAATAGTATTAATTAATCACGATACGCAATACAAGCACAAATAACATTAGAAAGGGACGAGTCTCATTCAACACATTTAACTAAACGAAGACATTCTCTAACTAAGATATATGCAAGCATATTATCATGTCTTCTTATAAAAGAAAATAAACCAAAACAAAATCCGACAAAAGCAGGCGACAATCTTCGATGATACTCCCCACGGGTGAAAGATTTTCGCATTTGTCAAGTAGACGGTTATGGATTGAAAGAGAGTCACCTTAAAAGATGACATTAAAAAATCCCAAAGTAAGTGCAGAAACCATCGCATGGTAAATGGCCAGAGCTTCTCCAAAAAGAACATCACACTTCCCTTCTAGTTTCCTAGAGAAACTCCAAAGGACCACACTTTGTGGATTGTGGAGTAAACCTTCAACAAAAGTGAAATCATCTCCAAAAACGACATCCACATTCAATTTAAGAGTACTAGCTGTAGGTGGGTTGTTAGATATTTTTTTCATAAAATAAATATTTTATAATCGTTTGCATACTGTTTGGAGTCATGCATTTACGAACTGATGTGACTCTACAAGCGTACATGCATTTGTGAACGTTGATGACCCTTACATTTTCGTGTAAGAGTACATCATTTCGTGTATGGGTACCTTCGGCCTATAAAAGGCCAAGCATGCAAACAAAATCATTCTTAAGTTTTGAAAGCATCATCAGAACCAGTTTCTGAGTGTCCTCGAGTTTGATTCAAACAAGTCACTGTTTGAATCAAACACCTCAATTGTATATCGTGAGAGAGATTTTCGTTAGTTCTCTAAGTGATAATTGTGATGGACGAAACATCCATTTAAAGACAACGCTTATTGCGTGTCTTGGAGTTCTTTTTAGACTGTCAAATTCCTAAGTATTAATTTTTCCAACATGGGCTCCATTTCGAATTGTTGAGCTTTCATCGATGCTAATTGAGTTTTTCGAAACATCAACAAAGTATTCGTTTGCTTTGACTGAACAAGCAGCAAGCTGGTTATCGCTTGTTTTCCACTAAAAATTAAATCATTTCAAGATTTCCACAGATTCCATAAAAGTAAGACCACCCTAACCACCCCTTGTTCATCCTGTAGCTTCATTGCCTAATAAATATCTATAAAAGAATGTCGCAAACAAACAAAATGCGCACCAAGATGATGTTACTGCCAAATAGCTCTATCCTCTAAGAAGTTCACAATCGGAAAGGCAATGTCATGCCGTTTCTTCATGGATGTTGTAGATTTGACACAACCCATCACCTATTCCTCGTGTCCGCAACCCCTTTTTGTTGGTAAGGCATTATTCAATAACCTCCATAAGAAGTGAGAGATACGTGTCTTAATTTTTAGCTCCTATAAAGCTCTTCATAAATTCTTGTTTGTGCCTGGGGAGGAGGATGCTGATTTCGTTCGCTTTGATGCTTGGATCATCGCTAATTGATATCCCGGCTTAACAGAGTAGATTCCATAATAGTAAAATGATATTTAAAAATTTATCTTCCATTACACGCGGGGATAGAGGAATGGACAAGATTTTCCCTGCTTCAAAGGAATTTATAACTTCTCGAACAATGTCTTGTCTCCAGATGCGATTATAATAACTGATCAAACAACTTACAGTTCTGCCAGGAAGTTCTTCCAATCTAGGGTGTGCTTGAGACGAAGGAAGTGCAGGTAGCCAAGGATCTTCAATAATATCAATATTGTCTCCCCTCCATACTATCTAATGAAGTCCACGGAACAAAAGATCTTTGCCCTTGTATTATGCTTCTCCAAATTGCAGATGAATGGCACGTGAGAGATGCGTCTCTAAAATTATTTGTATCAAAATATTTAGCCTTCAAAATACACGTAGAGATATAGTAACGGATTCTGTAAGAATTCTTCACGCCTGCTTTGCTAGAAAACCTAGATTGAAACACTCCGTGTCTCGAGATTCAAGTCCACCATCAGCCTTCTTTTTGCAATAAGTTGTTCGAGATTTCTAATGTATCTTATTATTTCCTTCCGTGGATAAAAAATCACCATGTATGATGATATTTAAAATCGTTATATGTTTTTATTTTTTTCCCTATTAAAATGACATAAGAAAATATTGTTGGGCTAAAGATTGAAAATCACAGTGTATATTGTTGTTCTGAATTGAACCGATGTAAGGATGATTTTTTTTTTTAAAGAGGATATAGGGATATTGAAGAAGTGTAGTTGTAAAATATAAAATTTACGTGACTACTTATAAATAAATAAATATGATGTTTTTTTTTTTTACGAGAACGAAATATACGCACACACTACGCTTTTGTCCCAATTGAGATTTAAACCCGATACTTTCTGGTTAAGTGGTCTCAATAATTTTCACCGGACCAATGCCTCATATAACTTATGAACACTCCTATTTACTTAACTACATATATTAAATATTGGGGTTATCGTGACCCTACGCTTTACTATCAAGACCCTTTTTATTATTTTTTTCTACTTTCGGCACTATACATATATTCTTGTTTTTACTTCCGGCACTACACTAGGAACGTCAGTGTTACTGACGTTTCTTTTCGATATCAACGTCAGTGGAGTGACGTTTTAAGTTATGAAATTTTTTATAACGTAAACGTCGGTGCCATTAAATTTCGTTTTTTAAAAGCAACGTCAGTGTCGTTGGTTTTCAACAGCAACGTCAGTGCCACTAACGTTCTGTTCATTAAAAATAATCGTGGTATCAAACTAATTTATTATGGTGTCAGGAGTAATAAGGTGCCAGTAATAAAAATAAGGATGCTAATAGAAACCCCTAAATATTTACTTAACTACATATATTTTGGGCAGCGGATATCACCAGGGCAAAAATATTAATGCCAGGGCTATCATGTATATAATAATCTGAAATTCCACTCTCTTTTCTCCCACTCAACAGAGTCTACACAACTCCCCCGACCAAATCTCACTAATACTACGACTATTAACCACCACCCCTTCTCTTCTGAATAATAATAATAATATAATAATAAACACCCCGTTAATTCTCAATATTCTGGGGAAAAAAGTTAAGAGGAACATAACTTTTGTTGGAATTTGACTTTTTTTTAATATTTATTTCCGTGTCAATTGGGAGTTTGTTTTCACCTCAATATTTTATTCACCCACTATCTTATTTACTATTATTTTAGTGTTAATTATTTATAAGGACGTGTTTTGAGACTTAATTAGGCACTTAGGACACATTTAAAAGATCATTAGTTATAAGAATGATTTTATTTGACTTTCCAAAATTACCCTTATATTATATATCGAGAATGCGTTATTTCTTCTACCGCAAAGAACAAAATCATCAGAGCCGATGTCTCGTCCTCTTCAATAATGTCTCCTCCAATCTCACGGCTTTGGCAGCAGAAATTGTATCAATTTGGATCTCCATTAACGTTCCTCTTGTTAGGATTGAGTACAAACGAAGCCAAGAATCAAGAGATCAAGAAGAAGATGGAGACTTGAATATAGCTAGCAAAAAGTATGGGAAAAACCTTAGGTGAATGGCTTATATAGCCAAATACAAAAAAGACTAAAATGCCCTTAAGGCAAAATACTAAATATCTTATATAATATATAAATATATATGCTAACATCCCCCCTCAAACTCACGATGGTGCAGCAAGAAGCATCGAGAGTTTGCCAATGAAAAATCTATGACGCTCGATAGTATGAGACTTCGTGAAGAAGTCAGTCAGCTGCATACAAAACGGAGTAAACGGAAAAGAAATAGTGCCATGCTGAAGATGATGTCGCGTGAAATGACAGTCAATCTCAATATGCTTGGTGAGCTCATGAAAAACTGTATTGTGTGCAATCTGGATAGCACTTTTATTGTCACAATACATCGGTGTGGGAGAAGAAAGTGCAACACCCATGTCCGCCAACAACCAACGTAACCATATAATCTCAGACGTGGTAGAAGCCATAGCACGATACTCTGCCTCGGTGGAAGAGCGTGAGACAACATCTTGTTTCTTGCTCTTCCATGAAATGAGAGAATCCCCTAAAATATGCAAAACCCTGTTGTAGATTTTCGATCAGTTGAGTCACCAGCCCAATCTGCATCAGAAAAAGCACGAAGCTCCAAGGATGAAGCCGAGGGAAACAAAAGACTCTGATACAGAGTTCCTCGTAGATAACGAAGAATACGCATAACAGCAGCCCAATGTACAGAGGTGGGTGAGGAGACAAACTGACTAACGAGGTGAACAACATAGGCGATGTCAGGGCGAGTGATCGTCAAATATACAAGGCTGCCAACAATAGAACGGTATAAAGTAGGATCAGAGAGAGGGAGGCCATCAGTAAGAGCGTAACGAGCGTTCAACTCAAGAGGAGAATCAGCAACATGAGTGTCAGTAAGTCGAGCACGATGAATAATGCAAAGACAGATACTTGGGTGAGAAAGAGATAACCTTGTGGTGAGGAGGCTACCTCAATGCCTAAAAGTAACGTAAAGGGCCCAAGTCCTTCATATCAAAACAGCGAGATAAGGTTGCTTTCAAACTCACAATACCATCAACATCATCACCTGTAATGATCATATCATCTACATATAGTAGAAGAAGAATACGGCCTGCAGAGGTCGATCAAACAAATAATGTTGAATCATGAGGACTAGATGAAAAACAAGAGAAAGTGACAACATGTGAAAATCTCTCAAACCATGCATGTGGGGCTTGTTTGAGGCCATATAAAAACTTCTTAAGCCTACAAACTTGCCCCGGAGCATGAGAAACACCAGGTGGAGGTACCATATATACTTCTTCCTTAAGATCCCCATTGAGAAAAGCATTTTTAACATCCATCCCGAGAGATATGCCAGCGAATAATAGATGCGGCGACAATAAGAACCCGAACAGATGTCATCTTGGCAACGGGAGCAAATGTTTCCTCATAATCCATACCATACTCTTGAGCAAACCCTTTAGCCACCAAACGAGCTTTGTACCGCTCAATAGAACCATCTGACTTAGTTTTAACTTTATACACCCATCGAGAACCAATAGTTTTCTTACCACCGGAAGATAGACTAGATCCCAAGTACCATTCTGTCTAAAAGCGGGCGGTTCCTCGGCCATAGCATTTCGCCAATCGGAAGAACGAACCCTCTCAATAAGAGGTAGGCTCGAAAAAAAGTATCAATAGAAACTAGAAAGGAAGCAAAAGACGAGAGAGTAGCAAGAATAAGCAAAATCGAGATAATCGAGTAGACTTACGTAATGCGCTTAGGGTAACGAGGCTGACCTGGATCCGTCGTCACAAGAGGTGCTTGGGTAGCTGTAGCAGGGGTGAAGTATCATCTTCATGAGGCTTATGATGAGAGGGTGAAGAAGCAGAATGTAAGGAAGATAGTGATGCATCAATGGCGGAAGATGGTGAATCAGATGAGTGATCAGAGGTGAAAGGATCAACATGAACCAGATCAGACTTAGTCATATTGTGGGAGCTAGCAGGAAGGGAAAAGAAGGGAATATGCTCAAGAAAGGAAACATGTCGAGAAACATACAGCTTCTTTGAAGAAGGATCATAACAACGATAACCTTTTTGTCCTATGCCATACCCAAGAAAGACACATATAGCAACACGAGAAGATAATTTTGTACGTTCTACATGTGGACGAAGGACAAAGCAAGTGAAACCAAAAACTGTCAAATGAGAGTAATCAGGAGTAAGGCCAAATAACTTAGCATAAGGAGAAATGCCTGAATTATGAGCAGTCGGGATCCTATTAATAAGGTAAGCAGATGTGAGAACAGCTTCTCCTCAAAAGTCGTTTGGAACACTGGCTGATAAAAGCATAGAACGGGCAGTTTTAACGATGTGTCTATGTTTTCTCTCAGCAACACCATTTTGTTGTGGGGTATCAGTGCATGAAGACTGATGCACTGTACCATCAGAGGTAAAGATGTCAGAAAGGTCTCCCTTAGTATATTCCCCACCTAAGTCAAAACGAAAGCATTTAACAACAGTAGAATGTTGAGTTTTGACATAGGTTTGAAAAGCAGTATATACATCAATAAAATCAGAACGACGTCTCATCAGATACACCCAACAGTAACGAGTATAATCATCAATAAAGGAAACATAATATCTAGACCCTTCTTTTGTTGGGACAGGAGCAGGACCCCAAACATCAGAATGAACTAAATCAAAAGGTGCACGAGATTCAGATAGACTTTGATTAAAAGGCAAAGCGAAAAATTTTCCAAGTTTACATCCACTACAATCGAAATATCACTAGGATGCAAATCACCCAAAACACCACTATGGCTCATATATTTTAAGCGAGAGCCTGATACATGACCAAGTCTAGAATGCCACAAATAATACTTAGAAGATGAAGAAGTTAAATGAAAAGAAGATAGGTCAACGGTAGTGGCAGCTGCATGACCCGAAATCTACAGCTCATCCAAAATATATAGTCCCCCCTGCCTACGGCCTGTCCCAATCAGCCTCTTGGATTTGGGATCCTGCACATGACAAGAGGTGGAAGAAAAATGAACGGATTAACCAAAATCACATAATTGACCAACTGAACAAGACTCATAGTAAGTTGGGAATACAATAAACATTAGGTATGGAGAAATGTGAAGTGTGGATAGTACCAATGCCAGTCAACGACAAGGGTGTGCCATCAGCAGTCATAATATTAGGAGAAATAGAATCATAAGACATAGATGTAAAGGAAGAGGAATCAGGGGACATGTGATATGAGGTTCCAGAGTCCAAAACCCATAAAGGTGAATTTTACGAACCATTCGATGGGGCCAAACACAGTGGCGAAGCAGTAGACATGGCATAGTGCTAAGGCGAGAGCAATCGACTTTGAGGCGGCTAGCAAGAAACCTCTGGCGCCTCCGCAAGAGAGTCTATAGTAGGATTCACAGAAGAATCCACAACCGAGTCACCCGAGGGATGGACCAACGCAGCAGTCATCTGATGAGAGCTATTACGGGGCTGCCTTTGCCCCATAGAGTATGACCGTTGTTGTCCACCACGTTGTTGTTGTGACCTGTCACCTTGCTTCGAACCATTTGCTTTCTGCCATGCTAATAATTCTGGACACTGATTTTTCCAATGCCCTGGTTGCTTACAGTAATGACATTCACGACCTGTATTAGCATTTGACTTGTTCTCATTGTGAGGGTTGCTAAAACAGATCTGCAGGCGGAGTGTGAACTCCGCTTTTGATTTGAGTCTTGAGGCGAGTTTCTTGACCAACAACTCATGAAGAAATGTAATCAACAGAGGGTAAAGGAGTGCGATGCAAGATGGGCGCTTGACAATTTTCATATTACAGTCGAAGAGCCATCAACAAGCGAACAAGGCGTTGCTCCTCCCTACGAGAAATATATGGGGCAAATGCCTCAACTCAAGCAGATTCAGATCATAGCCAATTGATCCCAAAGAGCGGTAATTTGAGAATAAAATTCACGAATACTTCTATCGTTACGTGACATGGCACGAATATCAATTTCAAGCGATATTGGACAACAAAATTTGAACGCACATATAACCTCTCCAAATAGTCCCAAACCTCTTTAGCAGTATCATACTTGGCCAATTGCATACCAATCCTATTCTCAGCAGAGTTATTAATCCAAGTAATGATTTTTGAATTACAAGTATCCCATTTCTCCATCATTTCAACATACTTGTCATCTCCGATTTAGAGCCACAATGATGCCGAGAGATATAACCCGCACAAATCGCTGTTTACCGCCGAATTTTTTTCATTACATACCTCCAATATGAATAGTTTTACCATCTAAACGAACACTAACCGTGCGCAACGAATCATCACCGCCACCATTTGAACAAGATGCACAACTCAAACTAAAACGAAATCAAATCCACCAATGTCACAACAAGACCGAATGAATCGAAAAGGCCGATTCAACCACAAACCATATGAAAACATGGAAATTGAGCGTGAAACTCACCAAACAAAGAGAAAAAATCGGACCGAAACCAAAAAAGCTTGTCTTTGCGAAAATCGGACCGAAACCAAAAAGTTCGATCCGCGATCGTTGTGTTTGAGTTTAGCATTGCATAAGATCGAAGCTCTAATACCATGTTAGGATTGGTATAAACAAGAAGCCAAGAATCAAGAGATCAAAAGAAGATGGAGTCTTGCATTAGCTAGTAAAAGTATGGGAAAAACCTTAGGTTTAGGGTTACAAAATGAGCTTATATAGCCAAAATACAAAAAATCTAAAATGCCCTTAAGGCAAAATACTAAATATCTTATATAATATATAAATATATATGCTAACACCTCTCTTAGACTTCTTTTCCACCAAAACTGGCAACGGAGCTCCGACAGTGGAAGTCGTCGGCGGAGGTGCAGTAGATGAAGACGCGTTGTAGAAGATGACGTTGAATTGGGGATCGGATGAAATCAGATCCATCAGCGTCATCCCGAGGAATCCTGCATAGAGTGAATCAGCAGATAAAATCATAAGAAGAAGGAAGATCATGGTGGGAATGAACTTTGATCTCCATTTTCATCTTCTTATTCCTTCTTCTTCCTCCTTCTTTTACTTTAACATTTCGGTAAATACAAAGCGGTATGTGCTTTGCTATAAAAAAGAAGAAGACGACAAATGAGGAGCTTTTAATTTTGTTTGTTTTTGCAATTTTTTTGGGTGTTGCCGACGACAAAGGAGCAGCACCACCAACTTTCTACTGCTTTATTATTCTTCTTCTTGCTCTGTTCTGCTTTAAATTCCTTTTATTTTTGGTGGGCTTGATTAATTAATTGCAGAGAGATTGAAAATGCCAAATACAACAATGGATAAAGGGTTTTCAATACGAAGTTAACTGTGGAACTCAAGAAAGACTTGAAGTTTCAAAGTGTGCTATTAGTCTACCACTTGAAACAAAAGATCTATCAGGCGCTTCTCTAAATTTATCATGTGGTTTATTTCTGCATCAGTATACTCCTTTCATATCAAAATATAAATCAATTTAGCTTAAATAAGCCGTTTAAAACGCTTAATAATTGATACCAATAAATATTTCAAATTGGTTTTATACAATGGAATTATATCAACCCTAATGAATTGATTTAAGATACATAGTATGTCACTACATATACAACCCGATGTCACTGCATATGTCACTACATATACAATTTACAAAGTTTTTGTTTTTGAATTTTGGGTGTTGATGTCACTGCATATACAATTTCATACAAAAATTGGTAACTTTGTAAAATAAGTGTAGTGTCATTCACATTAGGGTGTAATCGGCCGAGTCGAGTGATACTCCATAGGGCTCGAGCTCGAATCGACTAAAAAAGTTCGGGCTGGATTGAGTCATAAAAAGGCAACATCGAACTCGACTGGCTCAGTACTCGATATAGCTCGACGCGGCTCATAAGCTCGATTTCCCCTGAAAAATATTCCTAATTTCGGGACAAAAAGTTCAACAAAAATGTTGATGTCACTGCATATTTGATTGCTTACGTCACTACATAAATTGTTGATGCCATTCATATATGATTGCTGATGTCACTGCATAAATTGTTGATGTCACGCATATATGATTGCCGATGTCAATGCATAAATTGTTGATGTCACGCATATATGATTGCCGATATCAATGCATAAAATGTCGACATCACTGCATATATGATTGCCGATGTCACTGCATAAAAATATGAATTAAGGTGAAAGATTTATGTTCATCGTATTTTTATATCAAAATATATAGCCATTTGAAGTCGATTTTATGAAGAAAAAAAATCGATTTTATGAAATTAAGTCGGAAAAATATCAAATGTCATCACGTTGTTGCTTCATCAAATGTCACTGCATCCCGGTGATCACTGCATCCCGACGGTCTCTGCATCGCGGTGTCTTTGCATCGGGGGTGGCCACTTCATCACGGTGTCTCTGCATCGGGGTGGCCACTGCATCGTGGTGTCAATTCATCGCGATGTCTCTGCATATATGATCGCCGATGTCACTACATAAATTGTTGATGTCATTCATAAATGATTGATGATGTCACTGCATAAAATGTTGATGTCACTGCATAAATTGCTGATGTTAAGCATATATGATCACCGATGTCACTACATATATCATTGTCGATGTCACTGCATATACGATTGACGATGTCAATGCATCGTGGTTGTCAATGCATCACGGTGGTCACTGCATCGCTATAATAAAGATGTCACTGCATCCCGATGGTCGCTACATCACGGTGATCAATTCATCGGAGTCGTCACTGCATCGCGGTTGTCAATGCATCGCTACTATAAGATGTCACTACATAAATCGATACGAAAAAACGTCTCTGCATAAATCGATACGATAAGACGTCACTGCATAAATTGTTGATGTCACGCATATATGATTGCCGATGTCACTGCATAAAATGTTGATATCACTGCATATATGATTGCCGATTTCACTGCATAAAAAATATGAATTAAGGTGAAAGATTTATGTTGATCGTAGTTTTATATCCAAAGATATAGCCATTTGAAGTCGATTTTATGAAGAAAAGAAATCGATTTTATGAAATTAAGTCGAAAAAATATCAAATGTCATCACGGTGTTGCTTCATCAAATGTCACTGCATCCCGGTGATTACTACATCCCGATGGTCTCTGCATCGGGGGTGGCCACTTTATCGCGGTGTCTCTGCATCGGGGGTGGCCACTGCATCGCGATGTCTCTGCATATATGATTGCCGATGTCACTACATAAATTGTTGATGTCATTCATATATGATTGCTGATGTCACTGCATAAAATGTTGATGTCACTGCATATCTGATTGCCGATGTCACTGCATAATTGTTGATGTCACGCATATATGATCACCGATGTCACTGCATATATAATTGTCAATGTCACTGCATATATGATTGACGATGTCAATGCATCGCGGTTGTCAATGCATCAGAGTGGTCAATGCATCGCGGAGGTCACTGCATCACGGTAGTTAATGCATCGGGGTGAGGAATCCATCACGGTGGTCACTACATCGGAAGTGGTCAATGCATCGGGTGGTCAATACATCATGGTGGTCAATGAAAAAAGAAAAAAGAAATTTCACCATCCAAAAAAAAAAAAACAACAACAACAACAACTTTAACTTTCAACGTACGTCTAGAAGAAAAAAAAAAAAAAAAAAAAAACAACAACATCAACGTTTGTGTAGTAAAATAATAAATGGACATTCAGCGAGTATCCCCTTCCCCGCCTATTCCCCTTTTTTATTTTTTTTTCTATTTTCTTCATTAAGTGTACTTGGGTCTATCTATTTAATTTTGTCATTATAACTAAGTGTTTGTTTTGAGTGTTCTTTTTGCCTAATGAAGTCCTATGTGTCCTTTTGGATAATTGTCCCTTTATTTTATGGAATTTATTATTTTATTATAATTTATCTCACCAATCATTTCACTATCAACAAATAAAATAATATTAATCAATTCATTTTATTCACCATCTACACTATTCAACCATTACTTTATCAATATAATATTTCATTAAAATTTCTCTCACCAATCATTTCTTCATCTACATGAATTTCAATACAACATTTCAACTTTATAATCATTACTTTACATTATTTTATTTTATTTTCTCTCTCATGACTCAATTCAACCCCAATCCAACCCGAAACCAAACAAGACTAGGGTCTCGAATGAACCAGGCTTTGGGGCCGTTTGTTAAATCAAATCAAATCAATATAATAAATGGCGAATTTGTTAAGTGATTAGATTCTTTGAACATCACTGATATGTAACATCTAAAAATCCTTTAACTTCACAATTCGCATCTATAACCTTTTTCATATACTATTGTAGATATAAAAATTTTATGTGACATAATATATATGTCACGTACTGCATTTGTCTAGAAATTAAATTCATATTATTATTTCTTATACAAAATGATAGGAAATATATAAATAGATAAATAAAATCTCTTAGAAGTTTAGAGACTTATTTATTTATAATTAAATATGTATGTAGATATATAAAATATATATGTGACACATTATATTTGTCACATACTACATATGTCATTAAATATAATTATTTTATATTATTTCCTACATTAAATATTGGAAAATAATATAAAAGTCAATAAATCCTAAAAATCTCCTAAAAATCAATTAGTTTGGAGATTTTATTGATTTATAAATGCAAAGATTGTCTACAAATTGCTACTGACCAATCGGGAGAGCTGGACGCATTAAATGCGGATATCGTAAGAATCAATCAGTGTGGACACATTAAATGAGTGTGGGCGCATTAAATGCAAATTAATGCAAATGCATCACCTAACACTATAAATAGGAGAGCCTTGGTCATTTGCAAAACACATCAAGAGTTGGTGGAGATCCCAGAGCAAGAAGCTTCAAGGATTCACCAACAACACCGAAGCCTCAAAGATCTTCCAAGAAATCCTTCAAGCCTCGAAGATCTCCCAAGAATCCTCAAAGTTCTTCAAGAAAGCCAAGAAGATCGATGAGCGTCTTGATACTTGAAGATCAACATAAAGGCGAAGCTCTTCAACAAGGCGTCTTACAAAAGACGGAGTTCTTCGATGAGGCGTCTTCAATCCTTGAAGATCAACCCAAAGTCAAGAAAGGCGAGAAGATCAAAAGCATCGTCAACACATTGAAGATCAACCCAAAGTCAAGAAAGGCGAGAAGATCGAAAAGCATCGTCAACACATTGAAGATCAACCCAAAGTCAAGAAAGGCGAGAAGATCAAAAGCGTCGAAGAACGCCGAAGCGATGCGTCTTGAAGTTTTTTCAAGAAGATGAAGAACATCAAAGCTTCAAAGCACCATGAAAGATCGTCTTCAAGATCGAAGATCTTGACAAAGTTGAAGTCCTTCACTAGGAGATTGAATGTAAGACAAAGTATTCCTTCAAGTCTTCATCAAAGCTAAAGCTCTCCCGCCATATCCGGGAGAAAATAACCAAAATTCAAGCTCTCCGCCATATCCGGGAGAAAATAACAAAAGTCAAGATCTTCCGCCATATCCGGGAGAAATCAACTAAAAGTCAAGTTCTTCTCGCCATATCCGGGAGCTCAACACAACAACAACAACAATTGGTGAAGAAGATAGGAGAAAGCATCAAGCCTCGGTCCAACCACCGCGGAGAAGATTCAAGGAGTAACAGAGAAGCCTCCAAGTCATCTCCAACATCCGATGATCATCCGTCAAATCCGAGTTCTTCAACAAAGAAAGAAGATCTATGAAGCAACAAACAAGCCTTCAAGTTCTTCAACAAATCGAAGACCATCCGCCAAATCCGAGTTCTTCAAGAAAGAGAAGATCTAAGAAGCAACGAAGAAGTCTTCAAGTTCTTCAACAACATTCGAGGATCATCCGACAAATCCGAGTTCTTCACAACATTCGGCTCGTCCGCCATATCCGGAGTTCTTCAACAACATTTGAAGGTCTTCCGCCGTATTAGGAGTTCTTCACCAACATTCGAGGATCATCTGCCACATCCGGAGTTCTTCATCAACTCTCGAAGCTCATCCGCCATATTCGGAGTTCTTCAACAACAATCGAAGGTCTTCCGCCATATTCGGAGTCCTTCAACAAATCAAAGATCACAAAGACAACTAGTGCTCTTCAACAACAAACAAAGGACTTCTTCCCAACAAATTGGAAGAGTACTGACAAGTCCGAGAACAAGTCCATATGACCCTCGGAGAAATTAAAGGAGATGATCAAGTAAGCACAAAAGCATCCAAGTCATCTCCGACAAATGAAGATTATCCGCTATATCCGGAGATCTTCCATAAATCCAAAGATTCTCCCAGCAGAGATTGGAGAAGTACTTGCAAGTCCGAGAACAAGTCCCCGCGACCTCGGTGAAATCAAAGGAGAATCAAAGGCGTCCCGTAGACATAGGGATTTTGTTAGAGATTGTACCCACTCAAATTTTGAAATAAATAAAAAATTATATTTGTTCCAATTTTCTTGTCTTTCTTTTTTTAATTTAATTGCAAGACCACAGAAATTTGTGTTACAAATTTCTGGCACACCTGGTGGGACCAATCTCTCCTTTCATCTCTCCTTGCAAAAAAAGAAGTCTTGAGGAAATGGCACCAAAGACTTCCACCGCTTCAAAGGTCGCTACATCAAAGGCTACTTCAAAGATTTCCGCTCTAAAGGTTGTTTGCTATGAAAGTTATTGCTTCAAGGGGGCCACTACGGAGTTGTTGCCACTAAGGATGTTTCCTCATCTCAAGGTCAACCTTCCGCCTGTCACTCGGAGAGAATGTCAAAGTCTCGGCTTCATTTTTTTCCTCGGGAAAATGGCGCAGATGTCCTGATGGCAAATTCCACCACCCTGGAGGATCATATTTTCAAACTCACAAAGTCCATTGAAGCTCTCACGGCGCACGTTCGGACTCAAGACGCGTTCAATTGCGGCTCTCGCCAACAGCTTGATTCCGTTGGAGAAGCAAGTAAGTCAAAAGAATTGTTGCATGGTGATGAGCATGGACTTGACGTCATTTCCAAATATCAAGGAGCCTTCGTGTCTTCTCATGGCGAATAACATGAGGGTTGCCCCAAAAGACTCTTTCAAATATAAAAAAGCTTTCAATTCTTTTACCATGGCAAGTGATTTGAAGATTTCCCCCGATGGAACCATTCCTATCAGCAGTTGCGGGAATTCATCATGGGTACCATCAAGGACAAAGTCGGAAGGCCCATGAATTCATGTCAAACGTATGCCATACCATATGCCTAAATGATTGATGATCTGAAGATGCAGAACGGTTATCGATCACTGAAGTTCCAACAATTAGATGGAAAGGGCAATCCAAAGCAACGCATTGCCCATTTTGTTGAAACTTGCAACAACGCTTGGACGTATGGAAATCACTTGGTGAACCAAATCATGCATTCTCTAAACGGCAACGCCTTTGATTGGTACACTGATCTCACCCTGGCCTCTCTGGATAGTTGGGAGCAACTGGAGCAGATCTTTCTCATTCGCTTCTACTCCAGCACCCGTAGGACGGACATCATTGTTGAGCTGACCAACCCTTACCGGTCGAAAAAGAAAATGTGGTTGACTACATCAGCAGACGGAGAGCGCGAGTTTCAACCGCAAGGAGCAAATTTCTAAGAAGTCTTCCATCAAGATGCGATTCAAATTAGGCAATAGAGTCTTCAATACATTCTCAAGGAAATTCAACCAAGTTGAGCATCGCGCAAACGGAGGTCAAGCTCTCTTTCAAGACCCTTAAAAGGGATATGAAAAGGAAAAGACTGAAAATTTTCCAAAGCAACTCCGAAACAAAACACCAAAAAGTCCATGGATACAAATGTGGGATTCCATACTTCAAAAATGTCCGGAGGAACAAAGGCCGAATAGTCAAAAAGGCGACAACCAACTCTAGAGGAAAAGAAATAAAAGATGTACCGTTTTCTTGATTCCGCGTCTGTCAAACTTTGATGAGTTTCTCAAATCAAACTCATTGATCTTCCCACAACCAAGTGCCTCAAAAATGCTTGCAAAATCCCACGAAGTAAATCATACAGAACATCGACTCTTGACGGGGTACACTAACGACAATTGCTTTGTCTTTGAAATCAAAGTAATTTTCTTAGCCGATGAACAAATAGTCGTGCTTGAAAAAGGAAAAGAAAGCACAAATCAAGTCTCATTGGTGGAGCCATCACATGGTCATACTACGACCGTTCGATTCGGAGCCTTTGATCCTATCCAGGTGCAAGTTGACGTAATGTCACCAATTGTTGTTAAAGACTTGGGAATTTTTCAATAAAGTCCCCAATTGTCAATAAAAAGGCAAGAGGATCAGTCCGTTGATACGGATGATAAATGCTGTATTCTTGTGGCTCGAGAACGGAACAAAAGGTGCATCGGCGTTTCGAGTCTACAAAATCAAAATAAAGTCGCCCCAACTCCACCAAGGCAAAATAAGTCAAAACACAATGAAGCCCTGGACATGGAGATAATCTGAGAAGTGGGCGATAAATTCAAACGCTTCTTCAGATGATCTCAAGCACAAGTGTCCTCGAACCTCTATCACCTTTATGGTGTACATGCTGAAAGAAATCCTAAACGATGAAAATGTAGCTTGGCGCCGCATACATACTGATGACAAAATTTTCACTTGCTATGCCGTACTTGATAAATAAAACTCTACCTCTAAAAAAATGTGCGTGTGGAGATGAAAATTCTTCGCAAGAGGAGGAGCCATAAATCAAATACAAAGTCACTTGCTTTATCGAGATGAATTTTTCTGACGATGACATGTTTCTGGCGTCGGCGTCTTATATTCGTCCATCGTTCGTGACGGCATACACTTGTGAACAGAAGATGAGTAGCGTGTTGCTTGATGGAAGATCTTCTGTCAACATCTTGCCATTTTGCATAATGAAAGGGTTGAGAATCTCCATGGATGACCCCAACAACAATCGCTTGAGGATTCAAGAATTCAACCAATGGGGGCAAAGAGCCATTGGATCAATAAGACTTGACGTCTTTATTGATGACATGTCATTCAAAGTGCACTCTTCCACGTGATTGATGCCAAATCATATTACAACACGCCGCTTGGGAAGACCATGGCTTCACAAAAATGGAGTATTCCTTCCACACTACACAAATGCTTCAAGTGATGAGGAAAGTCATTGCTTATGACATGAACTTCACCGGCTGAATCTTACCTGGATGATTCCAAGTTCTACTCAAGGCCGACACCTGCAAAGAAGTGAGCACTTCAAAAAGGGGTCGAGGAACACTAGGAAGACGTGGTGCTATAAACACCAACAAAAAATGCACCATAAATAAATCAACAAAGAAATGAAAAGTTGCAAAGTCTTCCAGGTTCTCCAAAGCAAAGGAACCGCTCATCACAAAAGGAAAAAAAGGTCTGAGTGGATCTACTTTACCACTTCCTAAAATCGAAGTAGTAGAGATAGATGCTCTCCTATTGTGGTTAGATTGTATAAAGAAGATCCAACCATGGAGCATGGAATGTTTTCCTCTATGCGAAAAGAAGGGTTGGCCACATCACAAGCTCCTCGTCAAAGCAAGATAAAGTCCCTAAACCTCCATGCAAAATATGGGGGCAACAAATCAAACATGAACATCGAAAACCCTTTCTAAGGGTAAAAGTCATTTGATAAAATCTTCTAGTAAAAGGTTTAGGCAATATTCCTAAAGCACCAATTAAATATCCCAATAAAATGGGCAAGCAATGATGAGGCGAAAAAGATGCGTAGAAGAGCCTCCAAAGCTAGAAAAATTGGTTGATTCCACTTGTAGATGAATTGAAAGAAATCAACCTCGACATGAAGGACGAGCTTAGGCCGCATATATATCGGCACTCTTCTATCCCCCACGAAAAGAGCACAACTCTCCGTCAAAATGGGCTCACGTTCGGTTGAGAAAGCTCAAAAGCAAGTGTAGACCATACATTTTCCCCCTTATCAAAGTAGAGGTGAAACAACATGTCGGAGCCGTCTTCATCCGCAAAGTCAAATACCTTTCATGGATCTCAAACATTGTTCCGGAAAGGAAAAAGAACAAAGTTGTGCTTGTGTCTACTTTCAAGACTTGATCACTCTTTGTCCAAAAGTTGATTTCCCTCGTCCAATCACCGACCTCAAGGATGGATGCAACTACAGGCCATCGTATGTTATCCATTATGGATAGAACTCCTGGCTATTATCAAAATCCGATTGCTTCGGAAGATGAAGAACTCGCAGCCTTCCGCATGCCTAAAGGAATCCACTGATACAAAACGATGCCTTTTGGTTTGAAAAATGTTGGAGCCATATACCAACATACCATGCAAAAAATGGGACATGTTGCCTCAAGATGCTTAGTGCCATGCCAATGAACTCGTCGTTAAAGAAAAAAAGACGATCACTTGGACGACTTGAAACATGTCTTTCAAAGACTTTGGAGAATTTAACTCAAATAAACCCTCTCAAATAGCATTTGAGGTAAGCTCAAGAAAAACCCTCGGTTTCATCATACGCTGTCGAGGAGTTGAGATAATTCAATCCAAAGTTGATGTCGTCCATAAAGATGCCCGGCCCGACCTTCACAACCTCCATGAGTTTGGAATCTTGGTAGAAAGGCTCACCTACCGTGACAATTTTCATCAAATCTCGTTGGAAGATGTCAACACTTCAACCACTTGAACGGGACAAGTTATGCAAGAAAGTCTTTGAAAACTTCAAGGCTAACTTGGAAAAAACTCCAGTCTTGGTGGTAGCTACAAAAAGGAAGCATTTGCTTCTTTCCGTCATGACATAAGCCATGCCATACTCACTGTTCAATCGTTTTTAAACGGTTTAGAAACTCGAGCAACAAACTCCCCACTAAGGATTTCCATCCAAGAAGCATTGTGAATGAGGACAATGTTGGTATTCTCTTGCAAGAGTCATATGCTCTAGATTAAAAGTGGCACCAAGCTCAGCAAAATCCGGATGCTTCCAAGCCTTCTTGTCCAATGCATTCAACAAGATGGAGTGCCCACGGCTATTCCAAATCGGGAATTCAGTGCTTGTCTTATGAAGACTTGGCATAATGACGTAAAAAACCAAAACAAGTTCAAATAAAAATAAAATGCCCCCTATGTTGTTCGGGAGTTAGGAAAAATAAAGCATACAAGTTGATAGAGATGGTCAAAATCAACCAAATCAACAGCAAGTTCCTCAAAAGGCTCTATGCTAAAAGAAAAATATGCTCCTAAGCACGAGCTAAAACTGCCTTACATGCACCAAATGTGTCAAAAGAGAAAATGCTCTAAGCACGAGCTTAAAGCTGCATGTAACACTCATCCAATGGGTTTAAAAAGAACATGCTCCCAAGCACGAGCTTAAACTGCTCTACGCTCATCAAATGAGATAAAAGAAAAAATGATCCTAAGCACGAGCTTAAACTTCATTATACTCTTCAAATGAGTTAACAAAAATTCTCCTAAGCACGAGCTTAAACTGCGTTAATCTTGTAAAAATTATGAACTACGCTTGACTTGATTCCTAGAAAATTCTTTAGGGTACGTAGGCAGTTTGGGAAGTTGCTCCAAGTTCAGTCATACCAAAAGAAATGAGGGTCCATCATACAAGAAAGGGGGTCCTCATACAAAAATTAGAAAGAAAACTTAAAAGGGTGGAATGCTTTTCTTCGTATGAAGGGGCAGTAAGCCTCCCAGCAATGTCGTTCTGAAATTTCCGCGAGTGGTTGATGCAGAAGAGGGAGAGGTTCCGTCAGCTGCACACTTGAAGAGGCTCTTCACTTCAA